>JANHFL010009849.1:461977-474586 GCA_032468155.1 Oxyrhabdium leporinum | reverse complement strand
TCAGACTGTGCTGAAGCTGACCAGGCTGTTTGCTGCAAGGAGGCAAATTGCTGGGAGATTTTTTTTTCTTGTTTTTCTTCCCAAAAGCTAGCACCTAGCTTTTAAGACGCACCGTCTTATACTTTGGAGCATCTTATAGTTCGAAAAATACGGTACATCAAATATCTCAAGAATATTTTAATTTAAAATGCTTCCATTTAATTAAAAGTTTATACAATCATAAGAAACTCAGATTACTAATATATCAATTTCAATTTAACACTTTTCACTAATGAAAATATTTCACAAATGAAAATTGCAGCTGAGTTGAGAGTGAAATATTCATACAAAGGACCAAGTCAGTAATTTGCAAACTATAAATGTTGAAATGATAAAATAGTAATAAATCCACCCCCAAACCTCAACATAATCTTCTATTGTGTGCTTACTGTTTTTCCAGATCCTGTTTGTGCACATGCCATTAAGTCACGTCCTGCCAGCACAATAGGAATACTATATTTCTGCACAGGAGTAAGTTTAAAATATCCAACTCTAGCTATGTTCTTTATTATGGTTTCACACAGACCAGCTTCTTCAAAATTCTAAAACACGGATAAAACAGAAAAGCAGATTAACAAAGTAAAAATTTAATTTTAAAACACTTACTAGCATATCGTAACTTCAATATGTTTTATGGGTTACATCAACCCATACCCCAGGCACAGCCTCATAAAGCAAGCTAAAAATAAGCCTAAAATTCTTAACAAAATAAGAACAACAATCCATTTTATCTGTTAATTTTAATGACAAGACTGTCTGCTAATTATATCCTTATAGTTTCATTTTTAATCAGAAGTTATTGATTGTAGGTATTTTCTATTTTGTACTGTACATTCTGTACTGTCTCCAAGGAAGACAGGTAGGCCACTGGAATATGGAATAGGAGACATGGTGGTGAAGGTTAGAATGCAGTCTTGCAGGCTAACTCAGCTCATTGCCAAGAGTTTGATCCTGAGAGGCTCAAGGGTGACTCGGCTTTCCACCATCCTTCTGAGATCAGTAAAATGAGGACCCAGATTGTTGGGACAAATATGCCGATTCTGGAAACAGCTTATAGAGGGCTGTAAAGCACTATGAAGCAGTATATAAGTTTAAGTGCTATTGCTGCTGCTATGATACACAATTTAGCATGGAGAAAGGGAGGGAAGACACTTGGAAAATCAGGAAGGAAGATGATTAAGTTGTTGAGGAAAAGGAAGGAGGTTGGGAAGATTTGGACTAGACAGATGGATCCTGCACCACTAGAACACTGGAAATGGAATCAATGGGATAAAAAAGATAGGGGCTGCAAAAATTTGGTTTTGGTTTTAAAACCAATTTTTTTCCTATCTCATGCATAACCTTAACCCTCCCTTCAAGTTACTGATGTATAATAAGTAAGATACCTTGTTTTGTTCACCAATTAATTATAAAGCTTACTGATAAATTGTGAAACTCTAATGAGCAATGTCTCTATCACTTAAAATAAATGCTATCATTTTCTTCAGCTCCTTATTTTTCTCAAGAATTTTAAACATTCACTAACCAATATTGCTGGTGGAGGATCAAGTCCTGAAACTTCCACAAGAATATTATCATATTTATCAAAATTTATTCCTGTTTGGTAATGTGCAAAAATGCTATTTTCATCATCTGGTGGTGGTGGTGGTACGTACGTCACCTTTGGATCTGCAAATACAAGAAAGTTATTCTGATTCTCAAAAAGTTCTATATGTGAAGCCAAAAACTTATCTGCTTTCATTCCTTCTGATACAACTTATCTGCATTACCACCTCTCCTGCATCACCATCTGATTTCCATATCCATTTATTAATGAAATAAAAAATGATTTGGAGGGAAAAAATAGGACATAGAAGGAACTTTAAAACTTGTTTACTTTCAAAACACACTTACTTCTTCCAGAAGCTATATTTGCTTCTTCACTGTTTTCTTTGTAATCCCCTGTTAAAAGAATTGTTAAGTTACATATAGCAAAACTGAATTTTGAAATTATATAGGAGCTACATGGATCATTCTCAAATTAAGAATTTTAAATGAAACCAGAAAAGGAGTGTTCAGGAATAATATATAACACACACACTCAATCATGCAAACTCTAGCGTTAATTCTATATTTCAGAAAATCTAGGAATAAACTGAATTCACAAGTGTTCTTTATACGACGAGTATCTTTATCACCCAAATTGTTGCTTTCCAGATAACAAAGGTCATATCTGCTGAAAATAATGAAAGTGATATGCATCCAGACGGCAACAGGTAACATAAACTAAACAAAGTATTTTTACCTCTGGCTTCAAATTCTCTTCTAGTTTCAAATTCACCTGAAAAAGTGTGTATGTTTTAATAATATTGTGATTATGACCGTGATAAACAAATTACAATCATCATTAGTTTGTAACATTCATCTACATTGTTCAGATGTTTTGTACTTTAATTTCTTTGGCATACTTTGAAAATGTATGGTTAAGAATAAAGAAAACTGTAGTTGTAGAACATCTGCACTATAAAAGTTTTCTCTTTCCAAATTCACAAAAAGTTGAACTTATCTACGATCTCTCATGTTTCACTATTTTGCATTTTTAAATATATCAACTGCCAATAATATTATTCAGATGAAGTCAGAAAAAATGAACATAACGAAGTTTCACATGAATTTTTACCTGATGATGTACCAAAGCCTCTTCTTTTAAAACCTAAGCTGACAGAATTTTGCCTTCCATCTTGTTTCACGTTTACATCATCTGCTATAATATAATCAAAGATTTATTCAATCTTATGTGCTAGATTTTTCATGGAAAGGATGTTTCAATATATTTAAACTAACATAACGTTACAACAATTCTCAAGTTATTAAGCCTCAAAAATCCAGTCCAATATTTTTCTACTTTTTTAGCACATATATTTTAGCAGGTATTCATTTGTAAATGTTTCTTAGGCACAATACTAATTACCTTTCATTTCTAGAAATTTATGGGTCAGGCAATGTTTGAATTATTCCAAACTATAATACTTACTTGTAAATTGGCCAAATCCTCCTCTATCACCTCTGAATGATCCTCTCCCAGCTCTATGAAGAACATCAATGTCATCATTCATTCTTTGAAAACCTAATTTGGGGGGGAAATCATTTTCTTCAGGAAGACTAAACAAAAATCAACAGTGGTAACCAAATCAGGTTTCATTTGTAAACTGGAGTTTGTAAACTATGCTTTATGGGCTGGTTAATGAGTAAAAGCATACAAAACTATGTAACTGGGTAACTCAGCAATATAGCAATCATATGTATGAATTCAGCTTCTATCCAATATAGTGGAAAAGAACCACCTGGAGCACAGTTTCAAACATTTAATAAAGTACTACTTTTCTCCCCAACATGCAAAATGGGTATTACAAGGTCAAAACATTTATATATGCTTTTTAAAAGAAAAATCAAGACAAAATTGTAATAAAGTGCAATGCTACCCCAAATATTTTTATCATTAGAGATTATCTAAGTATCTAAACCATGGTGGCGCAGTGGCTAGAATGCAGTATTGCAGGCTAACTCTGCTCTGCCTACAGCCAAGAGTTGAATCTTGACCGGCTCAAAATTGACTCAGCGTTCCATCCTTCTGAGGTTGGTAAAACGAGAAGTCAAATTGTTGGGGGCAATATGCTGACATTTGTAAACAGCTCAGAAAATGGCACTTGCTTCCAGGCATGTGGTCTGCATGGATGCCAAGGAATGGAGCAGTCTACTCTCCTTCCCCCACATGAGCTTTGGAGATCCAAACATCTATAGAAGTTAACTGAAGAATCAGTGACAGGGGGAGGAGGGTATGGGACCCAGTGGGGTGAAAAATCATGCCCATGGCCTACGAGGATCCCAAGAGGCAGGAAGTGGAACACAGGTGTGCATCAGGATGTGTTGGAGGTCCAGGGCAGATTGGCCTGGGCCTACACTAGGCCTTATACTGCCTCCCTTACCTGAAGCATCCTATTTTCCACTTAACAACTACGTAGGGGAGAGCAGAATTAAGAGTCATTAAGTGATGTGATCAACTGGCCACATCACTTAACAGCCATCACAACTTGCAACCATAGTGGGCAGGCTCCATTATGGTTAAAATCAAAGACCACATCTAATAAAGGGGAAATCTTTTTGTTAGTTAACATGTTTTAAAAAATAATGAAGAAAATGACCTTAGGTTGCTAAAGTAGCAATAGCTCTTAGACTTATTTACCACTTCACAGTGCTTTACAGCCCTTTCTAAGTGGTTTACAGAGTCAGCATATTGCCCCGAACAATTTGGGCCCTCATTTTTACCAACCTCAGAAGACTGGAAGGCTGACTCAACCTTGAGTCTGATAAGATTTGAACTGCCAAATTGCAGGCAGTCGCCAGGCAGCAAAAGTAGCCTGCAGTACTGCACTCCACTGCACCATCATGGCTCATAAATAAAGTAGCTTTATTTAAACCTGCCTGCCTATGATAATGAACATAGATTATTGTGAATTCAATTTTAATTTTAGTGTTTAAGCGGTGATAAAGCCAATATTAGATGCAGGTTTTCTAGTAACATTCAAATTAGAGAATAGGGAATTAGGATTAGCTGGATTGGAAATTATCACTCGATACAGGTTTGCAATCTTACCTCTTACAAAACTTGAAGATTTTCTTTCTTCAAACCTATTTCCTAGTATAGTTATACAAAATTAATATAGCTGATAATGATATTCATTCTTTTTTCAAACTATATAAAAATTAAATAACCATGTGAAATAAGATTTCCAGACTAGTACCAATATTGATTATCCTTTTTCCTGATTTCTTAATTTCTGTTAAATTATATTATTTATTTAGGTCACAATTATTTTCTGAGACTAAGATATATTTATTTGGACATATTTTCTAGAGTTGAAAACCTGAATATTTTCTATAATCTACATTCTTTTCCACATACACCAAAACGATATAAATTAAAACAGGGAAATAAAGCCAGTTCTTTTAGATGGAACAGAAGGAATTAATTACACAATAAATTCTGAGCATAAAACATTTCATGCAAAAACATCTGGTTTTATGAGTTTAATGACTAAAATGAGGTATGTGTTCACAAGCAGAATTACTTTATACAGAGACTGATATGGTTCTTCCATGCAAAAGGGAGATGGAAGCAAAGAAAGGCAAGGCTGATGGGGTTCTCTAGTAATGGCCTGCAGGGACATTGGCAACAGTGGAGGGGAGACAGGAGAGGGAGGACAAGTGAGCCAATGGGTCTGTGCTATCACTGGAGCTGAAGGGAGACAAGGAAGGAAAGATGCTGAGAAAAGAGATGGTCAGCACATAGAAAAAGCAGAGGAGTGGCACACACCAGCCTAACGCTGCTCACCCCATAAGATCTTCCAAGATCCCTGCAGATTTGTTTAGGTCGAACTGTGGACAATCTGAAACAGTTCACCAAACTCAATGGAATGGAATGTTTCACAATTTGAAACAGTATTTTCAGTTTCATACAACATGTAAAATACAAATGCAAAAATATGTTTCATTTATGATTTACACTAAATATTGTTTTATCAAAAGTACTCAAACTTTAAAAAATCAGCTCCCTTTTTCCTTCTCTAAAATATTTTTATGTACAGATTAAAAAAATATTTATAACTTATATGGCCACGCATCTCACAAAAGTGACTCTGGGGAGGGGAGGGGGAGAAAGAAGAAGGGAAGAGAAAAATACCAAAACAGTCATATTAATTTTTTTTTTAAAAAACCAAACCCATAAAGCACAAAAATGTAGATTAGCAAGGGAGCAGCCTTACTGAAAAATTATTAAAACATATTAAATATTAAACATTATCAATAATCTTTTCCTTAAATGATAAATAAAAAATTTATACTACAGTATACCTCTATTTCCAAAAATTCTTCCACTTCCAAATCCATCTGTTTGTTTCTCTTCACCATTACGGTTTTCTCTGACACCTAATAAAAAGAATAAAAAGTAAATAATAAAAAAAAATCTTTTAACTAGTTAAGTGCATTTCTAGTCAGTTGTTTCATACGTGTAAATAATTTACAAGTTAGGTCCATAAGTATAATTGCTCAGCCTCAGTTTCATCTTCAAATGTTCTATGGTTAGCCAGTTAGTTTCTACTTATTTCCAAGTAAATTAGAGTTCAATGGATGAATTTTCAGTGTTGGTAAAAGAGGACCTACGTATAGTTAGTTCCTGCACTGATTAAATTAACTTTTCTTATTTTCCTATCAATATACATTATAAGACACACTTGGGATTTTAAAATTAAGAGAGATTCTGCAATTACTTTCTGTATATAAATTGCATATATCATTGCTTTTAAAGTATATTTACACACATAGGCATCTTCTCTACATATTTATTGCTAAGTGTCTGTATGCTGAATAAGCTGTTTATATTAATCTGGTGCCATACCCCTGGTTTGCAAAGTACAGTAGGGGGATTTACACTTGTACCAACATTAAATGAACATTAAGTTTTGAATATGTGAGCGGAGAGTATAGAAAGCTCAAAAAAATACTCAAAACCATAATTTAGATACATTGGTTTTCATTATTAACTAAACTTTAGCTAATTACTAGCAAGCATCCCAAGTTCATGTATTCCTTCCTTCATATACTCAATCATTGTATTACTTGTTTCATGGCTTGCTTGCAAAGCTGAATTTGATGTACTTCATGTTTTAATGCACCCTGGACTCATGCATTGTGCAATACTACAACATGGTGTGCATGATTCTGTAATCGTGGACAATTGTGATTTATGAAATCATACATGAAGGCAATCTCTAAATTGGCAAGATGCCTAAATTGGAAAGACAAGATGCAAGTAGTAACTTGCTATTTTTGCTTTACTGTGATGCACAGAATTAGAATCCGCGGATCATGCCCTCCCTCCTAAAACTTTAACGCTACGCTTTATCTTAGTTTCCAGGTTTGGAAAGAAGCAGCACATATGTTTTAGATTCACCAGATTCATTGGCTTATATTCAAACCCTTTCCCCACTTTCCTAATCTCCATCATGACCAAAAAACTTCAAAGACCCAACACGTATTAAACCAAAGATAAGCAACTGCACTGACAGAAAAAAAAATGAGGAAACTGTAACCCATTCATTATTAAGAATTCCTTCAAAATTCTGTGTTCTTATTCATATCCTAAGAATATTTTTAGAGGCCTCTTCAGCGACTCCTTGGGACCAGGAGTGACTTTTCAGCAGTGACTTCTCAACTTTGAAATGCCTTCAGCAGAAAGGTACACTTTGTCATTTTATTCTCTTTCTGCTATCAAAGCCCTTTGATTCTTCTAGGCATTTTAATAAGCTCATGTTGCTGTGATATTTTAGAACATCTTTTCTGCTGATTCTTTTTTTTTATTGTTTGAATTTCACACTATTTTGAGATTAATTTTAAGTAAAGTGATATGAACAAATCAGAAACTCTATTTAGCCACACATTTTCTCACACGTTATCTCGTTTCTTGATTGCATATTAAAGGGCCAGGTATGAAGGCTCTATATGTCCTCTAACAACTTTATACGCAGCTCCAACAAATCTCTAGAACAGGGCTTTCAAACTCACAGTCCATGGGCCAGATGCGTCATGTGCTGGTTATGCCCATGCCCAGTTTAGCGAAAGGGAAAAGTCCCGATACGTTACATGATGCCACTATAACGACATTTAACACCCCTGCTCTAGAAGTTGCAATTGTGATAAAAGAAAATGAAGTTCATTTTTGTAATTGTATTTAATACTAATCAGAATTGCTGAGTCATTACATTTGGATACAATCCCCAACATACACTTGAAGACTAAATACAACTCATAGTCCACAAAATATTACGCATCTTGGACAAAGATATATTACTTCCTAACTCATCAGATGAATTTTCTTTCAACCAAAATTATTTCATTTTAAAACTGAAAGAGGACAATATTAACCAGTAATTTAGATATATCCCTCCCAAGCATCTTGGGCTAGTGTGTAGAGCTGTAATTTTGAGACCACATTGTCACAAAAGGACTGTCATGGCCATATTAGATAAGGGCTTGCAAGCATTAAAAGTTCAATATTTGCAACCATCTTGTTTTTTTCAAAACATGCATTTAACACATACCTGGTTGTTTTATACTCTGAGTGAAATTGCACAAGGTTTCATTTGTTCTCATGGGTATGCTGCCCTACAACATGAAGTAAAGAATCAGACCATACAGGAACAGTTATGTGAAGAAATTTCTAAAAATCAGTTATCTTGTAAATATAATAAAATACATCTGCTTAAACAGAATTTGGCTTTTAACATTTTGAATAACTATTTCCTTAAGTACTCCAGTGTTGGAGAATATAATTAATATTACACTTTCTCTCTTTCACTATCCATCTGTGATTACTGGTTACCAATGCAGTGGCTTAGAAATAGCAATTTATACAGCCATTTTTTTCCCATTTACTTGTAATCATGGCTCATTCCGAAATAAATTGAACAGAGGTTTATAATCTAAACCTCTAATCAAGCAACTTGTTTTGAAACAGGAAGCTGAGAAAATATCTTTAATTAATAGGTGCAAAATTACTTTCTTCAACAAAGGAGGAGAATCGAGTGGCAATGCGATTTAGAAACTTTAGACTACGCTATATATAGTGTTTGTTTGCTAATATAATCACTTGCCACCCAAAGTCATTCAAAGTCCCAGAACTTTTTAAAAGCAGGTTTCGGAGTTCTGGGATATTGCCTATTGTAAAACCACCTCTTGAAGTTGAGGAAGAATGGATTATGCCATTAACAGTAGGTGCCACCATCCCTTGACTAGGAACAGGAAACTTAATAGTGAACCAGGCATTAGAAGCTATTTCCTCCATGGGCTTGACGGGTTGTTTCGTAATCCTTCTCCTGGGGTCCAACTTCCAACCGGCCTCTCCATTCGTTGTAAAACCTAGTCTCAGGAAGACAGCGCTCATCTGACCTAAATATTGGAAAAAACGGAGCACGCTTCAAAACTTCCATAGGCACCCACCGGCTTCTGGAAAGTGGGCTGGAAAACCGGCAAGGCCCGGCTTCCCTCTCCACTAACACCTTCTGTAAACTCCGTATCCCAGTTCTCGTCACCCATGGCAGCGTCGGCCAACTCCACGTCTTCCTGCCAAGAGAGAGAAAAACAGTCGAAGCGTCAAGCCGAGGAAAGGCAAAACGCAGCCCTTAATATGGCCGAAGGGAGACCTCCCACCAACTCGAAAACGCCGCTCTGCCTTTAAGAGAAGGCCCCTCTTTTTTCCATCTACTCCAGCTGCCTCCTCTCCCGCCAAAAAAAAAAACACCACAACCCAGCCAACCCGGCCAGCCGCTCGACTCCCCCTTCTGAGGCCCACCCGGCAACAGAGACCCGCCCCGCGGCCAGCAGGGCCGTATCTCCTTCGCTCTTGTTGGTTCTCGCCGGATCGTAGAACCGACAGCCTCGAACCCCACCTTAACGGCGCGCGAGCCTGAAGGCGACGCAGCGCCTCGTCGACACGTGCTCCAGACGTTGCTAACTAGCCGTCTCCGCCGCCGCTGCTGCTGCTGCCGCTGCCTCTTGGTTGATCTCTGCGCCGGCTGCCCCAGGCGCCCGAGAGGGATTGTTGGGGGTCTCGAGTAGGGCCTCGTGCCTCAAGTCTAGCCTTCGTGCTTTTCGCAACCCTGGGAGCAAGTTTCCCCGAAGCCCGGGGGAATGGGGTGGGGTGGGTGAGCGGCATGTTAGTTTTTGGTTTTGCTCTCAGCAACGCCCTTCGAGCATTTTTTTTCCAAGAGCCTCGTCGGGGTATAAGGAAGGCATGCCCATCGACTGACCTAGGGTTTCCTTTGCTTACGAGTTTTGAATGCTGTTATGCTGCTTGTGGGGTGTTTCCCCCCCCATAATTATATCATTCATTAATTATATAATTTATTAATGAAATAAGAGCTGTGGGATTCTCCAGCTGATCATTGTTTTTTTAACTAGTGCTCGATGTAACAAACAGTCCCCTGCAACTGGTTTGTTTCGTGTACCAAAAATTGGATCCATGTGATTAAATTGATTAATATTTAAAGGTTAAGTAGATTAACTGGATTGAACAACCTGTTTGTTGGGCAGGCATACCCCAGGGCAGTGGCTCCTATGAAATCATAATTGGGAAAAATCTTTTTAGTAGGACTGGGCATAAAATAGAAGAGGTTCTTTGCTATGAATCCAAAACAAACCACTTGTTTGGAAGACCTTCCAAAATCCAAAATGTTCTAAAGAGGTGGCTATTTAGGGCAAGACTGGCGTGCTTCATCCTCTGGAGTGGAGTGCCAGCTTGTCCACCAGTCTTTCCACTGCAGCATTCTCCCTACATCCCCATAGCCACGCCGAGGATCCTGGCTTCAGTTCTAATATATATATCTAATATATCTAATGGCCTGCTCATATTTCCCTTTCCCCATCTCTCTTTAGGGCAACTGGGGAGATCAGCCAGGAGGATGTATTGTATTGCACTTAAAACAACATTGTCATCTGAGGGAAGGGTTGTAGGAGACAGAAAGTGAGCAGACTTTCTCAGTGGCCTTAAGTTTTTTTTCTGCTTTCTATGAAACACCTTTGCTTAGAACATATGTGTTCCTTTCCTACACCTTTGGTCCTGTAGGGGATGATTTGTTAACGCATAGTCCCATATCTGGACACATGTTTTGGTTCCATATCTGAACTAAACACACCTCTATATGGGTCACTTATGTGCAGAAGTGAAGAAGAAAGTTTTGACAGGTCTCCAATTTTATCTGTGCAGCCTGATGCTTTGCGTATGCAAAGGTAGATTGCTGCACATGCTTGTTCCCACTCTGCCCAGACAAGCCAGTACTTGTACAGGCAAAGCCAGAGTCCATTCATGACCTATTCTGCTACATAAGCTGTTATCTTGAACAAGCAAAGCTACTGCGAAAACTCACAGTGCATTCTCTGAGAGATTCTCCGCGATTATGGATCATATCAAAATTTGTTCCTGCTGTACCTGAGCAAGTTAGTACGTGACTTGTCTAAGCAAAAGTGAGAAGAAAAGCCTGAAGTCTTCTCTGTCTGGACAAGCCAACTACAAATTCAGGATTTTCTATACTTGCTCTTATAAAGAACAGATACTGATCCAAAATAAGATAACTATTTCAGACATTACACAAAACTAAGCAACTTCATCCTTCTCATTAAAAAAAGATTTACATTTTGATTTTCTTTGTTATGTTACTTTTAAACTTAAGCTTTTAATTATATTTTACCTAAATAAGTGTTATTAAAATGTATACTACTTTTTTATTTACCTCTAACCCCAATGAAATATTTAATTCACAGAGGTGCCGTATAAGGAGATTTCTAATTTTAAGGACTCCTAGATCATCTGCAGAGTTCGGCAATTCTGCAGAGTATTCGACTTGATTACATGATTACCATTATTTTGGTAATTAAGTGATTTGAAAGAATAGCAAATAAGGATCAATGAGGAAGACAGCAAATTTCAGACCAGTGTAATTGGGTTAACAGTTAACTTAAGGATGAGTGGGTTGTACTTCAAATTATACAGGTTAAAAACTAAAGGCTGACCTTGTAAGATTTTGTTTGGGGGAATTTCCTTTATCATTCTCACTTCTATAATAATCTTGGGAAGTGATGGACAGTGTTGTATGCTATACTTTATTATATAGTTTATTGGCATTTTTATATTCAGTTTACTTTCCCAATCAGCATTTTTTATAATAGAGCTCCAAGTTCACTAACAGTTGCATAGCAAGAGACATTAAAAATATCAACTTCCAGCCTTTTTTATAATAGTTCTGAAAGAGCAGAATATTCCCAGCCTAATGACTTTCATATATGATGGACATCAGCTACTATCATAGCCAACCAACATGGCCATGCTGAGTTGAAAAAGCTGGTGAGAAATCTACACTTCGTGTTTGTATAATATTTGAAACCTTTTAAAGAAAAAAGCAGAAGTACGAAAAGCTCAAAATAAGACAAATTTAAAGATCATTAAACCAATTACAAATGTTTAGGATATTAGTTTACTTCTATGCATTAGCAGATTTTGCATCATTTTAAAACTACAAATCGTTACATTTCAAGTTAAAATGTGATATTGTCAACAGTAATTACACAATATAAAATACATATCAAAATGAAAAATTAGATTTAACTGGTCAGTGAATAACCTATCCTTTAAGAAATCATCCAAGAGTTTATGTTAAGAAATTAAGATTTTGGGTATAGTACACATGACTAAATCTTTAGTCCAAAAATCGTTTCCATATTAAATTCTACATCCGATTTGTTTTTTCAAATACTGTTATGAAATAATTTTAACTGTAATGCCTACTCTTACAATTAATTTTCCATGTACAAACTAGTATACTTTATAGCAGAGGTGGGCTGCACTTACTTTGACAAGCGGTTCATTGGTCCCACTTTGGGGCTGAAACGCAGCTTCAGAGAGGCAGCTAATGGACTAAGGCAGCTCCAGTGAGTACAGCAGGGGCGGGGCGGACCTCAGCTGGGGGGGGGGAGTGAGTCATT
>JANHFL010009849.1:439085-452145 GCA_032468155.1 Oxyrhabdium leporinum | reverse complement strand
TTTTAAATCTCTCTCTCTCTCTCTCTCTCTCTCTCTCTCTCTCTCTCTCTCTCTCTCTCCACCCACCCACACACACACACACGTGTCAACTATTTGATGGCTCTCAAATCTACAAATGTATCTGCAAATACACACAAACACATACCGTATATAAAAAATATCAATTTCTTTCAGTTTGTGCTTTACTTTATACAAATAATTATAATAATAACAGTGTCCCTTTTGTTTTAAGCCTGTTATGAGCCTGCTGGGAATCAAACTTTCTTTGTAATACCAGCGTTAACTCAAATTGGTATCTAGAATGTTTAGATACGTTTTGGAAGACCATAAAATAATTAGCACAGAATTAAATCAGTATCTTGTTTTTCTTCTTTTCAGCTTCAGTAGATACCTCAACTTGGGAATTCCCAGATGTTTGTAAATATTACTTTGGATCTTTCGGTCAGTGGTCTAGCCTTTTATTTTCACTGGTGTCCCTTATTGGAGCCATGGTGGTTTATTGGGTGCTAATGACTAATTTCCTTTTCAATACTGGAAAATGTATTTATAGTAAGTATACATTTTTCTGTTTATTGCTTTCATGTGGGATAGAGTATTTCTAGTTAATAAATAGATACAAGGGGGCACCTGGGATTGCATTAGCTCAAAAAAACCGTCAACTTCTCTAAAGGTTAAATAAATCATGTACTTTAATAAATAAAGGCACATGTTCATAGGGATTTTAGAAAAGCTAAAAATCTCTACTAATGTAAGTGTATATATTTGCCGGGTACCTTTTCTTGTGCATAAAAATGAAGCCATCAAGATAATAGATTTTTAAATTATAGATAGAGCTTCAGGGACCAGTGAGAAAGATGATGAAGGGAAGAAAGCCACGATAGAAGAGATTCTGAAGCAGCTCATTCTTTTATGGATGCTGTTTTTTCACCATTTTCTTCTGATTAGCTCCAACGTGACAGAAATTATATGTATGCAGTCTTCAGAGCAAGAATTCTTTCCTACCGTCACATTCCAGTGCTAAGTTGAGAGAACAGTAGATCAGATAGATTCTAAGAAACTGCTGTCCTTCATTGGACATGCTTCTAAAACTTGTCCTTTAACATTGAAAAATGTGGTTGCTTGTTGGATCTAAAACTAGATGTACTATTCTTTTTCCAAATTGTCCTAAGTACATACAGGTAGTCCTCAACCTACGACCACAACTGCGGCCAGAATTTATGTTGCTAAGTGAAAAATTTGTTAAGTGAGTTTTATCCCATTTTATGACTTTTCTAGCCACATTTGTTAAGGGGATCACTGCAGTTGTTAAATTAGTAACATGGTTGTTAAGTGAATCTGGCTTCCCCGTTGACTTTGCTCGTCAGAAGATCGCAAGAGATGGTCACATGATCCCGGGACACTGCAACCATCATAAATATGAACCAGTTGTCAAGCATCTGAATGTAAATCTTGTGACCACGGGGATGTTTCAATGATCATAAGTGTGAAAAATGGTCATAAATCACTTTTTTCATTGCTATTGTAACTTTGAGGGTCACTAAACAATCTGTTGTAAGTCAAGGACAAACTATAACTGAAGGCCCAATGTATGTATACATTTCTTTAGGAATTTTTTTTATAAACCTCAGAGTTGACACCAAGTAATTTCTTAACTAACTCTTAAATTAACTGAAGTAACAGTATTTTTGTGTGTGCAGTGGTGGGATGAATTAGCAGCAATTCCAGCAAAAGCCCTTTGCATCTTGATATCCTAGTACTGATTTAAATGCTTTGCAACCAAGCACGTTCTTCATTTTACAGCTACTTTTTGAGCTTTGTAAATATTTAATCGTGGTTTGAGTTGGATAGATACCTTACTTTTCTAACATGTCATGTATCATACTACTATTTTCTGGCCATAAGCACATATTTTTGGAAGCAAGCAGTAGGTGGTTGCAATAAGCCTATTACAATTAGAAATAAATGCTGCCAAGTGGATAATTTTATTTCATTAATGCAGTGCTTCCTAAGCCTGGATAATTACCCAAAATTGGGTAAAAGTGGGAGGTGGGGGGTTGGGTAATGACACAAAGACATTACCCATCACAACAGGAACATTTAAATTGACTTAAATATTGTCACATGTACCAAAATATATTTGAAAATCTCCCGAAGTATTCCTATTAAGATAAAAATGGTGAAATTGCCAATGGAAATTTGTTGACATGACATAAAACTTGTTCAGTAATATTGTTTCTATAATGTGGGTATTCCCTGAGGTATGACTTTTCATTCAGCAAATACTCTTAAGTTGTGATGGTGCTGAATGAAGGGACTTGGGACTGATTCTCAAAGTCTTATAAGCAAATTTGGGCAATAAAGGAAAATGTTTGGCAAGCATTGCATTAATAAGACATATTTACTTGTTTAAACCATTTAGCCACCAGATGGCAATATATGCGCTGCAGTGTGAAAAGGTAGACTAGACCAGGCTAATTTTTTTCCTTCTTCTTGTAGATGAGTTCATTCCCTATTTTATTTATATGCATTAATAATGCCATGGAGTATATGCAGAAACAAAATACTTACAACCTTTAATTAGATTGTCTAGAAGTCTGGAATTGGCTAATAGGCAATCATTATGGCTTTATTACACATATGTTGAAACCAATGAAATAAAAATCATGTTCTGTTTTATTGGTTAACTCTTCCATTTAACAAATTTTCCAGTATATTTTCCACCATATGGAAATACTCAGATTCTTTCCTGTTCTCCAGAATCTTGCTACTACCTGTCTGATTGCAAACAATAAGAGTATATCAACTTTCTAGGTTTCAGTGTGTGATTTCTATTATTTTTTTTAAAAAGGCCAATGTAGAAGCTGATATAATGTGGAATAACTTTACAAGACTATACATCTGATAACAATACACCCTTTTCTTATACATTTTTTCTCCAAACTCATAAAGTTATACTAGAGTTGATCATGTTAAGCTTTTTAGGCATTACATGTCACCTGTAAAATATTTTGAGTTTTCCCTAGTTTTGGCTAAAATTGGTGTCAATGGGTTTTTGAGCCTGTTGGATAACTATTAAGTCATAGGCAAAGATATTTCTATATTTAGTTTCCATATTGGTTTCAGCCAATTCAAGATGTTTGTGTTCTCTTCTAATAGACTATTGTAATTTAGATCTTATGATTCATAGAGACAGATAAGATTACAGTTGTCCTCGACTTACAACCATAATTAAGCCCAACATTTCTGTTGCTAAGCAAGACAGTTGTTAAGTGAATTTTGTTCTGTTTTATGACTTTTCTTGCCACATTTGTTAAGTGAATCATTGTAGCTGTTAACTAGCTACAGCACAATTATTAAGTGACTCTAGCTTCCCCATTGACTTTGCTTGTCAGAAAGTCACAAAAGGTGATCAAGTGACCCCGGGATACAGTACTGCAACCATCATAAATAAATGCCAGTTGCCAGTCTGAATTTTGATTACATGATCATGGGATACTGTAACAGTCATGTGTGAAAAACCGTCATATGTCATTTTTTTCAGTGCCATTGTAACTTCAAATCACTAAACAAATGGTTGTAAGTTAAGGATAAATGTTCCTTTCCATATCATTATTATTCCAGTGCCTTTAAGGTTCCATGAGAAAATATTCAAATTAACCATATTTTAAAAGTCCTCTTTTCAGTGGAAGCTAAGATCATAGCTTGAACTGATTAATTATGTGCCATCAGTTTTTGACTCCCTGCATCCACATAGATAGCTTTTCGCCAAGTTGATCAATCCCTAGCCTGATATGTCAACTCTTGCCTTGGATCTGTTAATTCAACATACTCTCTGTACATATATCTTGTTTTTCTGCTGAAACTGAATAAAAAAATGGACATTTCATGAAAAAGGGATCCAGTTTTCCCCAGAAGTTGCATTAACTATTTTATATTGTTTTCCATACATATTATGAATGTTCTAAAATACAACTTTTGGAGTACAATTGGAATATTGTTCTGTGCCCTTAAGTAAATTTCCTTATATTTTTTTTAGATTATATTCATGATATTAATGTAACAGACATAGTTCCTGGTACAAATGGAAGCAATAGAGGTAAGCAAACTGGAATAATGTTTCTTGCTTTTGCAGTGCTCCAGTACATTGGAGTCTGGTTTACCTTAAGGGTAAAATTATCAATAAATATACCCCTTTTCAACATTATCGGGCTTTTGGCATGGGGAATCATTTGTAAACCTTGCATGTTTGAGTTCTTCATAGATTCAATTTAAATGGAGAGAAATAATCTTGGTAAATAATCCCTGAACAAGAAATCAGTAAAATGATATTGTCTTACTTTCAGTTAGATAACAAGTGAAGACCACACAGTGTTTCATTGACACTCATTCTCAAGCATGGTAGTAGATTCTGCTAATAGTGCATGTGTAAACACTTTTAGAACTTCTGCCTTTCCAGGTGGAGAGTTTTAAATACTGCCTTTCCTCAAATGATGAATCTTTCATTTGCTTGGACGAATAGTTGAGAATTACAATGATGCCATAGGTTTCTGCAAATCTTAAGTCACAAAATTTACCACCTAGCACAGAGCCCTTCCAGACTACAGGATGAAAGAGAACAAAAAAGAGGGTCCAGAAATGTTGGTTCTGTCCATCCTGGTAATAGCATAATCTCACTTTTTAGCTTTTTAAAAAGTCTTAGGACAGAAGGAGGTAATACTGCATGTCCTTGTTTTCAAAAGTTGCCTACCCTAGAATAGTACCATCTGTACCACATAAGTACCACATAAATTTCAGAAATGCTATTAATTTTCCCTCAAACACTACAGTTATATAGATAGCACAGAACAAACAGACTGGAAAAATAATACTAATGATTCTTCTACATCTATTTATTCTGTACAAAGGTTTGTGCTTCAGGGACTTATAGCCAATTAGGCAAAAAACTGGCATGGGATGAAAAAATTGCATTGGGAAATTTCCACAAATGTCCTAATTAGTTCATACTTTCTGTATAAATCATGGATAGTGACATCTTATACTAGATTCTCAAAAAGATAGCCTCCTGCCATAGAAAGAAGTTATTATAGCCCGTGTGATTTTGGTCTTCCACCTAGATCTAACCTAGTAATTTCCAACATGGTATCTTTCAAATATTGGGGAGTTGTGAGAGTCAAGTCAAATCAAATCTAATCAGATATTTATTATGGTCATATGCTTCATAAATAAAAGTCAAAATTCCCATTTTGAAAAAACTGCACAACTATGGGGAAGTTCTCCAAAACGAATGGTGGCAAATTTAATGACTAAAAGCAATAGTACTCTGGGATTCTTCTTTATGTGTATTAATATCTTAAAAATATCAGAAAGCACCTTCCCTTCTAGAGTTCCACTTGTCTGGATCTGCTGCTTAATTGTGTTATCTTCCCTTTTGTGTGCAAAGCATTATATACAACCCAGAAATCTGTAGTTAAAGGAAAGAATCCTGGATTTGTTATCTTCTCCTTTGTGCAAAGTATTATTTGCAAACCAGAAATGTGTTGTTAAAGGGAAAGAAGGCTGGATGTGAATGCAGTATCCTACGATGAATCTACCATTGCATTGATAGTTTGAACTTGCTGTAACCCACTTAAGAGCCTTTCAAGTTGTGGGGGCTATGAAAAATCAAAAATAAGTAAACCGATATTGGAATTTGCTGACATCCAGGAGAACCATCCTTTAACTAAGATGCAGAGCTATACCTAACCTTACATGACTACATGTACAAATTCTGCACTGCCTCTGTACTGCTTAGAGGTCTGTAGTTTGGTAGACTGTACCCTTGGCTCCTAATAATGATCTAAAAGATTATTTTGCTGCTTATGTGGCATCTTTGCAGAATTTGGATTTGTTTCAGTAAGAGCTGAGCCAACACTCTAGAAGGAAACAAATTTGGGCGTAAGGGGAAGAGAAAACACGTTCAGAGACACTAGGAGTCTTATAAAACAAAAATATATATAAGGAATTATGTATATGATTGATGGCAGAGTGTTAGCTGTTTCTTTCCTGTTGAATGTACTTGTGGATTGTGGTAATTGTTCTCATTCTAATGCCAGCTCAGCTGCCTTCCTGATGTTGTGCATGTGTTTTGCAATTGGTATAGACCCAAAGGATGTGTTTAGTGGTACATTATAGTTCAGGCTAGACACATACTTTGCTGTGTGGCTGATTCTGAGAAAGTACCAATTCACTATTTAAGACTTATGGCAAAAGGAAAAGAGGATCACCTTCTCATAACCAACCCCAATAATTCTGGGGAGATTCAGGAAGCAAAAAGTTGCCAACAAGCTTTTCTGTGCACGGAGTTATAAGTTGGACTTAGCCAATTAAAAATACTAGCCAATGTTCAAAGTGATTTGAGCTACAAAAGTAGTGGTGATTTCATTGGAAATTACAGCACTGCCCAACTTGCTGAAATGTTTTCAGTGAAATAAGACCAACAACCATTTTAATGGGTAGCACATGTATCTAGAGACAACCTGATTTATCAATACACTGGACAACTATAACCCTTTGGTAGCTTTCTTTTTCTCTTGTTCATTGCAACAAATGGTGAATAGGGGAAGAGAATATGAATTTACAGAGCTGCGACAAATGAAATGTTAAAGAAATGGAGTACTATATAGATTGCACAGCCCATCTTTCCCTGGCAGAGCCCTAACAACCACATGGCAGCATGAAAAGGGCAGTTTGCATGATGAAGGATTTGTCCAGAGGTGCTTCAGTGTTACTGGAGTGCAGCTCCCATCATTCTGAGCAGCATAGCCCAAGGCCTTCGATCACGTTGTCTGGAAATGACAGTAACTATAGTTAAGTTATCTGAGAGATATCAAGCAAAGGAAGGCTCACTCTCAATATGCATTTCTTACCTGCAAGAATTATGTGTGCACATAAACAATATGCTTAAACAAAAGTAAGCCTGCTAAAAACAGAACTTCTATGTTTTTGGTACCTTTACACCAGTGTTGACTCCTGGCAAATACCTGGACTAATCATTTTGATTTTCTAGTCATGATTTTGGAAGTGGTTTGCCATTGCTTTCTTACTAGGGCAAAGAAAGTTAATGAATGGCCCATGGTCACCCAACTGCCTTTGTATCTAAGGCAGAACTAGAACACCATATCCTGGTTTCTAGCTAGTGCCTTAACCACTACATGAAACTGACTCTTTTCTATGGATTTCAGTTCACATATTAATTTATTCTCAGGTTATTGTTTTGCTTTAGATGTGAAAAATTCTTTACCATGCGATGAATGGCTATTAGTGGCAGTGAGACCGATCTGAAGGGAATCTAGTAGATTTTCTTGATTGGCCATTGTAAGAACAGACTGCTGGACTCTATGGGCCAGCAGGGCACTGGTTATGCTTTTTTGAAGAGGTTAATTAATGCCATGTTTCTCAACCTTGGCAATTTTAAGATGGGTGGACTTCAACTCCCAGAATTTCCAGCCAACCAAGCTTGAGAAACATTGAACTAATGTCTAAGCTTTG
Organism: Oxyrhabdium leporinum; assembly: GCA_032468155.1. Lineage (NCBI taxonomy): Eukaryota > Metazoa > Chordata > Lepidosauria > Squamata > Cyclocoridae > Oxyrhabdium > Oxyrhabdium leporinum. The sequence continues at coordinate 444,618 of JANHFL010009849.1, read as the reverse complement.
ATTTCCAGCACATAATTTCTCACCGTCACCATCATCACCCAAGTGCAAATGATTTCCTTAAGCTAAACAATCATTTTCTTTCCTTTTTAATTTTACAGTAATATGTCCAAGTGATGGTAGCCAGAAGGTACCAGGAAATGAAACCTTTAAATTTACTTCTACCAGTGCTGTTGGATTTGAGGAATTTGAAAAGTGGTGGGACAAATCCAAAACTGTTCCATTTTATTTGACCATCATTCTTCTACTGTTGAATTTTAAGTCTCCGTCTTTCTTTGCCAAATTTAACATATTAGGTATGTAGTAGTCATTCAAAATTATGCAAAATAGATTATTTTAGGTATCTTGACTCAATCCATTTCTTATTAGTTGGGGGCCTCATTAAACAAAGGATCTTTGCTTCAATTTTTCAGCATCTCATGAAATTTAAAACTTGCCAGGGTGATAACAGACCTTGAATTAATTTGGAACAGCAAATGTTGGGGAAGATTTTGGATGTTGTTTTAGTTCTTCAACCTCTCTTTCTACTGGGAAATGCTTCCTTATAATGACAGTGCTCCCACTATGTGAGAAGATATCATTTGCTCAACTCTTTTTTTCTCCGGTAACTGGAAAGCAATTTTGTCCAGAATTAATCATGTTTAATGATCCTTCAGAATGGTCAACTTTTGCTAGTTGACATCTCTAATTGTGTTTTTTTAAACTTTAAAAGGAGACGGCAGTAATCCAGCTGTGAATCTATCACATTGTGTAGTTCAGCCAAGGAAGAAAGAACAAATTGTCTACCGTAGCCATAACATAAAAGTTTCAAACTTTTTGCATTGTCCTTATTTCTTCTTTTTATTCAATTGGAGATAGTCCTTAAACTGGTAACAGACTAAAACAAGACTGCGAAGGCTTAGAAATCCATAGGAGTTTATATTTTTGCTCATTTTTTCCCCAGTTTTTCAAATGCTGTTTTATTTACTCTATATGCAAGTACATTCACACACATATAAGAAAGTAAAATGAAAGTAATAGATAAGGTAAAATGTTATATAGCATTTTTTTCTGAAATATTGCAAAGTGAGGCAGCAGTGCAATCTGCTATTTGTCTTTGAGTATCAGATCATGTTTATGAAAACGGATTTGTAAAATATGCTTGCTTTATGTTGCAGAGGGACTGCAGTACTATAAAGGAACTTTTCGTACTGCAAATTCATCGGGGGTTTTAGGAAAATATCCAAATTTAAAAGCACATCTGTGTTTTGTTACTTTGTCTAGAATTTCTAGTCTTTAAAACCTTGATTAATTTTTATTTCAGATAATTGTTATGGGAATAGTAGTAATAATGATTTTAAGCTCACAGTTTTGTTAAAATTATTTTGTCCTCCCAATAATGCATTTTCCAGTTTGGTATAGTTGAATATGATGTCAAGTAACTTCATCTCAGTCAGTTACTATTAAAACTGATTTATAAAAAGAATATAAAAGAGAGAGGCTGAACTGTAATGTTCTAAATCTCATAGACATTAAAGAATATTTTTTCCTCTGTCCATTAGTTTAAATATACAGTATCTGAATATGATTGGGTTTTTTTCTTTTTCTCACTGCAGGTACTGTCTCTGTCATTTATTTAGTTATTCTTGTTACTGTAAAAGCTGCTCTTCTAGGATTCCATTTAGAATTTGATTGGACTGCAACAAATACGTATTTTGTGCCAGGTAAACTTTTAAGAAATATTTATGGACTGTTCCCTTTAAATAATTTAATAGGCTGAATGAGACCTGCAGGGCAGGATATGTTTTCTGCTGTAGTCTTACTTATATCTATCTTGCTATAATCCCTAATATAAGCCCTAATTGTCCAGAAGACATCAGGCCTATTGCTTCTCTACCTATAATGAAGGCTGGAACCATCCTTATAGGCAAAACTAGGTCACACATGCTAAGCCAAAGTTCACTAAATAAGATGTGATGACTGGATACCCCATAAACCTAATCCTTAAATTCGATAGTCACCACAGTGGTAATTCTACTTCAGATCTAAAACCAAGATGGTGGTTTTGTTCTTCTTTTATAAAAAGACTTATAAAGAGGCAACAGGGGTGATTCCTTCTATTTTTCCTGGCTATACAATGTGTTGTCAAAATAAGCTCTGAAAAATATTGTTTTCCTCTGCTGCTCTTTGATTAGGTGATAATTTTCTTGGGGAATCCTGTCTGGGGAGTCATTATACAGGTGCTAAATTTAATTATTCCTAGATAATAACATACAGCTAAGGGAATTACAAATATTGTTTCCCCCTAGAGTTTTCTCAGTTTGTTCATACTTTATAGACAGTCTTCCAGTTTCCCAAACACGATATGGATTGGTAGCTATCAGCCATTACAACAAAAACAAAATGCTTAAGAATAGTTTCCAATGCCATTCGTTTCTTTAATAAAATTGGATGAAAAAGAACCTGTAACAAGAAATTCTTGAGGTTCTGTGAACATTGCCTTCCACGTGTAGATTTTTGATATGAGATACTTTATAGAAAGGAAAAGGAAAAGTTGGAAGAGGCCCCTTAAGAAACTGGATTGTGGTAGCAATCTGGCGGAGCTAATAAATCAGAACAAGTGCTTGTGAAACAGCCATTCCACTATGGCCACTTGGCTGTCAGTATTTTTCATTAATTAGAACCCTTAACACTTGGTTTTTCTGGTTGGTGTGTAATATTTTTTCAAGATTATATCAAGAATGATATAAGGGCAGAAACCCATTCCGCTAAGATCTCCCAAAATTCTGCTTTGCTTTCCTTCCCTGCTTTGCTGAACAGAAAGATTTTTCCCTTCCTTCTTTTCTCATTTGTACTCCCTTCTCCTTCCTCGCCTGAAAAAAAATTCCTTTGTCTAGCAGAAAGGTCTACTTTCTTATGGTTTTTTCCCCTCTATGCCTAATAGAGGCATCCTCATGGCAGGACAACTGGACTTCTCTCTCTGCCCAAGCCTTACCTCCCTGTTGTCATTGTCTGGACAGCCCAGGAGCAGCAGGAATGGATGGGGATTCCCAGAGGACACCACTGCTTAGCATGCAAGGCCTCAGGGCACCAATGATGCAGTCTGGCTGTCTCTCTCAGGTGGCTCCTTGTCCTTGAATATTCCCTGCCAGCAATCCTCATGATCTAGAATTCCTATTGCAGTTCATGGAAAATGAACTAGAATCTGTTGGTAACTTATCCGCTGTGGATATGAGGCAATCTTTCTCAATCTACTTCCTTTCAAATAGGTTGACTCTGCATTAGGTAGAGTTCACACATATGGTCAAGGGCAGTGTAGTCCCTCTCATGTGGAGAACCAAAATGTATTTGTTTCTTGTCAAGCAGGAACATTTCAAACCTCGTTATAGACAGCAGAGTTTACCATAATTCTAAATTAGTTTGAATAAATGGTTAATACAATATATGGTTGATAACATTCATAAACTAAGGCCATTTTGATTAAAAGAAAAAGAACTGTTGTTCTCTATAATGGGAAACATTGGATGAGGAGTTTCTAGAATCCATACCAAGATTTGAGTTCTGTGGTTTGGATAATTTCCTCCTCCCTTTTTCCAGACATTATAATAGAGTAAATAATAGTTCTTAAAAGGGTTTTTTTAGTCAATGGCTGATGTTATGGTAAACACAAGTTCCTATACACATGATGAAACAGAGTGATTTTAACTGTAGCTTGACAGCAGAGTAAGGGAAAAATAATATTTGTGCTTGAGAACTTACTTTGAATGCTTGAGTGAAATATAACTCTCCTTAGATCTCCTTGGTAAAAACCAAAGTAAGAAGAATGGGGAATGGGGAGTAAATATGATAGTAATCATACTCAAATCATTTGCCCAGGTTACAAACTCCTGGCAGACTAGCTCATATTTTTGCAATGTGGCAGTCTCATTGGTGTGTGATAGAAGACATTCAGGACATGTATATGGACCATTGCTTCACCCTTGGCTATCATTACTGCATCTACTTGGCTGTTCAATGGTTTTGTCTAACAGGCAATGAGGCTTTCCCATAATAGTCCTCCAGATGGCTCTTGTCAGAAATCATTGCTCAGTTGTTATTGTTTACTGGCACGCTTTATCTGTGAATGTTTGCATGATTATCCAAACAAGGCAGGAAAAAGAGCAAGAGAGGGGTGGGAGGGAGAGAATTATGCAATTCTGTTGGGTTGTTTGTGAATTTGAACAGATGTTAAGTTAGCGAACTTGGTAAATCCAGCATTAACTTTAATCAGGAAAGTCTTACAAACATTAGAAGTTCAGCCTTGTATTTTGTTAAATCATAGGTGGGCAACAAACTCATCATTCAAAAGCCATCTATGAATTAAGTCAGCAAGGAAGCATCACGTTTCTACTTATTTTTGTGAAATGGAAACAATGCATTTTGTACATGCAATATGATCAGTATTGACGACAGTAAAACAAAACAATTAAATAGATATTCTAGAGCAGACATCAAAATAATTCCACCCCATTTTCTTTTGTACTAATATTTCTACTGGACTCAATCTGGCACCATATCTTAACTGGAAAAATGTTGCACGCTAAATCACAATATAGTTTGTTGCATTCAGCTATTGTGATTCTAGCCACAGGCTTAACTAGTGTATGAAGGCCAGCCAAATGTAGTTTTATCAGTAAATTATCATTATGCCAACCATGGCTTAGTGTCTCATGCAAACAGAACTGATTTCTATTATATACCCTGTTCTCAGAAAACACGACCCACTCCAATAATAAGCCCAACCCTAATTTTTTGGGAGTGGGCCTAATATTACCCCTACCCTGAAAATAAGCCTGGGGGGGATGGGCATGGCCAGCACAAGTGACAGCGCGGGCACAGGGGGTGCACGAAGCCAGAAGCTCCGCGGCCAGTGCTTTGCTTTTCCCCTCTTTTTGGAAGGCTTGCAGCAGGATTGTGTGGTAACACTGGCACCGGCATGGGGGAGGCAGGCAATCCAGACGTCCCGTGCTGGTGCTTGTTTGGTGCAGCCGCAGGGAAGCCAAATGACAGTGGGACGAAGGGGCTCATGCATTGGGATCACCTCTGCCTCCCCCATGCCTCTGCATCCACCTGCTGCTAGTGCCACCATGCAAGCCTCCCATGAGGAAAATAGGGAAGAAGCAAAGCGGCTGGTTGCGGAGCTGCTGGCTTCGGGCAGTGGCCCAACAGGCAGAAGCGCTACACCCAGAAAGAGACAGGCAGAAGTCATTCTGCGCTTGGGGGAGGCAGAGGCAATTCGAACATGCTTCCCACTCCGTCCCATTGTCTCTCAGTTGTCTGCAGCCGCGCCAAAGAAACACCAGCAAAGGACGTCTGGATCCCCTGCCTCTGCCTGTTGCTGGTGCGCAAGCTTCCAGCAAGCTTCCCATGAACGAGGCAGCTGAGATCGCCTCTACCCCCACCATGCCTCTGCCTTCCATTGCTGCCGTTGCTCCCCCCCCGAGCACAGAGAGAGAGAGAGAGAGAGAGAGAGAGAGAGAGAGAGAGAGAGAGAGAGAGAGACTGTATTTCAGACATT
>JANHFL010009849.1:417291-436723 GCA_032468155.1 Oxyrhabdium leporinum | reverse complement strand
GTTCTATAAAAATATGTATAACAGTATTCTCCCTATTTCTAATCTCTTACTCTATTCTAATCTAATTCTTAATACAGACAATCTTTTTAAAGAAAAAGGAAGAAAGAATCTTTTACTATCCGTCGTCTGTCATCCTCTTAGAAGTTACACTTCCTTTCATTTTTACATACCTCACATACTCCTCCCTTGGAGTATTGTCCTTGTCTACATTGTTCATATTCAACCCAGCCATTATTTCCATCTCCACTCTTTTTTGCTGCTAGTTAACCCCCAGGTCTGCCAAATCCTCTGTCTTTCCCCCAAAGGTATCTTTCAATTTGTCCAATTCCATTTTTCTATCTCGTAGTATATATTCTCCCAACTGTATTTTACCCAATTTTACTATCTACTCATTCCTTTCTCCTTGTTCCCTTTGTTGTATAGGCTGTTCTATACCCTGTAAATTTTCAGTTGTCTCCCTTGTCTCCTGGGTCTCATTTTCTTGGTTCGTTATTCCTTGTTGCACATTTTCAGTCTTTCCAGTTATGTCATGTAGTAAATCTGTTATCTCCCTGGAATTCCTCATCATAGCGTCATAGAGAATTTGAATCATCAACACAGTTTCTTTTTGTAATGCCTCCAATTCATCCTGTTGAGTCATCTTGTCTTGGTTACTTTAGGAAGTCCAAATACTACTCAATGTTCTGTCAAATGTCTATCACTGCTCACAAGTCCATCTTTTTTAAATTCCCAAAGCCAGTAAATTACTTAGCATTGTTCATCAGGAAATAAAATACGTTTATTTATATCCCAGTTAGATCCATTTATATAATCCAGGACATTCCAAATAGCTCCTTATGTTCTGTTTCCAAATTGCTAGTTGATTCCAAAATTCAAAAGTCATTCCATTAAGTATCTTCCAGGTTTCCAGGGTTAATTCTCTGGTAACAATACAGTAGATAAGTATAGGACAAGAGATACTACAGCAGACCTCCAGGTGTTACTTTCTGCCTTTATGAAAATTTTCCAAGGTTGTTTCCATTATTCGAGGAGTCTGGCATAGTATATATACATTCACCATTAGATGGCGGGCTTAACTTAACATTCAGCATTAAGGCTGTTCTGTCAGCTGTTTGTTCCGATTAATTCAGCAAAAAATATTCAATAAACAGTCAAATATCCAGAATTTTAAAATGCCTATTCAAAGTCATGACAATAAAATTTATCCATCCAGTCTTTCTGTATTTTATAACTTTTACTTATTTCCTTTTAGGGTGCACTTTTCCTCTGTTTCTCTCTAATTGCCGCTTTAAAATGATCCAAAGTGTCTCTTTTTCCAGATTTATTTTCTTTTTGCGTAAATCTTAGACAAACTTTAAAAAAATCTCCTCACTCAGTCCAATCACTGTCCACTTTCACCGCTCCAGCACAGTCTTTGTTTCTTCGGTTGCCCCAGCTTCATGGCAGCCATGATAACTTCCTTATCTTCGTCGTCGGCAAAGAGGGAAGAAACCCTGAGTCCATCAGGAGAGCTGGCACTCTCTGCAACCTGCAGGGTGCCTGTCCTTTGTATGTAACCTCTATGAGGTGACTTTAGCCCCCAGTGGGGCCCTCTGACAAAAAGGATTCGACGTGGGGATGCAGAGTCCGCTCCCCTGCACCAACTTCGCAGTGACATCAAACCAAAAGTCCTACAGCTAACTTTCTCTGAATGCTTCATTAAACAATCAAATATTTTTGGGCCAGCCCAACATATGTCAGAATGATGTTCTTTTTGCCTAGATTGTTGAAGCACATCATGTCATGCCCTGCTCAAAATAAGATTCTAAGGAAATCAAATAAGGAAGTCATTGATGGCTTTAATTTTGAGAAAGTTTAGAGAAGCATTTCTAAAGTTCTGAGGCTCTCCCAGTCCGTATTCATACCCATAGTTTTGAACTGGCATAGATGTTTTGTCAGAATGAGTCCATTAACTGCATAAAATCATTTAGGCTTTGTCTTTTTTATTTATTTATTTACATTGCCCTATAAAAATGTAAATTGTAAAAGACAACCCAGCAGGACCAAATGTATGATACCAAAATTCAGTAAGATTAATCTGCTCTAGAGGAATTCATTCCTAGTACTTTTTTGGTTAGTCTACAGGGAAATCTTGGCCAGCTTGAAGCATGATGCAGGTCAGAGACAAACATAGGTAGAAAATGAGTCTCGGGAAGACTAGACACGTGTGTAGTGATGATGTTGCTTCATCACAAGGTTGCTTTGTCACTTCAGCCAGTGTCAGTCTTCATGACTGACTTTTGGAAAAGCACTGTACAAAAATGGGATTCCACATTCAGCAGCAAGGCAGAACATTGATACTTATCTCAAGTTTGCCATTCAGCATCTGGATGACCTTTCAAATATTTGGAGAAATGTTTTACAGCTGGATCTCCAACTTGAATTGTCATGAATGACGCATGAAGTCTGGTTCATTAGCATGGGGACCAGAACACTGATTTTTGTATATTTATAATAAAGTCTCTAATGAATCAAGAAGGAAGAAAATGCAGGGTAACGTGATATGTCATTAAATAAAATTGTATTAAATTTTTAAAGAATGTTGAAAAAAAAGCCATAATATTTTTTTGCCCTTTCACTTTGACCATTTATCTGGTTGTGTTTTTTATTCATCAGAACACAAATATTTGGTTTGGTTTGGTTTGGGGTATTGCTGAATAACAACGTAAAACCCTTGAACCTAATAATCTGAAACTTGGCACTTCAGACGCGGCAATTATTCCTGAAAATAATTCTAAATTCTGCCAAGAAATCAAAAGGATATTTACAATTCTTTTTAAAGAGGAGTGAAAGGGGAAAATGCATGTTTTGTTTTCAATGTAGGAGGCTGAAATTACTGTAAATACAGCTCTTTCATGTTACTTTTAATTGAGGCTGAATTTATTATTTTCTATCTCAAAGAAAACAGCAATTGTAATTTGATGATTTCTGATTATAAGTTCCAGTTATATTGTTGCTTATCTTGGTCTGGCGTTATAAACTAAAGCTGTATGATGGAAGTGGCTTAAAAAGAAACAAAGCAAGAAGTACAGGTAGTCCTTAGCTTACAACCACTCTTTGAAGTTACAACAGCCCTTAAAAAAGTGACTTATGAATATTTTTCATACTTACAACCATTGCAACATCCCCTTATAGTCATATGATCAGAATTTGGATGCTTGGCGGTTGCAGTATCCCGGAGTCATGCGATCACAAGCAAAGTCAGTGGGGAAGCCAGATTCACTTAACAATTGTGGCAAGAAAGGTTGTAAAATTGAGCAAAATTCACTTAACAAATGTCTCGCTTAGCAACAAAAATGTTGGGCTCAATTGTGGTCATACGTTGAAGACTACTGTATACAGTATGAGACTGCAGCTAGCAGGATAGGTAGAAAGGCAGCTGTTTCCCAGCCTCATAGCTACTACAAGGAGGGGTAACTCCTGCTGCCACCAACCTGCCTTGCTACAGGTTTAGAATAAGAAGTTCTTTGTGGCTCCATGACTCAAAAGGGTTGCTCCATTTCCACAAGAATTCATCCCAGCTTCAAGCATGATGATGGTAGTGTCATGGTTTCAGTATTCTTTGCTGTCTTGTGATCTTGACAGTTGCCATCATTGGAGATAATATGAATTCTGCTTTATATCAGAGAACTCTACAGATGAAATGCAAATGTATTATGTGCCAAAACTGATCCTAGCCATACAAATCTACAAGGGAATGGATGAAGAATAAACTCAATATTTTTGAATGACCAAATAGTAGTTCTAATCCACCTAGAAATTACAGGAAGTGTTGGTGATATGTACAATTACTCAGTTTAAAAGGGCAAATACTTTTTCACACAGATACATCATACATTGACTACCTTTGTTTCTGAAATAAATAAGCATCGAAGTTTGTTTACTCCATCTCCCTTCATATAACGGAAGAAGCACATGAAGCTCTGACTGATTCAGTCACAAAGTTATGCAACATTCAAGCAATCTAAAAGAAGGTGAATTCCAAATTGAGCCACTCTGGAGACTTGCTTCCTTAACCTTATGTTTTTGGAACAAAACAAAACAAAAGAAAAGAAAAAAGCTATCGGTATAAATGATGACTGGGACCCCTCCCCCCAAGTAGTCCTAACCTTTAAGTTTAATTGTTCATGGTGTCCATATTGAGAAATGGCTGTATTTTCTTAATGTTATTTGATGTTCCTACTCTATGGTACTATGCCGAGAGTTTCCATATTTAACATAAGAACTGAATTTGATGGTTCTTGTAGCATAAAACTGAAGCTAAACTCTTTCAGTGCATAAAAGTAGCATATTCTAACTCCTTTGTTTTGAAGAGATGCTTATTTTAGAAGGTTCTCCACTTTCTATTCTTATAAGTAGAGAAAAAGAAAAAATGTGTTACTTTCTGGATAAATATGGAGTCTAAATCTAACATTTTTACACTGTAGCCCAGCCTAATGTTTACAGAACTCACCATCAGTCTAGTGTTTCCAGAACTAGTATATAGTATATACTCAAATGAAATGTCTACAGTAAAAGAAGTTAAAAGTTCAGAGACTGAGATCACGGTTTATGCTGTGAGCAAGTATTGACTAGATATAAAATCTGTTACAATCTCCAGTTTTAAATTCACATCATCCCCATCCTGCTTGAGTAAAGCAGCTGCTGAACAGACAGCAATGAACCAGGGAATGGAAGTATTTTCTGCCAGGGAAGAAGGGCGTTCCATAAGCTGTTGATTTTCAATTTGGTTTGAGGATCCCATTCCAAAGAGTTACAGGAATTATATCTATCTAAAGAGAAATTAAGGTCAAAATTACTCACTGAAATTGTCTGTTTGTTTAATCGTTCATTTTTTTGCTGCTTCAGGGGCTTGGACAGAATCTGGGTTTTATCAAATTTAATTGGAGCAGATAGATGACTTTCTCAGGTGATGAAGTCATGAGAGTAATCTAATATAAGAAAATAAAAGTGGAATGTTGCAGAATAGAATAAGTGAGTTAATGTTTTTCTGCACATTGGAGGTGTCTGTGATTCTGTTATGTAGAACATTATAGTTCTATGATTCTGGAAAACACTCTGGGATTGTAGATAAATGTTCAAATGGTGCTGGAGTATCCAAGTGAAGATCCCCACTTGAGAAGAATGAAAGTCAACCAGGGGTACTCGTGGCAGGGTCAAAAAAGGTCAAGAAGATGTTACTAGGGAATGAATTGATACCATGATTGTGGCTGTCATTTTGACTTTTTAAATTAAAATATTCCTCCAGAATCTTACATTTGTTTTTCTGCTACACAATCATAAACCACAACTTGTCCACAATATCATTTACTGAAAAAGCCATATACAGTATATGCTGAACCATATTTTGTTAACCATGGTTCACTGAATAAAGGCACTTGGTGCCTGCTTTTATTCAGCACAGGAAAATGGCAACCCTAAGGAGAAGAGACAGGGAACAGGAGTCAACTTGCTAACTAAGTAAATCTTAACTACTGTTATTGAAATGAACCAGAACACAAGGCACAAATCTAAAGAACTGAATAGACTACACTCTATCCAAGATGTTGTATAAGTGCCTGCCTGGAGGTAGAATCCAAAAAGAGAAGAAGGGGTAGAAGAGGAAAGAGGATGGAATGAGCTGTCAGAGGAGGAAGTCATAACATTTGCTTCAAATGATGAGCAACAGTTGTGAAATAAAACTCAAAAGACTGATTTAGAACGTGGTCCAATTTCTGAAAAGAAGGGGAGTTTGCAGGCAAAAAAAAGTGCTTATTATTCAATTTCAAGGAATTTACAATAAAGCATATGGTTTCCTCACTGTCCCTTTTATTTGTACAATAATATTGTAAGGATAGGCTAGTTGAGAATTAGTGACAGAAATCATCTACAACAGGGTGAAAAAAACAAAATGGCAGCTGCAACTGCATGGCCAAAGCCCTGCCCCCTTTTAGCGTGTTGCCATCTCGATTTTTTTTAACAAACCCTCCCCATCCTTCCATCACTTGCCCCTGATTCACCCTCTTTTGTAAGCCATGAAATCTGGAAGATTTTTCATTCATTCATCAAGGGAACAGAGTTGTAATTTACCCACGTTGTACTTTAATGTGTGGAAAAGTAAAAGCACTGCTAGACTTGAAGCATCTTCTCCCCAGCTAAATGCTATAAAAAGCATCCCATAAAAGAAGACAGTTGTATAATTTCCATATGTCATTTGGTATCCATATTTTTTGAAAAGGAAAAGTTTGGTTTTTAACAAGGGGTCTGATCCAAATTGATTCATTTTTGAGAACGTGATGTCTTAATTAGCTTTGATTTCCAAATTTATAATAGTTTTTTTTCTTCATGCCCTTGAATGTATGTTAAACACTCTGTGTGTGTGTGTGTGTGTGTGCGCGCGCGCGCACGGGGGTGTAACTGTTTTAACCCACAGTCCCAAAATCACTATTATTGTATCTACTTAATAATTAAAAACAATATATTTTCCATTTATTGGAACACAGGGGATAATTAATTTAAACAATAAGAATCATTGTTCCATGATTTAACTGTTCCAGGATTTGTCCTGTAACTAATTTTCTGTATAATAATTGAAACAAGCTGATTTTATTTGTTTGCTGTTTCTTGTGTTTTAACTACAGGTCAGAGATCTTTCAATTGCTTTCTTTTTAGTCAGTTTAACGTATCTCTATGTTGGGGTGCTAATCTTCGCCTCTTTTCCATCTCCACCATTGAGCAAGGAGTGTATAGAACAGGTACAAAAACCTTTAACATGGCGAACTTTGTTTAACTTGCTGAGAATTGATTATGTGTAAGCATTGCTCTCTTTTCTTCTGTCTGCATCTGCATTTAATATAATGTTATTATCAGGTCCCACTTTCACTTGACGCATCAGGTCAAATTTATGAACAATGTCATACTTAAATACCACATTTTTCTAATTAAAGCTATTTTAGCATCATTAAAGACTAGCTGCCAGTTGCACCAATTGGTATAACCCATTGTATCATTTTTTTCTACCACTTCAGGGCAGATATTAATTGTAAAGAAAAGTTGGTTACTTTTTCAAATTAAGAAATTTGATTCAGATGAGTCTGTCTTGGTTTAATTAGAGGACATAGCAAACTTGTACATTCATCTCCTTTGAGCTAAAGAAGCTAAAACTAAATGAATAAGTTTCTAATTAAGCATAGTTTCCCTTTTTTGTCTGAACTGGAAGAATATGTTTATCAGTTCTGCAACAACTAGAATCCTTAGGCTATTACATGAAGTTCCAAGCTGGAAAATTTAGTTTCCTGATTCAAATGAAATGTGAAATAAGGGCTAATTAGGGATTTCCTGGATTATTCTCACCTTGAACAAACATTTCATATACAAGCCAAATATTTATTCGTCATATGGTTTACACAGCTGAGATGACATCCAGATTGGCTCAGTGTCTAATTAAAGTATGGTACTATTTTCCAAATGGTAAACAGTGGTTATATGGAAGTATACTGGCATACACTGGACTGGTGCATAAATGGAAATTATCTGCGTAGCTGGAAAAGAAAACAGATCATTAAGTAAAAAATTGTTTTTCTGTAATGTTTTACAATCCCTTCTCCAGCATAGCTGGGCATCTCAAAATACGTTTTATGCATCTGAAGACAAGCATTTGTCTAGGACACTATGTCAAAATAAATTTGTTTAAGGAAAAACAGAACACACAAATACAGAAATGCATCTGTGTATTGAGAATATAAAATGCCTAAGAATTTGCCCTACTTAGAATACAAAATGTAATTTACATTAAGACTGCAGTTTTTAAACTTCTGGAACCAAACTATAATAAATAAGCCATATTGCATTTGTGCTTCAGGAACAAAATTCCGTAACTTAATGTATAAGTGTTTCCATGATTAAAAAAATATGTAGATGAAGCAATTATGGATTTTCCAAATCATGTATTCCAATTATGATCATGATATGTTGATATTCTCTATATAGAAACATCTTTATGTTCATTGCTTTACAATCCTTGATATACATAGACTATAGAGACAGAAGGAAATGACAGCCCCATTTCACCTGCATCACTAACTTTTCTTTTTGTTAGAATTTTTTAGATAATTTCCCCAATAATGACATCATGTCATTTCTTGCAAGAATATTCCTGCTGTTCCAGATGGTGACTGTGTACCCACTGCTTGGTTACTTGGCACGAGTTCAATTTTTAGGACACGTCTTTGGAAATGTTTATCCAAGGTAATCCGCTTCTTTTTGGCATAGCTTAGTTGTATTCCTTGTTTTCACACCCATGTCATAGAAATATTCTGTCACTACTCATTTCCTATTGTTAGAACAAACTTTGTATTGTGGTTAGTGATGGCTTTTCATTCAAGCTTCATGTCAGTCTCAGAATGTTTTCGGTTTGATTTGTGTGTGTGTGTGTTTAAGATGGTGTGTAAACAGGGCCAATGATACTCCGTATGTAATTTTAGAGCAATTAATCAAAATTTGGCATCTTAATTACATTGATTGCAACTGTAGCTTGGTGTAATGTGCAAGTGGGATGCATGATTTCTTTATGGTTTTGTGCTCCACCCAAGCCTCTTACTTTGCTACAAAGTGCATACTCTAGTAAGAAGAGCTAAAAAAATAAGTTAAAACCAACCAAAATTGCCCAAATTAACATTTTTTTTAATTTGAAGAAGGAGAATTCTTGCTTACTAATTCAGGTGTCATCCTTATCATAAATCTCCTAGATGAACATTTTATGTGCCTTTCTTCAAAGAGTTTTCTGACGGATAAGGAACAACATAGACAACTGCAGAAATCACGAGTGCTTCTGGTTGATAGTGACCTTTAGAAAAACGGGTTCTCAAACAATATTCTTGATTTTATTACATTGCTCAGGACATTTAGAAGAAATAGCAGACTATTTGTATATGGAATAGCTTCCTATCCAGGCTTTGACTCAATTCAGACCTACTTAATTTCAGCAAGAAAGCCGTATTGTTTGCCACCAGACACCAGGTTTTAATCAAATGCTACTAAAAGAGGCCCATGTCTTGTTACAGTTCTCTATTCATTGTGTGATTTAGTTCCAGTCTTGTCTTAGGCACAAAGCAGCTTGGGGACTTTTGGCCAGTCACTCTCCTTTTATACCTAAAAACACAGAGAGCAATAAAATAATAATAAAAACAAAGAATAAAAGATGGTGGAAACCAGCCAACACTCAGAACAAAGTACATTACCCAGAAGGGAGCCTCACTCACCCTCACCAAAGGTCCTCAAGGCTCTTTGAAATATCAGCAGGGTGGGGTCATCCAGATCTTGGGGGACCTCTTCCTTGAGACGGCAAGCACTATGGCAGAAAAGGTGAGTTTTAAGGAATCCCAATAGGTGGCATTGTTTAATCAAAGGAACCCAAGCAGTATAGCCTGTAGTGCTTTGTAGGTAACAACCAGCATCTTGAATCACATCCAGAAGCAACCTGGTAACTAGTGCAGTTTATGAAGCAGAGGTATTACATGAGCAAAGTCAGGCTCACCCATCACTCACACTGCTGTGTTCTGAATGAATGAAGCTTCTGGGTGGCCTTAAAGGGCAGTCCGATGTAGAAAGCATGGCAGTAGATAAGCTGCAAGATGACCAGGGAATGAGGGACCGTCTGAACATTTTCTTTTAAGATCCCAAATATACAGATATAGTTATTTGCTATTTTTATAGTGGCTTCCACTGTACTCTAAAAAAATGGACTTTAGACCCAGATTTTATCTCTCAGAGTTGAGATAAAAATACAGACTTGCTCCCACTATTTAAAGAGTTGACAATGGAAATAATTTATTTGCTGGTGTGTAACAGTTTCCTGGAAACTTAGTGTGTTTAGAAACACATTAATTCCAGGTTATTATGCTAAGTGGAGATCTGTCACTTTTCCAGAAGTTTCAGCTACATCTAATGCCAGCTCTAAGAATCTACTTCCTGATGTGGAGGCTAAGGAAGTGTATTTATAGTCATGTTCTGGCACCCACGCTGGCTTTGTGCACTCTTCAGCACCATCTCAATTTTAGAGATGCTATGTTTTCTCAAGCAGCCGGTTGGATGTTGTGATAAAGCATCAGGCTAGAAACCAAAAGACCATTGTTTCAGTTCTCCCTTTGCTACAGATCCAGCTAGGTAATTTGGAGCTAGTTGCACTCTCTGAACCGTAGATAGAAGGCAATGGCAATCCGCTTCTGAAATCTTGTGAAGAACACTGCACAACTTGTCAACACTGACCCAAAGGAAGAAAAGGAGCTTCTGAACTGTTTCATTAAATTCATGGTATCCATATACACACACCCCATAAAAAATAATGGCAATAATGTATTTTCACAAATTTATGTAGTGTCCCAAATCTTTTTCTTGAGGTAATTGTGATAGGACTGGTTTTGTTCAGGTTGCCTCAAGATTCATTTATGGTCAGAGACTACAAGCATCAAACAATAAATGTGTAAACCACTCTGATGGTGGCTTTGTTTTGGCAGGAAACTTACCATTTACCATTTTGAATTAAAGATGACAGGAATAAAATAGTATAATCTTGCAAGTCTGAAAACACTTTCCATCCTCTCTTGCCTTTACTTTCCAGAGAATTAGAGAAGGTGCCTTCTGAGATGCTCATACCTCGTTTGAACTCGAGTGTCTTTTATCGGTCTGCTGTCTAGGCTGCAGCTCTTCCTTCTTTCTCCCAAAGTTATTCTCATATCCCATTATAGGATCAGACATGCAGCAACACTGCTTGGTGATCAGCATTCTTTCAAACAATGTGCTCCTGTCTATGGACCTCAGCTGGTGATTGAAATCCTATATATCAGGGTGGGAAAGTCTACTAAAAATAACTAAAAGTTTGTAGTAATTTCTTTAGCGAATAGAAAGTCTAATTTTTGCCTTGAATTGTGAGGATCCATTTTTAAATATACTGAATAACAATATGCAGTTTTTTAAAAAAACAAACCTATATTGTTTAAAATGTCTGTGCAATAGTGAAAACAATTTCAAAGAAGGTTTCTGTGTTGCTCTAAAGGACAAGGCACTTACCTCTCATATTAAATATTAGCACCTTTTCTATTTAATGTGTTAATTTGGAAGGAGGCAGGAAATTGCTTGAGCAAATCACCACTAGGGCTGCTAAACATTATTTAGAAGCCATAGTATATAGTCCTTGGTTAACATCCACTCATTCAGCAACCATTCAAAGTTATGACAGTGATGAACAAGTGACACTTACAACCAGTCCTTAAAGTTCTTGCAACCCTTCGCCCTGATGGTCACATGATTGCAGTTTGAGCATTTGGAAACTTCTACTTGCATGGTTGCAGTGCTCTGTAGTCATGTGATTGCCATTTGCAATCTTCCCTTGCAACATTGACAAGCAAAATCAATTGGGAAGCCAATAGAGGAGGTGGTAAATTACTCGGGTAAGTTTTCACCACCAGGTACAGTCATCCCAAGCCTCACTATCCTTGTGCTATGCTGCAATGGACCCTTGAGCACCCTCACCTGCCCCATAGCAACCTAACAGCCTGCCCAATAGCCTGCTTGCAAGACACCTATGTCTTGCAATTTCCTGCTGGCATCCCCCTAACTTTGGTTGTTGGAAGTTAGTGGATCACCTCGCTTAACAATGACAATGGGGACTGCGGAGATTGCTATACCTAAGCAATGGGTGTGATGTCATGCTTTATGATGACATTGCTTAACAATGATACTTCTGGTCCCAGTTAACATCATTAATCAAGGACTGTCTGTATGCATTGGGCAGAATAGCATAGGAGATTTTTATTTGTATCCAAGGAGAGCCCATGTACTTCTCCCATAATCTAGTCTAGTCTAGAGTGAGAGTTAAACTTGAAACAAGAAAATGTAGCTTAGCCAATACATTGTGTTTAAACAAGCCATTAATGGAGGGCAGGGTTTGGGGATTCAGTTTCTTATAGATTACAACTGTTTAATAAATTATTCTTGAAAAACAGCAGAGAGAACGCCATGGAAGGAAAGACTGTTCAGGTGTTTTATTTTTATAGAATGATTCATACATCATATAAACCATATTTAATTACATTATAGTGAATAAACATTTTTTTTATGATTGTACAACTTACTAAGCAAAAGCCAAACCACATTTATACTACAGTATATTTCTTATAACATCAAGATGTGACTAATATATCAAAATATCATTTTTCATATTTATTGGACATCTCAGTGGATGTTTACAAAGGGTTACATGCTAATCTTTTTATGCTGGTCATGTAATATATTTGACAAACTCTTTTATATGTCTTGGGCTTGTCCTATGCTTGTCCTGTTTTGGTCCCATATTCATATTACCGTTAACAAAAATGCAGTGTAAAGTGATTAATGGGACATTAAATTATATTCCAAAAATCTAGAATATTCTGATTTATGATGAACTCTGGACTCACCAAACCGATAAGATAATTTTGCACTGTTAGAAAGAAATAACCATTCCAGGTTTAAAAATTCCTGGAGTGAAGAAATAAGGTGACTGTGAGCTTTTAAATTGAATTTATAGATGGAATGGATGGAATCACTTTTATGACTCTCTATGGTCAAGCTTTATTTGTTTAAAGGCCAAGTACCCTTATATATTTACCTAATATATTTATTCTAATATTTATGTGGTGTATATATAAGCTACTTTTAGCAGGGATGAATAGTGATGGTGCCTTTTTTCATTTTAATTTTTTAATATAGGTTGCTTTCTGTTTTTAGATTTTCTTTTTCCTTGTTTGTATAATGGAAATATGGATAAATATATTTAAAAATAATAAGTCATAATGTTCAAGTTGTTTTTTCTGTCTGGTTTCTTTCTTTGTTTAAAATAGCAAGAATCCTATTTTTAAGTGTGAATTTTTAAGTGCTTCTGAATCAGTATTTAAACGGGATGGTATGTTTGTATTAACAGATAGGCCTGGTTCAGAATGTGAAATCTCTTACAAGTTTAATTTTCTACTTAGAAAATTTAAGAAGGTGGGGATAGGATACAAAACCTTTTCTGTTTACACTTTCTAAAGAATGAGTTTGATAAAAATTGTTCTTAGGTGTGAGTCCTGCAAACCTAAGTATTTATTTAATCTATCAAAACCTTTGAAATTTGCTGGTGCGTACATTTATAATGTTATTATTTCTACTCTTCTAAAGATTCTTCTTCTGATATTCATTAGTTTAGTTGAGCAGCTCAGATCATTCCTAGATCCAAAATATTGTTTTTCATGTGGGGAATGTGTTGGACAGTATTTTATTATACTTTATAGAGTATATGGATGACATTTTAGAGTATATGGGATGACTGTTCATATGCATGTGCACGTAAACGAGAGTGAGAGAAACAGAGAGATGAGTATACTTTTATGAACTTTGGCATGACAAATGGAAAAGAACCTTAGAAAACTGAATTTCAGAGAGCTATATTGTATTCAAAATACTAATTTAGGATTTGGCTGTTGGAAGAATCACTATAAAGCTCATTTCATCTAAAAGTAATTGGCTTTAGTGGATGAGTCATAGAAATGGAAAGATTTTTACTAGTTTATTGAAACTAATAAAATGGGTTTCTCTTACATGGAGTTACATTGCTTGGTTTTTCTCTTTTCCTAGTTTTTTACATGTGCTGGTTTCGAACATTATCATTGTAGGAACTGGAGTTGCGGTGGCCAGATTCTATCCAAATATAGGGGGAATCATAAGGTACCTTTGAAATATGAATTGATTGTTACGCTGAAATTGATGCAGGACTATGGTAACTATCATGTAAAATTTAAACAAAATAGTGGGTGATTCTCATATCTAGCATCCGCATGCAGCAAACTAAAGTGATAAAATTGTGAAATGAGCCTCAGAATTTCACTTTTTCTTTACACGTTTTCCCTACATGGAACAATTCAGTACAGCGTACATTCTGGCCTTTTCTTAGTCACTATAGTAGTATTTGTTTTTTGCAGCAAAAAATATCCAGATTCAATTTCTTTCACATTCAGAGGCATTGAAAAATCTGAATTACCCAAATGAACCCACAAATGCAACAATTGATCTCTCCTCTCCAAACAACATTTTATAATTCTTATATAATGCTGATGTATGTATAGATCAGGCTAGACTTCTGGATAACTCCAGGCTATGGGTGGAGAACTGGAAGTCATAGCTCTGGTGTGACTCCCATAATCAAACAAGCAAAAGGGAAAAATAAACTTCACTAAAAATAAAGGGGAAAGAAAGAAAATCCCGGTGACACCTATAAATGCTACACACCTCTGACTCTTACATCATTGACAATTATGACAGAATTGTAAGTGCTTAAAAAAAATTAAATGTTGCCAATTCTGTTCTATAAGGTATCAAGAGTGAGCAGGCAATTTCTTTAAAAACTCTCTGGAAGAGTTTCCACTACTCCAAGACAGGAATCCTAAATTAACAGCTGCATCCTAGCTGGAGTACTCCTAGCACTCCAGAATCCTAAATTGGCAGCTATATCAGTAGCCATGTTTCTAGGGAAGCTGGAAATTGTAATTCAGAAACATTTGGAGTGCCACTGATTACCTGTCCCTATCTGACCTCATTTACTTCTCTCACAAAATATTTGTATTTAGTAAAGCACATAAAGATACAGTTTTGTATTCTATTCCAAAGTGTGTGTCACTTATTATTCCTATTTTTTTCTGTAAGCAACCCCCCCCAAAAGAACCCCTTGCAAATAAAATAAAGCCCTAGCTACCATCAAGTAGCTATGAATATTAAAAATGGCTGTATAATTGAGCCTTCCTTCAAATCAGTTTTCTTTTGCCATGATTTTCTTTTCCCTTGTAGTAATAACAAACACTATTACTAAAATTCCACATTTTAAAACTGCATTTTAGATCTGTGCCACGTGTGAATGTTTCACATTTTTGTCCCACATAAGGACTTATTAATTGATTTTTTAAAAAGAGTTTGGAAACTTTTATCACAAATGTCTTTTTATTTTCAAAGCTCCTCGTTTTCCCCTTTCAATTTTATTTATTTGTTTTTATCCCACCTTCATTACTTTTATGTATGATTTAAAGTGGCAAAATGTACCCATTGCTCCTTCCTCGTACTGTAGTTTTTCTCACTATTTCAATTTCACCTGAACTTTCTCCATGTGAAAAATCTTGGATCCTGATTCTTTTTAAATACCTCTTGGACATCCAACCACATATTCCCACCCATTCGTTCTATTGCGAGCAACAGAAACAAAGAACAAATGAATTTAAATAAGCAAGCCTTGACTAAGCAATTTTGTGCAGTCATCCGAATGCACAAAGGAATGTTTGTGATTGGTTCCTTTTCTCTCTTCAAAAGAAGTACTCTGCCATGAACCCATCTGGTATTCTTTATAAAAATATGAAGGACCATTTTAAAAAAAAAAGAGGAAGAAATTTTCTCTGGCCCTTCATATCAGATGCAAGCTGCAGCCTCACAACTTCTGATATCCACCTTTTGTGATTGCTCCCCTCACCCCACTCAAGTATTAAAATAATGATTGTTTGAACACTACATAAATGTTATTGATTAATGCAGCATACTATGGTGTTGGAGAAAACTACTGCAGTGGGAGCCCTAGTGGGCAGCGTTTACGTTACTGAATTAAAGGATAAAAGAATCATTTTCTCCAATTAAATGTGATAATTGTTGCATCAGATGTCCTCTGTGTGCCTAAATCTTGCATATGTCTACTGACTCAGGCAAAATTTGTATAGCTCTATTGTCAATTTCTGTTTACTTACTTTTTATTAAATAATCAAATGTAGGAATGTGAGGGATGGGGAAAGGAATCTGATCAAAAGGAACAGAAGTAGCTATAATGTGTTCACAGCAATATCATTTGTAGTCTTTTCTTGTGGGGTGATTCTGGTGTCCATCATGCAGTAAAAGTTTTAAGGTAATGAAGCACATTGAAATAACTGTTCTGGTCTGGCCATATACTAAGGCAGGGGTGTCAAACTTGATTTCATGGAGGGCCGCATCAGGATTGTGTTTGACCTTGGGGGGCCAGGGTGGGTGTGGCCAGAGTGGGTGGGGCCAGCTTGATGTTACTCATGTCGGAGGCGCCTGTGGTGGTCCGAGTGCTCTGCCAGCGAGAACGGGCTCCCGAGCTCCGTTTTTGGCTGCCACAGCCTCCTGCAATCCTCTGCCAGCAAAAACGGACCTCTGTTTTTGCTGGCAGAGGCACTGAGGGACGGTCCTTTGCTGTTTCCAGGGCGGCAACACCAGCCAGATCTAAGCACCCTGTGGGCCGGATCCAGCCCCCGGGCCTTGAGTTTGACACGCCTGTACTAAGGTTTACTTTGTTAACATTGGAAAAGATTTGTCTTGATGGCTAGCGTGTATTTTTTAAAAAAATAGTAAATATAAATCAATTAACTATCCAACCAGCCAACCACATTATGGCTGTCTTCAATGCTTATTCATAGTTAGTTTAACCATGGACACGGAGTTAACCCAATTTTCTGGGCTTGCTCAGCATACTAAACGACACTACCTGGGACTGCAGTTTCTGAATAAAATGTTGTTGACTAGATAGTTTGTTGTACATGGGACCTGTCACTGAATAGACATGTAGAGATTGTAGCCTGAAAAAATAAAGATATAATCATTTGTTGTTTTCTTCCAGATATTCTGGAGCAACCTGTGGCCTTGCCTTTATATTTGTATACCCATCCATCATCTATATCATCTCCTTGCATCGGGAAAATCAGCTGACATGGTTTGCACTAATCAGCCATTTTTTGATAATTCTTCTAGGAGTGGCAAACCTGGTGGCACAATTTTTTATTTGAAAATCAATCTTAAATCAGAGTTCTTTCTTTGCAAGAGATGCAGGAGTACCAAAAGGTTACCTTGAACAGTATTATAAAAAAAAATCCTGCAGTATTATAAAAGTTATGCAGCAGTAGATATGTAGACTGCCATCTTTCAATCTTAGTGTGTTCCAGAGAAAACAACCTTTAAAAAGAACCAACAATAGCAAACAAACTTTTAAAATAATGGAGGCTGCATCTTGGAATATGAAGCACCAAAGCAAATGGAAGGAACCGAGTGAATTTCTGCTGCAACTTCAAGTAGAAATGAAAATTATTTGGGAATTATTAAGTTCTTTTTATAAATTATGATATTTTTCTATGTGGAAAAGCCATCTAAGAAACTTTAGGCAAATAAACAAAAGATTTTATAGAATTAGAACACTATATATTGCTACTGTTAAGAAGAGTGCTTTGAATTCTTTTACTGTTGAAATGCAGCACATATTAAATCATGAAATACCGCTAACATTAAACTATATCTTTTATGAAGTTCCTGATTGTCTACAACAGGGGTGTCAAACTCACATCGTCATGGCATCATCACGTGACGTATCAGGACTTTTTTCTCCTTCGGTAACCAGGCATGGTGGGTGTGGCCAGTGTCTGACATATCCAGCCCGCAGGCTGGGAGTTTAACAGCCCCAGTCTACATTATCTGGATGGAAAGGGAGGTTTTCTTACATGTCGTGGCACAAGGAGAAAGAATGCTTTGTCCATTTTCTTTGGACTTGGCATGGAAGATCTAGAATTAATATGAAATATACTGCATCTATTTTGCACAGCATTTTAAAATGTCCCATTTTAAATCTAAAAAGTCATCAATAATTGTACAGTGAGCTCAAAATGTTGACTTGCATTGCTGTACTAATCCTCTCCCCAAAGTGCAAAGTGTGGTTATGAAACTTTTTGTATCTTTTCTGTGGAGGGTTTCAAATTACTGTTTTGACTCAAATCTGGGATGAACAAACCTATGCTTACCTTTTGCTGACTCTGGACATGTGTTACCTGTGTCTCGGCATCATGGCTATTAAATCTTATACTTTGAGGATGGGTAGATTTTTGTTTGAAAAAACTCCATCTGCATTGCATCAGCACCTTGTGTACATACGCACCCTCAATACAACCCTCTGTTGTCCAGCCTTCTGAGGGTTGCAACTTCTCCAAAACTATGAAGAGGATCATTAGGAAAAGCTTTGCTGCAGCTTGCCTATTTTGCTTCATATTACTGGTACTTTCTGGCTAATAGCAGAGAAAAGCCAATATAGTAATCCTAAACAGGTTTGCTTAAATGTGGGGAAGTCCCATTCTCCCCCTAGTGATCTTGCTAAAGATACCTGCTTTTCTACCTCTCTTGGCAATTGGACTGTCTCTTAGGAATGGTGTATCAATTGTCTGTCTCCAGCATTTGTCTAACAACAGGTTGACTAAGAAGGAAATAAATAAGACTCCACCTACTACAGCTTGACCAGGGAGAGAAGTGATAAATATGAAAACATATGAAAATAGTGGGACTGCTTTGGATGTACACTTGGAAACACCATTGTGATTCACTGACTGGGAGATTGTGCTTACACTATTGTAAGCAGGATTTTCATGAGCATCAGAAGGATGCAGCCAACACAATACCCAGGACTTCCATCATGCTCACTATACAGATCCTTTCTTTTTATTTCCTCCAGGCACAACCTCTCGATGCTTATTTTCTGGCATGAAAACTACCACATCTATAGTACAAAAACAACTCTGAGGACTTCTTCAGAGCTGTTCTTTCAGAGTAGTTATCTGAGAAGGCAGATCATGTTCAGATGTCATGCATGTAGGCCTAATGACATACTTGCTTGAGAGGACGCTTAATTCTCCACCATTCATCCTT
Source organism: Oxyrhabdium leporinum (assembly GCA_032468155.1). Taxonomy (NCBI): domain Eukaryota; kingdom Metazoa; phylum Chordata; class Lepidosauria; order Squamata; family Cyclocoridae; genus Oxyrhabdium; species Oxyrhabdium leporinum. The sequence goes on along the minus strand of JANHFL010009849.1, from coordinate 417,961 downwards.
GGTCTGCCACCAAGATCTGGATCTGCTTCCTTGTAGGACCTATTCTGTGCATGTCAGAGAAGAATCAAAGGAGAAAAAGCTCTCCTCCTATGCAGTCCTTTTTAAAAAAAAACAAAACTTCTGCTGGAAGAACACTTGTTCATTTCCATAAATTGTGCCCTGATGTAATGCCTATTGGTCCTCTAGACTGAATGCTAATGAGACCTATTTTATAAAAGATGGACTTTAGAAGGTGTGTCCTCAAATACTTATTGCATGTAATGGCATTTCAGTATATGTTCTTGATTTCTCACTTTGGAAATCTGCCTTCAGAAATCTTTGAAGCTTAGGCCTTCATTGCGTAGCATTATTCTTCCATCACCAAGAAATCCTTCAAGTGGAACAGAAAGTGAATTAGCTTGATTGATGCATTTCCAGTGTAATTCCTCATTTCATCTAACATTTCTATATATTGCCAGAACATGGAGACAAACAGTCTAATGCCCCTGGCATATGCTTCCTGGGGTTGGCTTTAGTGTCTCATTACAAAATGTGGTTTGAAGTGAAAAGCATGTGGAAATCTGTGAAGAAGAAAGAGCAGTGACTTACTTTAATGTTTCTGTTTTCATTTTAAATGTATGTAAGAAACAATTATGTGTACTCCTCTTTGGGTTACCACGGTGAAGGTCTC
>JANHFL010009849.1:379912-392424 GCA_032468155.1 Oxyrhabdium leporinum | reverse complement strand
ATGGATGGATGGATAGAATTAAATAAGAAATAATAGCATTTATAATTAAAGTTACACCTCTTTAGAGCTTCTGGGTAAGCTTCAGAAAGGATAAATTACATACGTAATGCAATGTAAAGTATCTCATCTAATGAGACTCTTAAACCAACAATCTTTTTCAGTCTCATATGGAAAAAAGTCATGCCTGGTTTAATGAAAAGCTGATGCAAGTTCTAAAGCAAATTCCAGATTTTTTTGGAAGCACGTATACTCCCAAATTATATCCCTTTTCATTGTTCTACATACTTTTTTTTCTTGGTGGAGCTGATAGAGCAATTCAAGTATTACATTTTCATTTGGCTTTATTCGTATTTAATTCCAAAGCTGTGAGTAATTTAAGTTCAATAGCTGTTCAGATTTGTTTGACCACTTCCTGTAACTAGTACCAAAAATAATGCTAAACTGGAACTGAATCAGTATGATTCTTAGTTATAAAGTGATTAATATAGTTGGAACAAATAATAATTTGTATATTCAAATGTATACATAATAAATGATGATTCAGATTGTGAAAAGATTTAAGAAAAGAGAAAAAAGATTTAAGAATTGGGAAGCAGTACTCCAAATTGTGTCTTCTGTGTGGTTTCTGCTGTGAGGTTCTGAGGGGTTTAAGTGCATAAGTTCCATCTAGATTTCATACAAGATCATGCAAGTCAAAAATGCAGAATTTAATTAAGATTATGTCATCATTCATTTTCTTTCATGTCTATTGGAAAAATATGAAGTTACCATCTGACAAACACATACTTCAGGAAAGCCAATATTTTTCTACCTCAGCAACATTAGATGTGTAGATTTCAATTCTCAGAATTCTGCTGTTGAAGTCTCCATATCTTAATGTTACAGAGGTTGAGAAAAACTGGATTGGATGAAAATGCTGGAGTTGTTTTTTTCTTTTTCAAGTTACTATGCTTTGATCTATGACTTCTACTCTCTCATGTAATGCAGAACTGAGAATTGACATTTCTCTGTGTTTGTAGGTGAGTGATACAGTATCCCTCCCTCATTGAGTGAATGAGAACAACATCTTTGTTAAAATGAATCATAAGCTTCTGGGATCTTATGGTATAAAATTATAAGGGTAAGAAATGTGTTGAAATTTTAAAGGCTTCACAGGTACAGCTTGTGATCAGATAAGTATAACAAAAAGAAATATAGTAAATAGAGATCAGTTTAGTGGATGTCAGCTGCAATAGACAAAATCTGACCATATATTTTATGCTTCTTTCCATGTGTAAAAAACCCATTTGCCATGTATATATTTGTAGAATATGAAAAATATGTATGGAAAAAAAAATCCCATCCCTGCTTCCTGCATATATAAAATTATTAAAATATGCATCTGTGAGATACCATTCATTGTTTTATGAGTGCTATTTGGATCTGATGGATGTTCTGCTTTCCCCCATTGGTCCATTACATTGAGGGTTTATTGTGTTATGACAAGATCAAGGAAAGTGATTATTTCTTTCTTGTGTTCCTTGGTCAGGCAACCTCATTTGGATATTGTGTTCAGTTCTGCACACCACAGTTTCAAAAAGATGTTGACAACCTGGAGCAAGTCCAGAGAAGGACTACCAAAATGGTAATAGTACTAGAAACCAAGGTTACAAGGAAAGGTTGAAAGACCTAGGAATATTTAGCTTGCAGAAGAGAAAGTTGAGAGGGGCTATAATAGCTATTTCAAACTGGCTTCACATCTTCAGACTTACTCTCACTTGCTCCAGAAGGCGAGACCAGAACTACTGGGACTAAAAGGATGTAATACAAATTACACATTAGGAAGAATTATTTAAAGAAAGAGCTGTCAATCAATGGAATAAGTTACTGTATGCAGCGAATTTTCCCTTTCTCTGGAGGTTTTTCAGAGGCTGGATAGTCCTCTAGTGTAATGAATCCTGGAATGTGCAGACAGTTGACCTATTAGGATATTCCAGTGATATATTTGATCTACTGCCCAGTGATGCATAATATTTTGTAAAATATATATATTTTAAGATTTCAGTGCCTCCCTTTTCCTAGGTTCTCTTCTTAGCTGAATCATATCAAAACAAAAGAGAGGCTGTCAACATGCCTTTAGGGAAGTGTTGCATTGAATTAAATGGGAGAACTTTGTTATTGATTCATTAGTGTACCTTGTTTACGACAGGCAACAAGGAAATCTCTAAAATATTTTCCAAGGAGGAACCTATCTCATAATGAAACAAAAAGAGCTAAATTGCAAGTTATGGCTTCCTGGTTGGCATGTCACCATTTCTCACTGTTTGGCCGTGCACATCTGTAGTGTTCCAGCTAAGAACAACAATGGGCTCTTCTTTTGTTAGTGGAAATTCTTATCTACCCTACGTAAAGATTATTATAGCCATAATTCTCCTTTGCTTACAAAGGAGTGATTAAAGCTTGGGATTAGAAGCAGGAAAGCCTGAGTTCTACTTCTGCCTTAGGCAGAAAAGCCAGTTGGGTGACGTTGGGCCAGCCACTCCCTCCCAGCCTAGGAAAATGATGCTGGCAAATCAGTTCTGAAAACTGTGTAGTCTTGTCTAATTCTCTTTATTAAATTCCAGGATACAGTTTGTCCTTGACTTACGACCGCAATTGAGGCCAAAATTTTCATTGCTTAGCAAGGCATCTGTTAAGTGAATCACACCCCCATTTTATGACCTTTTTTTGCCATGGCTGTTAAGTGAATCACGGCAGTTAAATGAATCCACATAGTTGTTAAGTGATTCTGGCTTCTCCCATTGACTTTGCTTCTCAGAAGCTCCCTACGAAAGTTGGAAATGACAATCCCAGGACCTCAGTATGCTGCAACCATTGTAAATACATGCCAAGTACCTGGATTTTGACCACATGACTATGGAAATGCTGCGATGATCATAAGTGTGAGAACTGTCATAAATAACATTTTTCAGTGCTATTGTAACTTCAGACAGTTGCTAAATAAATGGTTGTAAGTCGAGGATTATATGTGATCAATTGGTTTTAAGCATTCGTCTAGGTGTTTGAATGTCAGGAGTCATCATGGCTTATAGAGTCAATTGTTTTTCCAGAGAAAAATAGTTGACCAAATATAGGTAGCATATTTCATTGCAGCAAAATTTCTACCAACTTAGTTATGGATAGATAGCATTATCAACAGTTTTGAACGATGGTGAATTCTTCCTTAATGGAAGAGATGTTCTTGACTCCCGCTTAAGGAGGTGTGGGTGCACCCTCTCAAGAAACCATTGCTGGACTTCTCTGTTCTCTGCAATTTTCTTCCAATCTCCCATCTTGCTTTTTTAGAAGAAGATGGTTGAGAAGGTGGTGGCATTAGAACTTTAGAAGATTCTGGATGAAATGGATCATCTGGAGCTGTTTCAGTTAGGCTTTGGCCCAATAACTACTAGGCAACTAACATACATAATATTCTTTCTTCCTCCTCGTGTTTTCACCCCAACAGTCCTGTGTCGTGAGTTAGATTGAAAGAAAGTGACTGCCCCAAGATCACCCAGTCAACTTTCATGCCTCTAAAGTAGGACTAGAACTCAATATCCTGGTTTCTAGCCTGGTGCCTTAAACACTAGAGAAACTGGCTCTCTTCCTTCCTTCAAGTACTGCAGAGCTCAGGACTCTCCTCATTAATTTTTAATATCTACATAAAATCACTGGATGAGCTATCATCAGTATGCTGGTGATGCCCAGTTATATATTTCTGCCCTGAGTGAATTAAGTGGTGCCTCAGACACTTGCACAGTGCCTGGAGGCTATGGGAGCCTGAATGGGGAACAATAGGCTTTAACTGAATCCTGGTAAAATGTAGTGGTGTTGTGGTCTTGGATGGGGTCACACTGCTCCAGACAGACCTGGTGCATAATCTGGAGTTCCTCCTGGACTCACATTTCCTGCTCAAGGAACAGGTGCCAATTGTACCTGTGTAAGCTTTTGCTTAACTCCATGTTTTGCACCAGTTATTCTCCTGGATTGGGAGACCCTCTCTCAGTCACTCACACTCTGCTATATGGACTAGTGCAACATGGGACTATCCTGGAAGAGTATTTGGAAGCTACAGCTTTATACATCCACAATTTTGGGTGCCTGAACATGTAACACCTTTGCTGTGTGAGCTGCATTGGATGCTAGTTTGCTTCTGTGTCCAATTCAATTTGTTACATTTAAAATCCTACATGGCATGGGGCCAGGTTACCTGAGGAACAGTCTTACCTCCATCACATCAGCTCATCCCATCTGGTCAGACAGGGAAGATACGCTATGGACTCTGTGGGTTAAAGAATTTAACTGGGAGAGTCCAGGACGAGAGCCTTCTCTGTCATTGCCCCTGGCCTATAGAACATCCTTACCCCATAATGAGGTGAACCTGTCCTTTCAAAAGAGTTTGAAGACTTAACTATTCCAACTCAGGTGAGGCTTGAAGAGGGGTATGCAATCCTGGGGGTGCTTGGTGCCTTGAAGGCTTTCCTGCTAGCTTTTTAATTTTTGTAGTTGTTTTATCTGTGTTTCTACTTTGCTTCCATTTTACTGAACTTTATACTGTGTTTTTATATGGCTTTTATGCTTTTATTTATAATTTGCCCATAGTCATTTTGAGAGTGAGATAGGCAGTGTCTAAATTTGGTAATAAACTAGATAATAGCAGTTCACTTAATTTAGATTATAAAATTACTAGATTGTTAGTTATTCTCATGTATGGTTGCAGGATTTAGTTTACTGAAAAGGATAAATAAAAAGTGTCTGTACTCTGTCTCTTCTCTGCTTTGTATAATCTTACTATCTGTTCTAAAAATAATAGCTAATCAGTAATAGCTTGGATCTACAGTATTTCAAAGCTCATTACATATCTAGAGAGATATAGATGATCTAATTTTTCAATGATAGTGCTCTCTAAATAACAGAATTGAACTTGCCAAATAAGAATTTATTCATTTGTTGTCCGTCTTATATCCTGTATTTATGTCTGCTTGTAATGTTAAGCTTCTATATTTTATCCATTTCTTTTTATGATTCTTTCAGGGATGCTTTTCCTTTTAAACATAGATTTAAAAAGTTGAACATCTTCATGACAATGCCAGATGTGCATTTTGATTGAGCTTTGATACTTACTTTTTATAAGCCTGCATATAGCATTGTGATTGTACGTAAATTCATGCACATTAACAGCTGTTGCTACAGAGTAAAAATGTTGAGGGTAGGATTGTTTATTACAATGCCAGTTTTATAGCTTCAGAAAACTGTATAAAAGTTAGAGCACAATTGTATTCTTGAATTTTAAGATAACTATAACAAGAAAAGCTAAATCTTCTAATTTTTAATTGGTCAGTATGGTTAGGAAAGGTACAGGGATTGCCACAAACTACTTAATTTTTCTGCAGGAACAAAGTGATGCCCCAAAACTCCATTTCAAAAGGAGATGTAAGTGCCCCATTAAAGTTTTTATACTTTCTTACTGAGAAGCACAAGGTTGCAATTTCACTCATTGGTTTGTGCACATGCAGTTTGTGCACACAGTTGCATGTGTTGTACAATATTTGTAATATGTTTAACATAATCTCTAAATTTTTCATTTAAATACTTAAGAGGTCGAGTTTTTAGTAGTATGACAAACTTTTGTTCATCTCTGAACCCTTTCCTGGATTTATGCCCATAGTTGTGAGCTAAATGTTATCTTATTTCTTAGCAACCAGTACCTGTGAAACTTTTCTTAGAATTGTTTTCAGACCAATTTTTTTCCATCTACCTTTTACCTCTCTGTGGTCTATGCATTTTATAGTTTCTAGCAAGCTCCAAAGGTGATTTTTGTATGTGGTTTAGCTTCTGCTGACAAGCTTTCATTTATCTGATCTTAAGTTATTGACTTGCTGATTCTTTGTAAAAAGGTTCTGTTTAACTAGTAATAATTTTTATGAAGCAGAATAATAGAATAACAGAGATGGAAGAGAACTTGGAGGTCTTCTAGTCCAACCCTCTGCTCAATCAGAAAACCCTATGCTATTTCAGACAAATGATTGTCTAATTTCTTCTTAAAAACTTCCAGTGTTTTTAAAAACTTCCAGACTTCTTGCTACAACTTCTTGCCACAGTTGTTAGCTGAATCACTATAGTTATTAAGTTAGTAACATTGGTTGTTAAGTAATTTGGCTTTCCCATTGATTTTGCTTATCAGAATGTCACAAAAAGTGATTACATGACCCTGGGACTGCTGTCATAAACTGTCATAAATATGAAGCAGTTGTCAGTGTCTGAATTTTGTCTGAATTTTGATCATGTAACCATGAGGATGCTGCAATGGTTGTGTGAAAAATGGTCATAAGTCATTTTTTTCAGTGCTGTGGTAACTTCCAATGGTCATTTAAATGAATGGTTGTAAGTCAAAGGCAATATTTTTTTAAAATAGGTCATACTACTTTCTGTTCTGTCATCTCTTTCTAAGACAGCTGTTCTGTTTTATAAACAAGTGTTCTAAAAACCAAACGTCCAGTGATACCATGTTTGACAAAAGTACACAATTTGGTCTAGTAGCATTATCAGCATACAGTATAAAATTCCTGAATTACTATCAACTATAAAAATGGCATAGTTCTCAGTTTATAATATTTTAATAAACAATCAAAGTATAACATTCAGATGGATATCAGAAATATGCAAGAGGTTCGAAATAACAGTTGGAATGCCTCACATAAATAAATCAGTTACTAAAAGTTTTTTTAAAAATAAATATGTTTTCTATCAATCTTAGAGTAATTCGACAACACACTTTTTCATGTTAAATTAACTCCTGCGAGAATATTTTTGAGATTACTTGACAACTTCATTTTGCTTTAAGTACATAAAATGATGGAACATTTACAGTTTACAATATAATATGGATTTGTTCCATTATTGTTCCCTTTGTTTAATACTCAGACATTTGTTAATGTGCTTTTAGGAAAAATAATGTGGTTTAAAGATGTGAATGTGATTTTTAATTATAATATATTTCTTTAGCCAAGAAGAAATGGAAATCACCCCCTCCCCAAATTCTCAAGTGGAAAAAAAAAGTAAAGAAGTTTGAAAATATAATCAGCTCCATTTTTTATATTTGCTTTTGTTTGTTACTTGCCATCTGGTGAGTCTGTCTGTCTGTGTGTGTGTATAAGAATGAAACTACCCTTCATATTAAAAAAAATATTCTTAGGATATATTGTTACTGTCTATTATTAGAGATCTTGCTACCTTTGGATTTATCAGTGTTTAAATTATTTTTATTAAAATATATCATGTTACTGCTTAAACCATGCACTAAAGTTTGGTCTATTCCACAATCTAATACATAGTTTGAAAGAGAGAGCTGATAAATTCTGGAAGTGTTTTTAGTTTTGCAATCTTTGGAAAATCAAGTCTGCCAAAGGAATGGATGGTTCATGTAATATCCAACAAGACTCTTTGGTATTGGTTTCACTGGGTGCTTCACATACTGCAAAATGTTTAGGCAGTGTATTCCACACTGGGAATTAAAACAAGCAATAATGCTCTTATAAAACTTGTATTTACTTGGCTCAGCTTACTTCCCACACAGTCATATGTGGAAGAATAAATCTATATATTTTCTAAATCTATATATTTAGTTAGTTGTTATGTACAAAGTTCAAAATAATTCCATTTTCTTTTACAAAGCAAGCTTGGTATAATTATATTTTTTGAGTCAAAACTAAAATATTTCACAATAGCAAAAATTATAAAAAAAGATTGAAACAGCCTTTTCATTAATATGCAATTTTTGTTGTACCTGATAAAAGGAAGTTTACTGTTTGAAGTTGGGCTTTTTCAAATGGGCCTGCCCAACTGACTAATTTTTTAGCCTAGCATATTCTGTCTATATGTAATGATTTAGGGTCAATCCATATTTTAAAGTGTTTAATTTCTCATCTGAGACTTTGTATGAATTGGAAAGCAATTCATTTGTTAAAGAAGTCATTTCCCATCTGAGAAATTATACCTAGAGTTTGTCAACATTGCAGGATCCAATTTGGGTCTATTTTGTCTTCAGAGCTTTCGGATTGATGCTGGAGCCCATCTTCAGGGAACTTCTCTCTTTCTGAAGATGGGCTCCAGCATGAGCCTGAAAGTTTGGAAGACAAAACCTCTGGTCCTGTTGACCGACCCATGTTGGATCCTGCAACATTATCTTGGGACACGCATATTTGCCTGATTGCTCTATTGTAAACTGTAATATGGAATATCAGTTTGTAAAAATGATTTAATTTGTGGATTTACTCTTGTCAGTGTTTCCCAACCTTGGCAACTTTAGGACATGTGGACGTCGACTCCCAAAATTCCTTAGCCAATAGGAATTCTAGTACGGGTAATTGAAATCCATGTGAAAAATCCTGCTCTAGATGATTTATTGAGAAGTAGCACACTCTAAATTGCTTTTTGAATGATTTCATCACACTCTGCTGCTTTGATATTGATAGAAACTATTCCCCCCCCCCTTATTTAAATAAATTTGGGTTATTTTGAATTATTTTTCTGCTGCATTGATACGGAATTCTATTGTTCCCTCTCTCCCACTGTAGCCTCTTCTATTGCTTATGATTTATTTTTGGTTCATCAGATAACACTTCAAAGCAGCAAATATGAAATAACCAAGCTACACAAACACAGATCAAGTTCCTGTTCAGTAAATGTACTTAGGGTTGGCATTGAGTCGATGGTAGGGACAACCCCATTTTAGCTAATAAAATAGCGTTAGCAATTAGATTTGGCCTACAGTGTTTGAGAATTGCTGCCAAGTTGGATAGATAAAACTCAGCTAGATTCATCCATAGTTAATACTTTCTAACACAGGAAGTTTTATTTTAGCCATTGTGAGGATGTAATTTGATATATTTTTAATGGAGCTGAATCAAGTTGGCATCTTGTCCGCAAAGATATACATTGGTGCTGGCAGATCTGTTTTCTTTTATAGAATAGCTGGCAAATTTCCCTTTACAGTATATAACCTCGTAGCAATATTTTTGGGTGCTAATGCAAGAATTATATAGCCACTTAGCTGTTTTAAACACCTAGGGCACAGCTTGTTATTGTTTAGTTATTTGTTAAGCCTTATATTGCTTTGACTTCAAAGATAAAGCTGCTCATAGTCTGTATGGCTGGTTTATATTATGTTTCACTTGGTAAATCATTTAAACACTTGGGAAGTTCAGAGAATATTTGAGATCGTTAGGATAATTTTAAGGAAGGGGAAATACATTCCCCTCCTACAGTAGCCATAGGGCTGTGCAGTGCTTTGGATTCAATAAATTCAATAAATTCATGTTGTAGCATGAATCTGCAGACACCTGCCTGCAACACCTTAGACTTGTCATCCTATTTTCCTGGATTGTGTATTGCCGGGGAAAAACACAACTACTTTAATATATTGCTTAAAAGTTTTACGCCTTTATCTTCTGAAACAGCTTTTGGAGATCAAATCCTAAATTTCCCGTGCCCTATTTATATTTTGTAGTTTGGAAATGCTGCAATGTTAGCATTTATAGGCATTCTGGATTACTTCTTTGCAATATTATAAAACATGTTATTCTTGTTTAATTACATTATATTAAACCAAAGGTTTGATTTTTAGTAGTTAGCTTTTTATAACAAATGTATATGCTATCTTGGCTTGAATGCATTAAATAATGGATAGTAAAGTTGTTGGATTTAACATGAACTATTAATAATTGAGGTCATCCAGTCTTACGTTACATAGATGGGAAGAAAATAAGAAAATAACTTTGGTTATTAGAAAGTTAATCAAAGAGATCTGTATCAGTCTTTGTCTTATGGTAGAGATGATAATATTGAACATTATTTTCTAAATTAAATAAGATATAAAATACTACTTCATGAAAAAATCTGTATATGAAATAGCATGCAACATAAAACTATGTAGATTATTATTCAGAATGATGACATAGTATTCATATTCTGGGAAACCACAAACAGTCAGAACTTCTAGTGCATGAATACAGAGTGGGAGAAAGCTTGCTCTGTCCAGAGCCTCCGCCCGATCGCCCTTCACCTAGGCCTGGTCGGGGAACGCACCATTCCCCGACTCCGGCCTTGCTCCATCCGGAGCCTTCGCCCAATCGCCCTTTGCCTAGGCCTGGTTGGGGAATACACCATTCTCCGGCTCCGCCCGATCGCCCTTCGCCTAAGCCTGGTCGGGGAATGCGCCATTCCCCGGCTCTCACCTTGCTCCATCCGGAGCCGCTGCCCCCCTCCGGCCTCAAACTACAGCCTGCTGGGCTGAAGCAATTTATTCCACCTGTGGCTTGTCGTGGTAGGCCGAAGGGTCATGGGGGTGTGTGGCGTGGGTGCAGGAAGCCGAAGCGGTTTGGGAACGGACCGGACGGTTCTTCTTACCTTGAAGAAGGTCTGTCTAGAAAGCACTGCAGCAGAGATCTTGCAGCTGCTTCTTCCTTCCCTTGCCAAGTCTTGGTCAATTGTGGGGACACGCCATGTGCTCCCCAGGTTGGCAGCTGCTTCTTTCCACAGCTCCTCTTGCTGGGAGAGCGTCTTGTGCAATTTAGCATCCGTGAGCTGCTGCTTTGGGTCCTCTAAGTCCCATCCTGATAGCGCTGCAGCTGAGAGAAACAGCATTCAACAGTGCTGCTTCTCTTTGTCGCAGTGCTTTCTGGATGGGATTTAGAGGAAAGGGTGGCTCACAGCTGCTAAATTGCAGAAAACGCTCTCCCAGCAAGAGCAGCAGCACCGCAGAGAGAAGCAGCTGCTGCCCCGGAGAGCAGAGATTGAGTAGAGCAGGCCCCAAAAAGCTGCTTGGTTGAGCCTCGCCGTGCCACATGGCTGAAGCCATGCGCATGCGCTGAAGCCTCATCGTATGCATGCGCGGGAGCCTCGTTGCCCCACCTTGCCGTGAGTGACGTCAAGTTGGCCACACTCACTCAGTCACATGACCCCACACACACCAAGCCATGCCCAACAAGCCACGCCCATAGAACCGGTGATGGTAATGTTTAGATTTCACCACTAACTACTACATGATGTACTATATTTCAGGAAAGTCATTTTGACCCAGAGAACAGATTTTTAAAATTAGTAAGTGAAACTTTTAACTGATGGGATGAACTTTAAGGACAAGCTAGTTTTATTTTGTTTCTACTCTATTATTAAACAAGAAATTAAAATAATTAACGATTATTTTCCAGCAGTGCCAGATGTATGCATTGATTAAGCCATGACATAATTAACTTTTTTTATAGCTTAGTGGGTAGTATGTTTTCAGCCAGCTGCGATTTGTCCATAAAGTTTATGCCATAAAACATTATTTTTTTAAAACCAACATTATTCTCAAATTATGAGCTGGGATTTCCTGGAGGGATGCAAACAACTTACAAAGGGGTTCCAATTTTCTTTTTAAATATTGCCAGTATTTTAGCTTAGACTTTTGAGTGTTGCTTTATTTTATCCATGCGAGGAGGTCACATAAATATAATCATAATTTTAGAAAAATCCAGCTTGAAAACCATGATATAAACAATCTATGTTGTATAAATTGAACTAGTAAGGAATAACCCTTTCAATTTGGGCACACTGCAGTATTTCAGGAAGTGTTACAAATATCAATATGCAAAATATTTGAATGAAACCTTAACCATGATGGTTGATTAATAATATATTTTAATTTTGTTACAATCCAAGAGATGTGATTTAAATGTCTGTTGTCTCCTTTTATCTTAAAGAATATGCTTAAATGCAGATGCCATAGTTTCAGCACCAGACAGATTTGTTGGGGCTGTTCTCTTGCCTTTCATTAACTATCTAGCTTGATGAAATTTGCATACTGCTTTGTGGAATTTTGAACAAAAGGATTTTTGTTGTATTTTTCCTGCCTGTATCTAGATGGTGTAATGTCATTTTTCTTGCATGACTTTTGCTTTGTTTACCATCAACATATTTCAGAAGGCAAAGCTCTTTTGTTTCTAATTATAACAGAAAAGGAAATTCTATTACTAGTGTTTGAAGTCTATGCAGGAAAATATTATTTAGTGCAGCCTAACTTAATGTGGTGTGCTGCAGATGTGTTCTCTGGGGATTATGGAATTTAGAATCCAACAAATAGGAAGAGCTCAAGAAAGATGACTGATTTATTAGGGCTGTTTGGTGCTTAATTGACAATAATATTAGCACTGATCTTCTGCTGGAAATTCATATAAACTATATGCAAATCCTTCTAAACTCCAGTATTGTCAGTTGAGCCCAAGAATATTTCCCAATAACCAGACTTTCCATTACCCAAAATGTCTGGTTCCACAATTAAAACAAAGTAGGGAGCAACTCATTGTTATACTCAGTAGATATCAGTGGTGGAATCTATTTTTTCTTACTACCGGTTCTGTGGGTGTGACTTGGTGGGCATGGCTTGGTGGTCATGTGACTTGGTGGGCATGGCCAACTTGATTGGTCTCACCCTTAGGAAATTTCTCCCTAGTCCA
>JANHFL010009849.1:347794-365657 GCA_032468155.1 Oxyrhabdium leporinum | reverse complement strand
CTCCTCCTCCTCCTCCTCCTCCTCCTCCTCCTCGAATAAGTATAGTGCACTTAAAATATTTAAGCTCTGTAAATATTTTTGTCCTCTCCAATATTTCTAAAGTAAATAAGATCCCCCTCCTACACCCATTATGCAATTGGAACTGGGAGAAGCATGGATACTTCATTTTGGCTCATGGTCACCCTGCCCATGATCTTGTGGATTTTTAAACGCTAGTGTTCATTCCTGGTAGATTTCCTGTAGGGCAAAAATCCAAAGTCAAGTCCCACAGGATATCCTTGAGGAATTATTTTATATACTTAACCTATAAACAAGAGATTGCAGTCCTTCCCAACCGTATCCTCCCTATTTCTTGATTCTCTTTGTGGACTAAATTATCCACAAAGAAGGATAAAGAGGGGAAGACTTTGTTTGGGTGTAAAGCTGAAAGGAAATTAAAAAAGATCAGCATCTTCAGCACAACTAGAAAGAGAGGGAATAAACATTTGGTCCCATGTACTCTGCTAAAAATCATTCACTTTGTCTCTCTGAATTGTCACCTACTGGAAATCATCAGGCTGTCTCACCCATTTTTGTGTCACCTAGCTGTGACTTTTTGTGATCTGTTCTTTAAGTTTCTTTTTTGCTCTCTATCTCCCCATCTTTTTCCTTTTTGTTATATTTTCAGTTATAAGGTTGGAGACAAAAAATGACTTTAAAAATTAGTAAGCCATGCTGGAAGATTTTCCTTCTGAAAAATAAGGTAATATGCTTCAAATGAAAACAGTTGCTGCGACAGGTATCATGGTTTGTATATCACCTTGCTCAGGATCTTGTGTACAGGAATACTGCATAGCATTTATTCTTAATTTATCATTACAGTTTGAGTCATTCTTAAGTGGCTCCAAATAAACATACTGAACCTTTAAACGTACTTCTCTTTATTTTATTCACTGACAGTCCTGAAGATAAACTAAATATTCTTTTTTCTCTCCACCTGTCCACCCTTCCTCTGTTATGTAAAATATGACAACTTCTTTTTCTTCTCAAAGCAAAAGAAAGAAAACTGTGCTTAAAATAATCATTACAAGGGTGGTGCTTTTATGTCTTTTGAACCTTTGTGAAAAGTTCATTGGTTCCAGCTGCCAAAATCTGTAAGCTACATGGAATCTCCTATAGGAGCCTACATAATGAATAATTATGGTATTTAAAATTTTTGTATATTTGCTTTTCATTTTAAATTAGCCATTTAAGCAAATTGGAACAGCTGCAACTTAATCACCAGAGCTATAGGAGGCTACCAACTTGTTTAATTTAATGGGAATTTCTCTCTCTCTGTCCCTCCCCCACCCTCTCTTTCTGTTAGTGTTCCCTTTATAGAGGGCAGAAATACAATAATGATCTCTATAGAGAATATTGTTAGAGTTCCATCTGTCACCATTCCTGTGTTTGCTAAATGAATCAATTGGACCTCATAATTTTATTTTTAATGCATTGATATAGATGATTGTTATTAGGAGCCCTAATATGTTGCACATTTATTATAGTCTAGCTCAGGGATGTCAAATTCATGGTGTCACATTGTGGTCATGTGACGTATTGCAACTTTTCCCCCCATTGCTAAAATGGAGGTGGGCATGGCCAGTGTGTGATGTATCTGGCCTACGGGCCCCGAGTTTGACATCCCTGGTCTAGCTTATTTCTAGTGAGATTTTTTTTCTTATACTGAAAAAATGATTGTACAATAGTTATAAAAGCAAGGCTGTTTCTTAATGACTGTGGATAAATGCCTTGCCATTTTGTTATCCCAGATGTGTACATATTGAAAGAGAGACAACATTTATTACTGCATTTTAAGAAGTGGGAAAAGTGGCTATTGATGATTTAAAGTAACATGATTTACATTTTTACAGCAGAAATGTAGCATAAGTGAATGGATTAATCTTTCCTTCTGATTTTTGTTCTTTTGCTATCTTGAATTTAACTAAAAATAGCTTGACCTCAGTAGTTCTCAGAACACAATTCTTGCTATTTTATTAGTGACTATTCTAAAAGTAGTTTCAAACCATTTTAGTCAAGGGTTTTCTCAAGGTTCATGACCACATTCACTAAAAAGGAAAGGATTTGCCTTGTTTGTTCCAACTCATCCTAAGCCTTTATAAAAAGGCATTTGATGGATTTTCACTTGATTTTCTGTATTCATATTTTGTTGAAAATTGAATTTCTAAAAATAAAATAAAAGTTAGTCTTTTTGACTTCTAGTATAATGTCCTATCAGAGACTCATTCAAACTATATAAGCAGAGGAAACATGGTTTTATGAAAAAGTTCAGGCATCCCTGATTAAATTGTATGTTTCAGCAAATCCCTGGGTAAACAGAAACTGACATACAGTACAAAGGCAAATATGACATCCTTCCTCAAATTTAAATGCATCCTTACTTTTATGTGCAATTGTTTACAGATTCCAAATAAGAAAACAATGAATATGGCAGATATGGAAAACCGGACGCCCTTTCTGTCAGTACTTTATTGTACTCCTTTTGGCAGAAATAATAGTTTCCAAATCATTCTGGTTTTGCATTTTAGTTTTTTTTCTCCATTCTTCCCTAGTTTAAAAATATTTTAATCTGTCCTTGCATGCATTGCTTGTTTGAGAGCTCCTATAGATTTTGAATATTATTCAAGATGGAGGAATAAGAAGACATTCCAAAACTTTGGTATTTTTTCCCCGTTTGAGTACTTTATGGATAATAGGGAGGTATGTTCTAAATCCTTGCCTTCATGAAATATCCAACCTCTTTTCCTCTTCAGGAACTATTGATTTTCACCAAAGGAGGTGGTAAAAATTGAAGTAGTGTCAATCAGATTATTACACTTGCCATAGGTGCTATTTTCTTATTTTGAATAGGTAATGACTGTTGATAAAGAATAGCATGCATTCAAATTTATAGAAAGATATCACATTTACCTTTGTTTGATATACAAGTTTTGTCAAATTCTGTTTACTTACAGATTCATTGAAATGTATAATTTTATTAGGCATCCCTAAACTTTTGTGCACGATTGTATGATAGAAAAAAACTTAAAATGTATTAAAATAAATAATTCAAAACAGTGAAGTTTACTATGTTCGTCCAAGATTGCTCAGAAATTACTATAGAAATTGAATAAGTTAATAAATAAATAAATAAATGAATTACAGGCATTTCATTGTGTTTAGCTTCATATGTATGTATGGTAGAAAATAAATCAGAATTAGGTAATTTAATTGTCATCTGCGGAGCCTGAAGAATAATTTGTGGTTGTTTTATTTTTATTAAAAAACACCCAGACCTGTGGAATGTGAAGCACATAAATGGAGAAATCATTATCCCACCCGTCCCCCCCCCACAAATATGCATTTTTAAACACAGATGTCTTCCAGTCTGGATTTTTTCCAGTCTTATTAACTATCTAATCTATATATTTAGTACATACTGTATTCTACTTAATGGAAAATATAACTCAGTGCCTAGAACTGGCTTTTTGACTGTTCCCCCTCTATATTAAGATGCATTTTATATTCTTTTGTGAACAATAGATTGCAGCATTTAACTAAGTGAAAAGCCTTTAAATGTTGACATCATGAAGATAGAAGAAGCAAGTTCAAGTATTTTCTAAGATGAAAGTAGGCAAACTATATTTGGGCTGCTAAAATCTGAGTGACCATGATAACAAGAAAAGTATTAAGTTTTGGAGTTCAGATATGTATTTTCTTAGTAGTCAGATTGAATAACTGGGCTGACAAACTCTTGCTGCCACATGGAGTCCATAAAATATTTTGGTATTGATCTTTTGTAGACGGAAAACCCAATTACCAAGTATTTTCAACAAACCTAGGCTACCTCTCTTTCACGACACCTGTCAGTTCAGATATAGTATGCCTTATTGAACAAATTATACATTGTTACCTGAGATGGTGACATTTCTAGTTCTTGCTGACTCATAACCTTATTTTCAGCATCATGCTCTCAGAAAGCAAGTAGATTCTAGGGAATCACTCAGGAATGGGTTATAAAGGAAGTTAGGTCTACTCACTCCTTAGGCCCTTTAAAAACAATATTTCATAGTTAGCCATATTATAAAGGTTGCAGCATAGATATAATAAGATCACTATTATTAATTCAGTGGGTAGCCGCATTGTTAAATTGTTGGCAAGCTGTAAAAAGAACACTTCATGAGGCATAATAGAAATCATGTCTTCTGCTTACCTATATAGGCACACATGCCTTTTAATGAAGATTGTCGTAGCTGAATATGCTTTCTTGTAGAAATACATGATTCTGTTCCACCCCTGGCAGCCTGTAGTATCTCAACATGTAGCGAAGATGGAGAGACAATGTTTACCTTCCAGTCAATATTGTTTATACATCCCTAACTAATAAAGCATGACATTCTGACTCATTTAGCTTCCGGACTTCTATCAAACATTCTAGAATCTGAAATGGAACTTCTAGGGCTCCTGATACAAGACGCTTCTTCTTGGTGTCATCCATAAAAGGGTTATATACTGAATTTGGTTGCTTCTGTTATTTCTGTGAAAGACTTGAGTAACAGGAAAAATGGGAGAACTTTAAGGGACCACCATATCATAAGACATCTACTCTAACCCTGAGAATAGTAAAGGAAATTGATTACTCTATGCTGGTTTTTCTTTTGTTAGCCAGTGCTGATGTTGCTGCCTCCATATGTGAGCCCAGAACAGTTGTTCCCATTCTTCATAGAGCTTTTGAAAACTCCAGCTTTTGTCTAATTCAATCAGATATCAATATTTCCTAGACTACCACTTACTAAGCCATTATAAACCACTACACAGGAGGAACTAAAGCTGTAGCATCGTATACAAAGTCAGTATTATTAAATGATCCTTGAAATACACCACTTTCAAGAGCAAAACTCCCTCAAGGCAACTTATGAGAAATATATGGATGATAAAAGTTTAGCAATAAAAGCATAATAGAATATTGATAAAACTGATACACAGCCATAGTTAGAACTTGCAATATTTATTAGAATAAGATGGTTATAATTAACAATCCACTTATTATTATAACTTCAGTTATAATAGATAAGCACAAATGCTTCCAGCCAAATTGAATACCAACACTACAAAATGTTATTTTCCATAACTCTAAATTTCCACCTTTGGCACCTTTGTTTTTGTTTTAGGAAACCATTATATTCTGAAGGAAGCGTGTCCGGTTTAAAAGATTCCATCTAGCTGAAACCTGGGAGTTTCCCATGTTTAAAAGTTGGCCTTTAACATTTCTGGCGAGAACATTGTTGTCTAGCCCTTTCACTTGGTCCTGAATTTCCAGAACGATCATGTTCTTGGCAAATAAACCATTTCTTTTGAGTAAAAGGTTAAGAATGAGTGGAAATTTGATAAAAAGTTAAATGTGTTCCTTGCGTATGGTACCATTGCTGGATTTTCTGGGAAGCAGTGTTTTGTCCGGCGGTAAGGATAGAGGGGAAGATTTCTAATTCATGTTATCTGTTCATTAGAACCGAGACAGGAACAAAAAAATAATAATTGAAAGTTTACATTTCCTTCACTTCATTTTTGATTACTCTTTGAACCAGTCATCTAAAGATTCTATAAAATTATTTTTATAGAACCTTTATAGGCTTAATCATTAGCTAGTTAAATGGAAGCCCCTGTTCAGATTTGAGTATGCAGCATGTTCTTAGTTGTGTTGCAATTTTTAAAACATTCTTTTCTTTTTTATTCCAGATAATCATAGGAGAGGCCCTTTCGGTATATCACAACTGTTTGCACTCTAATTCGTTTGTGAGAAATAACTACGTTGCTGCTATTTACAAGGCTCTGGGGACATTCCTTTTTGGTGCAGCTGTTAGCCAATCTTTGACAGACATTGCCAAATATTCAATAGGTAGATTGAGACCTCACTTTCTGGATATATGTAAACCAGATTGGCGTCGTATCAACTGCAGTGCTGGTTACATTGAAAACTTCAAATGCCTTGGAGACAAAGTAAAGGTTAATGAAGGAAGGTAAGTCTGTTAACATGTGTGCCTGGTCATGAAAATATTTTATATTTTCTTTTTGATAAAAGTGGGAATTTAACAATTTTGTAAATAGGGTTCAAGATGTCTCATCATTTGTCTTCCACTAGCATAAAGAGGTATTGTGTGTTTTGTTCTCATTAACAACAACAAAAAACATTCCAGATTTCATTCCATTAACTAGTACTGTACAAAATAATTAGCACATGCAAATTATTGCTGCCAGTACAATAAGATTCTAGTTATAAAGCAACTGAAGCCATGAAAAAAGAAAAGTGGAAAACATTTGCATCAGTGATTTGATAGATATTATCACTTTGGTCTTTGTCACTCCCTTTTGATGCATAGGCTTTATGCAGAGCTAGATAGAGTGTAACCTAAGGATTAATGTGTTAATTACAGCACATTTCACATTCTTGAAG
The DNA here is from genome assembly GCA_032468155.1 of Oxyrhabdium leporinum. NCBI lineage: Eukaryota > Metazoa > Chordata > Lepidosauria > Squamata > Cyclocoridae > Oxyrhabdium > Oxyrhabdium leporinum. Next base: position 359,188 of record JANHFL010009849.1, on the reverse strand, counting down.
TTGTTTTTCTGTACAGAATCATTCCTTTTATTTCCTGCTATTCAAGCTGTGAAGTTTGTTGGTATGTAGCTGGAGTGGCACCGCCCAAACATAGGAGGAAAGGGATTTGAATTTTTATGGGAATGCCAGGGCTTACAAAAATACAATGAAAAATGAAAGAAACCCACCCAAAAGATCCTTGAAGTTCTTGCAGTTAGAATGGCAACGTGCCATGGCTTAGAAAGAACTAGCTGGAATTCTATTAAAATCTCAGTTTTGTGCTCTTTTGGAATATCACAACCCATTTCGAAAATCTGATGGAAGGAAGGAAGGAAGGAAGGAAGGAAGGAAGGAAGGAAGGAAGGAAGGAAGGAAGGAAGGAAATTACTTGTGGCATGCCCAAACCCATATTTGAATCAAAATTCCTTAAATTTTTAGATCATTGCCTAAAAATACCAGAGGAACAAAATGCTTCTAAATGAATTTATTTTTATTATTGCTGAAAGAATATCACTGTTTTAAGAGAAACTCAGTAGGGAAGGAAGATTGCAGATGAAAGGCACTTCAGTATTAAAACATTGCTTTTCCTCTCTAAGCAGAATTATGGTCTGAAAACTTAGCTGTATTCCATCCACAGTATACTGAACATTGTCACATTTTTCCTGTCTGTTTTGATCACTTTTTTTTCTTTTTGAAACAAGTTCCATCATGACTCCATCCCTTGTTTATTTTTACTTTCCAGAAAATGCAAACTGTTCTCACTGATTTAAATTAAGATTTCTGTATGAACTAGGAAACATTAAATCTTACTTCGTAGTTATTCTGAGTAAGGAATTTGCTTTTCTCTTCAGTGCATTAAAAGGAAAATGGTAGGTCATGTTCTTTATTCCAAAAAAGTTAAATTCAGGAATTGTTCTATTAAAAATGTGCTGTGGATCATTGGAGCTTCTTTTGGAGATGAAAAAATATTTTAATTTTCACTTTATTTAAGTAAGTGATTTGGGAGGCAACAAAACAGAAAAAAGTGATGGCCTCTTTTGAGGGCTTCTCTTGATAAGAGCCAAAAACAATATCCATCTTCCCCATAGGGAACTCCTCCCATGATGGATGTTTAGATCTGGGATATCCTCCCAGTTTTGGAGGCAAATTTCTTTTTTAAAAAAAAATTATTATATATTTTATTATTATTTTTAAAATATACATCCATATTGTGTATGAACAGAGTTGGTTCTGGGTATCATTTATATTAATCCAATTCTCATTAACAATATTAGTAATCTATCACATTTATCAAATTTAAGTAGTCCTCATTATATTATTTAAACATACATAAACAAAAAAATGCCTAACTCCTCATCTTTACCTCTATCTTCATTTATATCCTTCTTGTTCAATCTAAACATTTTTCCATTGTGTATAGACAAGTTGGTTCTGGGTATCATTCATATTAATCCAATTCATGCTAACAAAGTTAGTGATCTCTATCACATTTATCAAATTTAAGTAATCCTCATTATATTATTTAAACATACATTAAAATGTCTAACATCTGTAAACTTCTAATCTTAGTATTTATTATTTTTATTTATTCTATAAAAAATTATATTCTAATATTTCCCCTATCTAATTTTATTTCTGCCTCTTTCAGCTTACAATCAGGCTATTTTAATATTTAAAAGGCAATTCTTTCTATTCATCATCTCTTCTTCTCTTTAGTGCTTCAATTCTTATTCATTTTCTAATTCGCCTCCCACACTCCTCATCTTTATCTCTATCTTCATCTCTATATTTCTTGTTTAATCTAAACATTTCTCCCAATACAATCTTATACTGCTAATTCATGAAGGGAAATTTCTAACCCCTCTGAATTAAAATAAAGAAATAATGCTAACGGCATTTAAAAATTGGGGGGCTAAGGGTATTTGGATCTTTTTCAGCATACAAGTGACTATGGGTCTTCCAACTCTCATTTTTTAACTGAAAAAGTGCCCAACAGCTGGGAGCTTTATCCAGAGGCTTCTCTTAATACAGGTCATTAGTCCATATAAGAAAGAGAACCAGTTTGATGTAGTGGTTTAGTGCTGAACTCGAAACTGACTGAATAGCAACAAAACAGAGAAGATCCTTTGCCACTACAAATCCTTTTCTCCATCATAGTTTTTATTTTTAAAGAAAAAAAGAAATCCCTGAAGTTTTCTTGACAAGATTCCAGAATAGATTTGCCATTGCCTCCTTCCTAAAGCTGAAAGAGCACAACTGGCCCCGAATCACCCAACTGTTTCTTCCCTAAGGCAGGATTAGAATCCAGGGTTTCACATTTTCTAGCCTGGTTTAACCTTTAGACAAACCTGGCTCTCCAGACTGAACCTACAAGGTTAAAAATAAAGCCTTACCTTTGAGGAAGGTTGGAGAATCAAAAGAGAACAGCCATTTTGAGAAAGATAAGTTTAGATGTAAATTAAAATCCTTTTATTTATATAGTGGATTGATCTGAATTGCATTTTTTTTATACTCATATATTTTGCTCTGTCTGTATGTATTTGCATATATATTTTTTCCTGGAAAATTAGCTGCGAGTGAAAGCCTTAATCTACATAATACGTGGCTTACATTTCTTTGGAACTGAATAGCATTCCAGTAGTATTTAACTGTCATGCATCTTGGCCATTCTGCTAGTCATGGGAAGATTTTTACTTTCTCTTTCTCCTGAGTGGAGCTGCAGGGAAGAATGTCATGCATAGATCTGTAATAATGAAAGGAAAATAATATTCCAATAGAAGAGACTATCTGTAGCTCAGGACTGCAGAGTCCTAGGTGCTCTGTGAGTTTGGTTGTTTGCTTGCAGATGTTTCATCATCCAGATTAGGTAGCATGATAGGGCTCCATGGAAAATAATGTATTTTTAACCTCATATGCTAATGCAAATAAATGAATATTTGTGTAATAAGACAGAACCAAATATGAGGATTTGAAAGCAAATCGTGCTTGAGAACACATGCTTTGTGTGCTGAATTTCTCTGTTCCATTTCTTGGTATCTCCATGTATTTATTGATTTAGTGGTGGACATCCAATTCTTTAATAAAAATTTCCAGTGTGGCTATAAAAACGGATAGGAGGCATCATTTTCCCGTAATTCTACTGAACACTTGCTAGTTTCCATAGTCAATTATGGACTAGGTTTTATTCAATATAAAGCAGCTACATATGGCCACATGATTTGACTTTAAATGAGAAAGTTGACTGCAAATTCTGTAAATGATTCTTAAAATGTAAATGTTTTACATTTCTTTACAAAATGCATCCCAGGGTGCTTTACAAAGTGATTAAAGCAACTACCTCAATATTGTAGTGATGTGACCTTCTATGCACCATGTGACTAATATGAACAGTGGCTCCAGGCAATATAGGTCATGGGGGTAAGGCGCAATGCAGAAATCCAGTTGATTATACTACATTTAAAACAGGTTCAGAAACTAGAAAGATGAGAAACATTCAGAGGACAGTTGTCCATTGACAGCATGCATTGTTTTGATATTATTCTAATTAAGCAACTAATTACTGCAGTACAGTATGAGATAACTTGAGGACTTAAGGAAGAAAACAAGAAATTAACAAAGGGTCTTGATTCATAAAATAATCCTGCTATTAATGAAGTCTACAGAAATCCATTGGTGTTATTCATATATCCAGTCTAGATAACTTCCACAAAGATGCTTTTGATCAGTGTTTTTCAGACTTGACAACTTTAAAATTTGTGGACTTCAACTCCGAGAATTAACCAGCCAGCATGCTTTAGATATTCTCGCCTTAATAAATAAAATATAATATAGACATCATTCTATCCATGGTATAATATAAAACGTGCAGTAGTTTTACAATATAAAATGGATATAACATGATGCCTTTCAAGATTGTGGTAGTTCCTAAAACCCATATGTATAGAATGTGTTGCTTTTGCAAAAGAATTGGAAAAAATGATTCTTTGCTTGTGACTGAGGCTTCCCCTCTATGCTAACTGCTAGATGCTGTGATATTCATAAAATCACAATTCTGTGTTTAATTGCTGAATACAGAAGAAAGAAATATACTGGCTTATTTCATTGAAGTTCAATAGTTCATTGTAGCGTGAACATGTGGCATGCTTGACAAGAATAAAACTGGCAAAATACCTTGGTTTTGGTGATTTATTCATCATCCCTTCTGATGTCCTACTATGACTAAGAATTCATCAATTCTTTCTTGCTGAAAAAATCCTTTAAAGCATGAAGCATTTTGCAAATGAGACTTCAGCTTTTTGAAACAGGTGCGGGAACATTTAAGGCTGGTGCTGGCAATCTTTGAACTTCTGATGTCCAGACAAACAAAACAGGATTCTCATTGATAATTGCATTCACCATTGCCTTGACTATTTGGGTTCATAAGAATATGGAGGTATATGCATACTTTTATAAACAAATATATGTGTGTATGTATACACACATACATACACATTCACATAAGATTACTGTATGCTTTATCTTGTTGCTGTAAATAAAATATATGATCGGATATTCTTTTAGCTCTTAAACCTAAGTTGCACCTAAAGATACTCTGGAATATTTTTCTACTGTAATCTAAAGATTACTGTATTGTCTAAACTATTAAGTTTTCATGAGGGAAAAGGAGCCTCCCTCAACCATATGGCTGGACAGCTTGGAAATGTTGAGGACTAAGGCATCTAGAGGTTTCCAGAAGTTAGGAATTCTCAGCCAGGTAATTTCATCAGAAGCAGGAATACTTGCTCACTGGGCTCAGAACCCAAAGAGCCATAAAATTAAAGTTTGATATACTGACTGTACTTCGGTTATCACCTGAGTTTGAACTGTCTGTGCTACTTGGAGTCTCTGTGTTCTTGTTTATCTCTCTCGCCTATGAACTAGTAAACTGGCTTGCATTCAGAAGGATTTCTGCCTTACAGCTGAACTGAATCTAGGGACTGCTGCACCTTAGATGTTTCATTACAAGTATTGTCATCTGGATGAGTACGTACGTGGAAGTGCCTAGCAAAATTAACTTCATTGAAAATAAAATGAACAGAGCATAAAATGGGAGCCCCTGGTTTGCCTGGTGAAAGGGTCTTTGGGCTGCTGCCTCTTCTATTAGCACATATGATAAGGTGATCATGCTTGATATCATGGGAAGAGGTGGCTTGGCATTCTCCAGCTGTCTAAGATTACAAACGATATAACCTGGCATTGGTCATGCTGGTTGAGGTTTATAGGGGCTAATAGAAGCTAAAGACCAAATTGAGATCAAAGATACGGTTTCCATGCAGAAAAGGAAAAACAGTATAGAACTCAGAAGTATTGTGGTATTTGCTTTTAAACCCTGCTGTCATCAGTAACGTCACAAGTGCAGTAAGTTGCCAAGGTTAATACCTCCCCCTCTTTTTAAAATTGCTTTTTTATATATCTATAAATAAATGTGAGTGTCAGTTTGGTCTGGGATATTTCTGTTTGTTTGTGTCTTTAAAGTATATACTAATATGGGCTGCCTTACTACAATGAGCTTAAAATTCTGCTTTAATGAAAGAGCAGTTCCGAGAACTTTATATAAATAAGCACATCTAATTTTAAATGGCCCTTGTTCGGTCTAAGGCACATGGTATTTTTAAGTGAAAAGAACAAAAACAGTAGCAAGGAACAAAATGTAAGTTATTTTGAAATTATATTATTTACAGTAAAGTTTTCTATGTGTACATGCATTCAAATCCTTAGATAGTAAGCATAAAACTATGTTATTTAAAGAAACATAAATTAACATTTGAATTGCCACACCTAAAATTGTTGATACTTTGTTCATATTTGTTTCTTGAGGTTTGTTCATATTTTTCTGAAGTTATTTTCTTAGAATAAAGGGAAAAAATCCTCACTTTCAATGCTTTGGAAATTAGAATTGGGAGTTTTGGGAATTATAACCCAAGGCTTCTAGAGGAATCAGACTGTGGAAGGCTGTTTTAATCTAGGAGTTACTGAGTTCCTTTTTAAAACTCATTGAGAATTGTTTCAAGTCTTTTTTACATGGCTTAAACATGGCTGGCTGTTGGATCCAATGACTGACTATTGGTCCAGTGAGCGAATCTCACTAATACTGGATCCACAAGTCCTGCAACTCAGGAATTTCAGAATATTGTGGATTGTTGGACTCTGTATACATTTTGAGCAAGCATAAACATAGCACCTTTCTGTAACTCTTTAAAACAACAGGGTCACATGGCAGCTACAGCCTTGCAATCTTGGGAAAAGTGACTGTCTAAGACCCTGAGGTGAATGCTGATGGGGGTGGAGAGATGATTAAAACGCAATTATTCTCTACCGGTGTTGAAGGAGCATTATTAGACTTACTTTTTACTCTACAAAATCTTCACAAAGTCATTTTTTTCTCTCCATCAAAAAATGGCAAATAATTTCTCTTTCAAAATTAAGCTGCAATACCTTTAATTCTATCAGTAAAACACCAGATAAAAGTGATGAGTTGAAACTCACAGACTTTTAAAAATCTAGATATCTACAGGATGGCCTTTTAGGGGGGTTTTGTAACAACATTTCTATTGCTTAAAAGGGCAACTGTCAGACTGAATAATCTGAAAAAAACTATTTAAAATTGTGCAATCTCATGCTTCTGAGAAGCTGTCCCTTTTGATAAAAGAGCAGGATAAGGTCAAAATCACAATATACAAAAATACATATCCACATGGAATGAATGAGTGACATTTCAAGATATTTCTTCCTCCTCCACATCCACCTTCTAAAACTAATTAGAGCAGTGCTTCTTAAAGTATGCTCCTAAGATCCTGAGAGTCCCCACAAGATCTTCTCGGCACCATCAAAATGATTTGCTTGTTGAAAAATAATACAATATTAAAATCTCATCAATCAATCACGACGAGCATGAATGGGAGCAAATGCATCAAGTTTAATTTTTAATATGGTAAATATGGATAAATATAACCGATACAAACAAAAACTCTTTTGAGGTTCTCCATAATTTTTTAAAGTGGGAAGGAGTCCTTGGAGAACCAAAAATTAAGAAACACTTATCTAGAGAATTGAGGAATCCTCCTGAAAAGATTTGGAGGGCATCTGACAAAGATGGACAATTCACATTGCATGAGGAAAAAAAATTGCTTGCTTGATGTTGAAGGAACATGTTCAAATTATAATATCAGATTCTTAATCAACTAAGAACTTTTTAAAGACTGCAATTCCCAATCAAAACGTGCTAATAGTTAGTCTTCAACTTATGACCTCAATTAAGCCCCAAATTTCTGTTGCTAACCACAACATTTGTTAAGTGAATTTTACAATCTTTTTTGCCACAGTTGCTAAGTGAATCACTGCAGTTGTAAAGTTAGTAACATGGTTGCTTAGTGAATCTAGCTTCTCCATTGACTTTGATTGTCAGAAGGTTGCAAAAGGTGATCACATGACCATGGGACACTGCAACTGTTATAAATGTGAGTCAGTTGCCAAGCATCTGAATTTTCGTCACATGACCATGGGGATGCTGCAACAGTTGTAAGTCTGAAAAAGGTCATAAGCCACTGTCTAAGAAAATGAAATTTAGTAGTAAGAAAAGTAATGTTTTACATTTAGGGAAGAAAAACCAAACACACAGGTATAGAATAGATGGTACCCGGCTCAATAGTAGTAACTGCATGATCAAGTACAGTGAAAAACAAAGCAAGACAGCAGATCTTGGCTTAATGGTGTTCACTTGATTTTACTTGATTAGAGTCAGCAGTTCTTAAAAAAAATGTATGTGGATAAGACAGAGAAGGGCAATGCTGGCTTAAGTTAAGTACTTGGGCAGAGGTTGGTTATCCACGAAGCAAGGCAATTTTACACCCAAAATTCAATTTTCTGGTGCTTTTCTGGGAAAGCTAGAGTTATTTGAGAATTCCAAACTTCTTACAAAGGCTGAGCAATTCTGCTTTGGAGAGCAGTAGTGAGTAGTCTTGTTGCTGTTGTTACCCAGCTGTCTCTACCACAAGATTCAAGTCTATTCATGAACTACAGTAATTGCGATATAGATACTGCAAGCAGAAGACAGCAACTTTTGTCTCAGCTGCTGTAGCTTTCTACTTGGTACCATACTTATCTTTTGCACCTTGGAGTTGATGTGGGATTTTGTCAGCAGAAATGCAAGCTCTGCCCTGTTGTGCCTTGTTATTAGAGTGGGATAAATACCATACTTTTGTCTGGTGGTTCTAAGCGAAGTGTTAGGGAAAGGTGTTTAGGCAGAAAAGTATTATACAATAATACAAATGCTCCTGGAGTTAAGCTGCAGCCCAGAGGACTTCCCCAATCTTTCTTCAGCAGGAATCTATATTGGGCAAAAATGCTGTGCACAACATCATCTGAAATTGGATTGATCTTGCATAGGATTTATGTACTAGTAACAGTATACTGTGAATAGAGATTAACTTGCACCGTTCCCTCTATTCTGTTGGGCATCTATAGGCAATGCAAACCACAGAGGTTGCTGAACTGCGTATTCCAGCATCCCTTAACATCTTCCACACTTCCAAAGATGGCAGGAGCTCTGCAATATCTGGAGGGAAAGCATGACAACCTCGACCAAAAATGACTGAGCATAGTGAAGAGCATCTCAGAAAACTGGCAATTAGTCCTTTTTCCTTAATTCATTTCAAAGGATATAAATGAGTCTGAGATCAGAGTAGGTCAAGAGAAGGAAATATAAGGCATACTGGGTTAATAAATATAACTTTTTAGTGATTATATTAAGTATTAATATAATTATATATATATAATTCTTAATATATTAAAAAGATAAAACTAATACACTCAAAAAGTGAAAAAATAGTGCAGAAAAGAAAAAAATTGAAAAGGGAAAAAATTTAACAATACCATAAAGAAAAACAAAAATAGGTAGAAATGACTTTCCCCCTCATCACAGGAATATAAACAATTTTAGTAACTTATCACCTTCTCTTGTAATACTGTACAACAAATGATCTTATCTTCTCATATCCCAGCTTATTTATAAAATCCTTAATGCCTTGCCATTCAGTCTTGATCAGCAAAAATCTGTTAAGAGTTACCAGAGGTGATGACATATTAATTTATTATTGTTTGTTATTTGTATATCCTTTTTAATTTCTGAAACATCTGCTGGTTTCATTTGTTTATCTAGTGTAGCATCTTTTTCCATGTAAGTCTCGTAGCCTGTCATTTTTAAATCCACATTCATAACAGTCTCGATCCTGCCTAATATAACTTATAAAAGGCAGATACTCTTAAAATTAACTTTTGGGTCCATTATTCACCAATATCCTTGTTGCCAATATCCTTGTCCAGTGTTACAGTATTTTGCTGCATTCTGTATTAGTAAGTCAGATTTTAAATATTCTTTTCCATTAATTGTAATCTTTAGTTCCTTCTGGCTCCCTCTATTGTCCAGCTTTCAAAATCCATCTTATTGTGTGTGTGTTTTTAAGATTTCAAAACAAAAGCATTTTCCGGCAGGAAAGGACTCTTATAATTAATTTGAAGCTCTTATTTCAAGTTCATCTGGATCCTTAGTTGATTTGTAACTTTTCAAAATCAACATTTTAACCATCATTTTTGACGTTTATTCCAACCCTTCCCCACTTTTTCTAAAGTCCTTAAACTTGTATTTTAAAAAGTATTTTGCTAGATTGAAGGAAACTTTCCTGGTGCTATAAAATCTGTCAAAACAAAGATTTTTAGTAGCTGAAAACAGTTTAACAATTCCAGAAATGATTAGAAAATGAAGCATGCAAATCCAGAATCCTTAAAGGTGCTCACTGTGGTTGGTGCCTTTACTAATAAATGGAACTTTGGAAGCATTTGTCCATCATTTAGCTAGAAAAAATACAAAGTTTCCTGTGGCACACCTTTGAAAAGTGATATCAGCATGCATAGCATTGTACCAGCATAGTGTTTTCACCATATTCTGTGGCTTCTGCTAAAAGATCTTACTTTGGAGATAACTCAGATCATTTTATTTATGTTTTAGAACGAACTTTTTTCTTTACATGGGTGAGATGACAAATTCTTTGTCCACCTGTTTGTGAAAGTTTTGAAAAACACTTTTTTTTTCAAACACTGGTACTAGTTAGGGGCTTTTGGGGTAGACAAGCAGATGGCCATTGCACAATTGCTTGTGAACTTCAAGAAGAACCTGGCTTTTTACTGAAAACAGTAGTGGACATGATGGCCCGTGGTCTGGTAGAACAAAACAGAAATACTCGTAGCAGTTTGTAATATTATGTATCCAAGATAGTATTGTATCTCTGCCGAGATACTGCCTGGCAACACTAGATTTGTATTAGGCTGAAGGAAAGCTCAGAAATTGGCCATCACAATCACCACTGCAGTATTACATCTTGTGTCAGCGTGGTGCTTTATTTATGGGGCGGGAGCATTCTGGGGTGCACCAAAATAGAATATTTTAGGGTGTTTTAACACCATTGCTGTACTAGTGCTGGGTTATTATAAAGACTAATCCTGATGGAAATATGCAAGAATTGTTCTCTAAGCAAAGGATGCTAAAACATGTTTTAAGCCCTGAGAAATGAGATAATATTCACAAGTGGCTCCTACAAATACCCCCTGATTCATTGGAATGTAAGGAGTAGTGGTACAGCACAACCAAACTTGCAAAGTTCTGTTATTATAGCAAGTTTCAATAAAAGTAGATCCAGTTTTCCTTTGCAGCTTAAAAAGATGTGTGTATGAAAAAAAAGGTATCGGATCATTTGTGCTTTGAGCTCTATATTAGCTATCCAGACCAGCAACGTCTCTATTTCAAACTAATATTTACCTGCAATTGAACACAAGACTTTTTGCCACATTCAAGATACATAGGTTTATTATGTGCTACTGCCTCTCTTTCAATTCTAATGTAACTCTTTCTAAAGAGGCAACTATGCCCATCAATTAACATTTTCATATGGATTAGGTACTTAAAAGGTTCCTTCAAGTTGAGAAAGAAAAAAGAATAACTCGCTCTCAGAATATTCATTTTGTAAGATTTTTTCTAGTTTATTTTTTAGATATTTTTTCCCTGTATTGGCTTTAGCAGCAGTCAGATGGACGTTTTTTAGCAGAAATCATTGCTCTCTTGGCTCACAATTTCAGAATTTGTACTGCCAAACTTGCTACATCACAGCAAACACTATGTGATTTGATTTATTTTATCACTTTTTCCATAGAGCAGTGCATAAATCATTTGGGACATGGAATTGCCCCAGTTCTTGCACTCACCTTTTGCCATTTCAGTCCACTTTATAGTGTTGGAAGAAATATCCTTCTGAGTTCAGTTCCAAGTGGGAAAAAGACACTGGAAACATGGAGACTGCTTGGAAGGATGGTTTTAATGGTGGACAG
>JANHFL010009849.1:315990-347694 GCA_032468155.1 Oxyrhabdium leporinum | reverse complement strand
CCGAGTCTTCGGAATGGGGCGGTATATAAATATAAATTATAAATAAATAAATAAATAACAGCAATTAAAAGTACTATAACAATAACATAACAATAAAAATTATACATACTTGGCAGCCACAATAAAAAACAAATCAACACAGCTTATAAGTACAGGCTGTGACACACAACCAGATTTCTTGTGACAGTCATGCCTTTAAGGCAGGCCTGTCAAACTGGCCCATGGGCTGGCTGGATCACACACAGGCCACTCCCATCCTGGTTCCGCAAAGGCAAAAAATGTTGCGATATATCATGATACGTCATGTGACACGATCGAGTTTGACACCCATGCTTTAAGGCCTTATGGAAGGCCAAGAGGTGGGAGTCAGTCTAATCAAATCATGCAAGAAATGTGCCTAAGGTTCAGCTTAATTCTGTGATTCCCCCAAAGTGCTATAACATTTAAGGAATTTTAGCATTTTTGATTATGCTCTGAACCAGCTGGAATCATATGCTATAAAAATGTTAATAACAAACAAATCCTGTTTCTTCTTATTATGACAAAGAGAAAAGGGGGAAAAAAACCACTTTGGGCTCCTTTGATCGCTGTAAGTCTGGCATACAGTACCTCTCTGGAGTTACAAGATTTTGCTAGACATTTTTTCTTTAGTTCCTAGCTTGATTTGAGGCCATCAGCCTTGAATGACTTGGTAGCTTGAACAAAAACTGAGTTTCTCAGAGGGGTGGATGTTTTTGAAATATACACAACTTTTAAAAAATGATTTCTGGGATAAGGATAAGACTCTTGGCAGCAGCTCAGTTACTTATATTCCCAAGTGTCAACAACTCTTGACGTCTGAGTTCCACTTCCATAAAATTTGGCAGCAGATAGAAGGAGTAGTTTACAGTTCGTAACAGGTCTTGATTTTTGTAGTCATAGTGCTAGCAGTCTCTTGCTGATATAATCTGGCTTGTGTAGTCTACTTCCAAAAGCCTTTTCTTCACAAGAGTAGTTGTATTCCAGAAATCTCTTCATTATATTTTAATGGTTGAAAAAATCAGTAGATCTATGGTTGGAAAATTGTAAGAGGTATGATGTACATAATAGCTTATTGGCACATGTTAAGGGTATCTTGTAAGACTACACAGACACAGTGGAGTGTGAGGCGCAGCAGGTTAGACAAAATGATTAAATCTGCCATTAAGACGTAAATACAAAATATATATGAAACATGTTCTTTTGAAACACATGTATTCCTTTTTCTTAAGATACCTATTATTCTGAAGGGTAGAAATTTGAAATCACAAAAATTTTGTCACAGTATAAATTTAAGAAAGGATTTGAGGTGTTCTCTATCAAGTGAAAGTAATGATGTAACGTTTGTTGAATACATTAGTTGTTGGAATGGCTGCTGCTTTTGGCAAAACTCCAGAGTACGAAGAGTTCTTGGTGAAAATGTGGGACATACAATGTTATTTTTTATATCTGTATGTGCTGTATCTGTTTTAGTTTTCCTATATTTTTCCTTACCAACTATTCCCCCTTCTCCCTTTAGCAATGCCATGTTTGTTACAAGTTCTATTACCTCTCTAGATACGTTGTTTTCAACATCGTTTATTTAAATGGCTGAAGCTGAGCTTTTCATATTTTTTTTGTGGAAAAGAGAAAGGCAGAAGACAAAACTTGGAGCAGGGGTACTTCCATGTCAATGTAGGTGGCGTTAATGGAAGAGAGGGCAAAATGCAAGTGAACTGGAAAGGCTGTGAAAAAATGCAAAGGAGGGGAGAGCTGACTTCAGCTCCTACCAAGGCCTGCTGCTTGCTTGGTTGCTGTCTCTGCTGGCGGCAGGTATCAAGAGAGTAATTGGAGTAATTAGCTCCCAGTGATTTCTCACAGGTGAAATCCTCTGAGGGAGCAAGCTGGTAATTACTCTAGAATGATTATCCACGTTTGTGAACTTTGTGCCTGAGGCTTTTTAAGTTCATCTGTTTGCTACAGCAGCAGAACAACTGCTATAAAATTGACATCTGGATTCCTTAGGGAAACCTCCCTCTCTTTTTCAGCTGCATTTATTATTGGTAAAAGTACAGAAGCAAAAAAAAAAAGAGGTTGAGTAACCTGAACTTTTTCTACCAATTGCATCCATATTAGCCCCAAATCTTTGCTTTTTTAAAGTCATTCACATGTTACTTTTCAAAGACTTGAGATACAGTATATATAATTGTAAGATTGGATGCATAAGGTTTCCTTGGGAAACCTTGCCGAGCTGGCTTCCAGAATTCTTTGTCTTCCCCAGAAAACAGATATATTGCAAGCAGTAGCTCTGCCTTTTGGGATTAATTCTTGGTGCAGACTCTTAGGCTATCCTATAATTTATATAAGAATTGAAGTTGTTAAGGTCACAGTACTCTTTCCTTCAGTAGCTATAGTTCAACCATCTGATCTGATGGTTAAAATAATTCTGTATTAGGGATTTATGTCCTGATCTGCTCACTTGTCTACTAAACAAAACTTCAGCTATGTTTTGTGAGGATAGATCTTTGTTACACCTCTGATAGTATTTGCCAAAAAGTATGGATCCAGTTTCATGCTAAAATGGTCAAGAGATACCTTCATTGTGTGTTCAAGGAGTGGCTGAACCTACACCTAAAAAGTACTGAAATTCTTCTTGCTGCATTGCAGGATCATACAGAGAGAGACAGCTCTCCATGGAGTACTTTGGTCACTTCAAGCAGCTGAAACTTGTAACTCATGTTACATTTATAAAATTAGTTAATTAAGTGTCATTGAGTCAAGCTCAACTCTTGGTAACTGCCTGGACAAATACTTTTTTAAACCTCTCATTCTCCTTTTAATGTGATTGAAAAGAACATGGTGACTGGTATAGCTAAAACTATCATTCATTCATCCTTCTGCAGATACATCTTCAATGCCATCTCTCCAAGTTTCTGACAAACTTGGGGGTTCTGCCATGCTCAAGAAATGTAGAGTTATTGCTGCTGATTCAATAGCAGTAGAACCACACTGGAGCCATTGTCACAGATTGGCTGTACCCATGTCTCTTGGGCTTTTTGCTAGATTGTGGGTTGCATTGCCTGCATCTTCTGCTACAAACAACATAAGTCTGAGTGCACCTGATAGAGTTTTGTCATTAATCTTGAATTTCACTAAATTCTTGCAGTGCCTGTCTGGGTTGGCTTCCCCATCATCACTCTTGTCATGTTGTGAATGCTATTCAAGGCGTTCAGAGGAAAAGCTGCTTGATAGATCAAGAGACACTATACAAGTGACTTTCTCAAAGGAAAATGAGGATTAAGGATGGAAGGTTAGAGGTGGAAGGACTCCTACTGACAGGGAAGTCCTTCAGTGGAAACAGTAACAAAAAAAAGGACAACTGCATGTATAATGGAGTATACATTGGAGTAAACAACCCTTCTCCTTCCTTCAGGCTGGCAGCTGCAGAGATATAGAGCAATACTTGGCAGCCCTATAAAGCAGTAAATATCTTGGGATCTTGTGTACCCTTCATGTCAAGAAAAATCCATGTGCTGGCATCAAATTTTAGAAATGGTATAGAGGAGTTTGGGTTTGAGAAGAAAGAAAAGCAGCACATACTTCCTCTGAAAATAATACTGAAATGAAAAAGGATATAAGGATGGCTTAAGTTCCAGTCAATTCTGTGCGGAAAACAATTCCTTGGATGCACAATACTCTTGCAGACTCAAATGGGATCAGGTCATTATTGTTTCAGCATATTGTGTGAACCCAGCTGTTGTCTCACACCATTTCCCCATTAGTGGCTTACGTTATTTTCCTAGCATCACCCAGCCGTCACCAAAGCAACATGAAGCATGTCCTCATTACTAGTAGTTGGACAACTTTAGATGATGCTATAAATTACTAGAGAAAAATAAACTTGGCATGCTGTTTGATTATATAGCCATTTGTTTGGGCATAGAAGTAGTTTTGCTAACCTGCATTTAAGAATTAGCTACAAAGTCCTGTGTGAATCAAGTCAAAAGAGTCCTATGGGTAGCTCTCAGTCATTTCATGATGTATGTTTCATTTGGATTTATGAATTAATGATGCTAGGACATTTTTGTTGCATCTATCCCTTTAGGCTTGAGAGATAGGGAACAAGAGCAAAAATAAACATATATTATGTTTCATACTGTGCTTGTGAAATAATTTACTATAATATGCTTTCCTTTATGAAAGTTTTGCTAGGTATAGCAAAAGGATTGTGCAAATCCTTAGAGCCTTACTGGGCCTAACTATTTCAAGTGCAAACTCGAAATATGAAACATAATGGCATGTTTGCCACGTAGTCTCCCTCTCCATGGCCTGGTATTCAGAGAATGTTACAAGAAACCCCATGAGGGATAATTACAGAATATTTTGGTTGAAAGCAGAGTATGTGTTTGTGTGTGCATAGAATGATCAAGCATCAAAAGATTTATTATATATTGTCCCATGCAAGCCCACAGAATTACTTAAAGCTCCTGCCAATGCTTTTCTCAATGTTTAGGATTATTTATTTTACTGGTACATTCTGCCTTTTTTTTCTCCATCAGCATCTAATGTTTTATATTACATAGGTTTCTTATTTAATCACTGATCACATCCTGATCTGTTTAGTTTCATGACAGTACAATACAATAATGTCCCTATGCTATATATGGTAATGATTCTCCCTTCTCTACTCAGGAGTAAGCATCTGAATAGAGTTAAATAGGTTTTTACTCCCCAGGTACATACTTTTACAGTCCATTTTATATTTTTATCTAAAAGAACTTTTATTTCTGTCCTGAATTTGTTGCATAATTTAGAACTGATATACTTTAACATTTTCTAGTTACTATTCCCCTTCCCTTTTTATGATTTACAACAGTTCTCTGAGTTTAATGGACACTTACGGTTGGTCTGTAAAATTGCGGTTATACTGGAACTTGAACTCGGTCCAGATTTGTTAATTCTTTTGTTTTTCTCCATCCTATATGGTTTCTAACATGGGAGAAGGGGGCTTTAGAGTAAACTGTTCCATAAAGGTTTTAGCTTATTTTGATTTGATAGCTTCTTCTACCTGGAGCTGAACAAAAACAATTGTTCCTTTGGAGGAGTTTGGTAACCATAGCTGCAAGAGACATTCTGTTTTACTGCTTACTAGAACTGATGAAATTTATTTACCCCAGCCCATTATTTAAAAAGGTTGGTTACATATTTTAACAAAAGGTAACTCTTGTATATGTTAAGGTTTTTTTAACCAAATCTATTCATAGGTACAAATACATATTGTAAAAGTACCTGTTATAACTTAATTAGAAATACAGCATTTCTCACTATAATAGCTAGATTATAAAATATGATCAAACAGAAGACATGCTTGAACTGAGGATAGACCTCTGATTCCCCTTTAGTAACGAAATGTTATGGCCACCACATTAATCTTCTTTTATTTGTGAATGTTAGGGGAGGTATCAGGTAAATTATTTGCATAACAAAGTTCAACAATTCAAGCAAGATAAGCTTTATAGGCAGGACTAGAGCTAAATATTCATTTTATTCCAGGAGCATAACTGCAACCAAAATCCTAAACAATAAAACTATTTTAAATGAGACACACATATTTGGGTGGACTAGCCAAACATTTGTGTGCCTGATCTGGATGAAACTCTGGCCATTCCTTGGAGCTTTTATTTCTTGTTTATTTTCAGCAGTGAATAACTATGTATTTGTTCATTTAGATTTCCTGTTATTACTGTATTCTGTTAAGAAAACAAGGCTCTAAGCACTGTTTTATGACTATAATTAAGCAACAATGTAGTCTCAGACTTCCACTCAGTTTCTTTGTTCCATTAAAATTGTCTACAGGATCTGTTCCGGAGCAGTGAGGACTAAAAAAGAAATAAAACATGGCAGCTTTTGGTCTGAGTAACCCTTAATTATAAAGATAACTCATGTAATTAGAAATTAATTAGCATGAAAGAATGCTTGACCTACCTCTGTTTCATGTCTGGCAAGATTTTTGTTTATATGGAGGAACATAAATCTACCTTTTAGATTTTAACTTTGATAGACTTATTACACTTCCAAAGGAAGCAGCAAAAAACATTGTGTTGATAGTATTTATTGAACAACCCACTAGATATTTTTGCTTTTGACCATGTTCTACAATTGCAGTTGGCTTTAATTGGCCATCCTTCCCTATCTTCTACTTCCACAGATCTTCCAGTCTTAAATCTCCCTTCACCTCTTTTCATGTTCTGCAGCTACCCTTGCTCATTTTTTCTTAAGGATCATTTATTAAACTTCTTTTCTACAGAAAAAAAACATATTAAGCCTTTATTCAGAATCTTTGTACATTTGCCCTGTCAGTATTCCAACAACAACCAGAGTCTGCGCTCATTGTCTGAAACTTTCCTTCTCCAGCTGCTCAATCTGTCTGTGACAACATAGCGGTTTAATCAATCATTGCCCAAAAAGTCTATTGGGCCAGAGGAATAATTGGCATAAATGACAGTGACATCCATTCACTGTTTTCTTTAAAGCATCAATGTGTTGAGTATATTTCATTGGCTAACTAATTCAGAATGGAAGCTTTTAATGTCTGGTTGCCACCAAATATTTCACTATTTGGATAGTAAATATCCATTTATGTAGAAAATCAGTGCCATAAGTATAGTTAAATTGCACAATGTCTTTAGATAGAACCAAGACTGTTGCCAACTTTGGACACTGACTGGGTAATAATTTGATCTAGTATAGAGAGGCCTATAGGCTGCTTGAGGGCTCCGGTTAAACATTTTTCTCTTTTTCATCCAAATTCTGTTTCTACTAAGGTGATCCTGCACCTTCTGTTATTTGAGATTCTTTCATAATATCATGAAATAACAGATACAGCCTTTCTTCCTGTCTTTTATCTAGTTGCAATTATCAATGTAACACTGTAGATTTCTATTTTACAGTAAATCAGAACAGTGGATTATTATTCTTTGTTATTTCACTCAATGGATAGTTTACATGCTATCTCCCTGGCCCTATTAAGCAATGTAATCAAAAGTAGATTTTTTTGTTCTGCTGCTGATGGCCAATATTCAATCACCATTTGTCTGAACTTACCTCTCAGTTCTGGTTTTCTATCTCAGCCAGCTTATTCTGTAAAACTGGAGGATTTGTTTACCTTACCTTAGCTGATTTTCTGGAGTTTTGATTTATATTTATTTATATTATATTGAATTTTACCTCATAGTTCCTATTATAGAGCTGGAAAAAGTGCAACATGGGGTGTATGTGTCATAGACAGCCTATGCATAGCGAATACCAGCAAGATTTAAGGAAACTTGAAAAGTGGGAAATCATATATTTGAGGCATACTTCTCTCTCCTAGACCCATTACACATGCTGCTGCTGTTTTCCTATGGTCTCATTATCCTTGAGCAATTGAATGAATTTTCACTTGGCTTTGCTGCAGCATGTCCCTGAAGTTTTGGGGACCTGGAGAATGGGTCAGTTTTCTTTTGCAGAAACTCTTGTCTTATCCTACACTAGGGGTGTCCAACCCTTGTCATCACATGACATATTGTGACTTTTCCTCCCTTTGCTAAACCAGGCATGGCTGTGGCCAGCCCGTGACACATCCGGCCTGGGAGTTTGACAGCCCTGTCCCACACCATCCCTCTCTCTGGCTCTAGTAGACTTCACAAACAACCTTATTAGCAAACAGAATTTAAGCCTTTTAGGCAATTTCACAGCAAACTTAATTTTACCTGCTTATATAAATATCCTGCAGTAAATCATTCTGACACCAAGCTGCCGAGTTCAAGTGAGCCGTTACTTTTTTTCATCCTTTTTTCTCCCACATATACAAAAATCTACATTACAGCCTATAACCATTATTGCTGCAATTGTGAATAGCTTTTTAGCTGCAAAACCAAGTGTCATGGCCATCATCATAGCCTTCAGTATACATTTAAGTGCCAGAAAAATGTATTTCACTTTATGCCAACACCTCAGGGTTGCCTTATCATTTTTTGTTTTCACCAAATGGCCAGACAAATGCACCCAACATGGATTGTAGGTGGATTGTAAGTGAGGTTGAAGTGTTTCTTCTTTCTATGCAGAGCAGAGATAAAGGAGTATTTGTACGTATAGTAAGGAGCACTGCGGTTTAGACAGATGGGCTCTGGCTGAATGTCACCTTCTTACATTCTTTATTGCCTGATTGAAAAGAGCATTGCTTGACTAACAATGTTTGTCTGTTCTCAGCGTTCTAAGATTTATAGGAAAGACAAGGGTATGCCTGGTTTCAGAATGCTTTGGGAGGATTTTTTTTTTTAAATAAAAAAACAGTTTCATGTAAAAGGTCCCGCCCATCCCATTGGCACTACAACAACCACACAGTATTTTTTTATCTCTGCCCTGCAAGATGGCCTTTATAGATTTTCAGAACACCTGCAGATCTTTTTTAGACTTCAACTCCTATTGGCTGCAAACAGCATGGCCAATGGCAAGAAACTGGGCTGTTTGTAAAGCATGTGGAGTTTATCAGGTTATCTAAGTTGTGCTCTATTCTAACATACTAATGTTACTCCAATTACGACAGTTGGAAATTATAGCAGTTGGAATGCCTGATTAATATTACTTGTAATTATTTAAATAAACAATAAATAAATAAATTGATTGGTTGAATAAATTGCTATCATTAGTGTTATTTTTATTCTTGGGAGTTTTGTCAGATTCAACTGCTTTGCTAATATCAGCCATCACACCTCCTGTTACTTTCCAGATATATTAGATTATAATTTCTATAATCACCAATTAGAATAACCATGTAATACTTTACAACTTGATTTTGCAGACTAGGTTTGATGGCACTTTAGTACAAAAGAACTGAAATGCATTGGGCTCAGAAACTTGCTTTACAGAGATACAGTATTTGGAAATAACAAAATATCCTCAGGCATCATCTATAATTTAACTCTTGTTTTCCCTTCAGTGTAATGGATTAATATCCTATCCTTCCTGCCCTCTAGTCTCAATAAAATATTTCCTGTTCACCTTGTGATTGGGTTCTGCTGACAACTTATATTTCTTAGAGAGCATCTTTTCTCAATTTCAGAACTGTTTTGGATATTTAATCAAAATTCCTTACATCCCCCCCCCCCCAAATAATGCTCTTTGACAACAGAAATATGTCTGTGTTGCCTAATTAAACCAGAATGAAATTTGTTTTGCTGGTATACTTTTATGGTGAAATTGGTTATTGCAGGAATAATTCTGAAGTGTATTTATTAGAATTTTGTCATTCCAACATTAAATGGGTCAAACACACAAGGCATTCCATATCAAACAATATTTTCAGAATGATGGAGCTGTTTCCAACACACTACTTTTCAATGGAGTTATACATTCCTATACCCATCCCACAGCTGTGATCCCCATGGTTTCCTGTAGGTATTCATATATAGTATTTCAAATAATATTGTGGATATAGATTATTGAGTGGCTGGCGGCTTAGTGGTCAAGACACTCACCTCCCACTCAGAAAGTTGAGAGTTCAATCCTAGGTAATGGTAGATATTTATCTCCTAGAGTGCAAAGAAAAAATATCTTGCTGTGAACTCTGCATGGCATCAGGAAGGTGCCAGTAAACACTCAACTCCATCTTGTTGCCCCCGACTTGCCCCCGAATTAAGGGATTATTATAATTAAGGACCAAAAAAAGGGAGTTTTACTGTAGATATAGGTGGTCCACATGGATATTTAGCATTAATAAATCATTGGTTGTTGTCTTTAACTTAGCGTTTAGTATAGAGTTACCCTGTGGTAAGATGAGGACCAATAAATTTAATAAATAAGGATCTGGAATAAACATGTAAATTATACCCATAAGGGAAGGTGAACACCAGCCATGACTTGTCAGTGCTGACCGGCCATATGAATAATTTGTAAATGAGAGTAAGTTAAAGTACCTTATATAGATTAAACATGCCAGTATCGTATTGGATTCCTTTAAGCTGTCATTTGTATTTGACCTAATAAACTTCCCTTCTTGTCTTAGCCAGAGTTTGTTAACTTCTCTGTTTCACTGCAACAAAGCAGTATTTTATCGCCCAGACGGTCCAGGAGAATATGGGAAGATATATTTTTTGGTATTGATGTACACTTGTGGCCATTTTTTATTTATTGAGGTAGTTTGTAGCTCAGCAGAGCCTAATTGGGAGGGAAAACATAACATACTATTCATCCTCATCACACTGAACTCTCATTGAGCTGATGGGAAAGAGATGAATTTCAAACAGTTCCAGCTGCTCCTTGCATTGCTATCAAATGTAGCTCAATAAATCTTTTCTTTTTTAATGTATGGAATAAGGTTTAGTTCAACTGCCACCTATGAAATCCCAGACAAGGTAGTCCTTAAAAGCATCAGCAAAGGTGAAAATGAAAACACTAAAGAGAAATTAAATGCAAAAGTTGACGGGGAATGGGGAGAATGAATTGGTGGAGAGATTAAAAAACCCAGGAAACCTGTAGCATATCTGACTTCAGGAACAGCTGCTTCTGCCTAATGTACCTGTACCACATTAGTCATGCACCTTAAAACAATGTTGGTGGGTGAGAGATTGAAAAGTGCCTTGAATTCCATCCGTAGCTTTGCTCTTCCTCATGGTATGAAGAAATAATCCACCAATTTACAATTATAGTCCGTAAAAATGAGTTGTAAATTGATTTTTTCTGGTGAATAAAATATAGGAACTTTGGTTGCTATATTCCTTTGTAACATTTCTAAAAGTCTGCATCTCTGATAGGGCTTCTGATGTTTAAGTTATGCCTTAGATTCCAATGTGCTTGAGGGTACCTGCATCTTTCTTGCTGCCCACCAGACAGCACATCCTGCATATTTTAACCTTATTTTTTAAAAATTAAAAGTAATAGCTACAATTTTATGAAATATTCATTGTCCCCTTGCTATTTTAGTTTAATGTGTAATTTTTATTAAAAGATTTACATAAGATTAAAAAACTACAGAAAACATAAAAAGGATGTCTAAAATAAAAGAAAAAAGCTATCAAAAGAAGCAACTTCTGATCTTTGTAGCAGATACAAACAGTAATTACCATCTCCACTGTCTAAAATTATATATCATGGTTCCCTTCTTCCCATAAACAAACCTTTTTAATTAATAAATCCTAAAATCATTTTATTTTTATCCATTTTCAGCAAAAAGTCCATAAAGAGTTTCCAATATTTTATAAAAACAATTTATTTCCTCCTTAAACAATTTTTCTGTAAGCTCTGCCATGTTCATAATAATTCCCCATCTCAGTTTTTGGAAAATGAAAATTGGAATTGTTCTCACCCTATCTAGGAAAAAAAAATAAGACAAAGCATCTTGGGGGACTAAAAGGGAGCGGTGTGGAACATACACCTCTTTTGATTAATGGCACCCATTTTGTAGGAATGCCCACAAAACAGTCCTAATATCCGAAGATGATCTATTGGCCTTTGAGAATACATAAGTTTATGCAGAAGCAAAACATATCAACAGAACCTCAGATCAGATTACTTAATTTGTTTTTAAAGCTTTTAGGCAAAATATTTTGGTACATGAGAGAAAGGAAGTGCGTCAACATAATTGTTTTTGCCCTTTTGGCACTAGCATCTAAAACTACCCTGTGAAATAAATGAGCATTAAATTCAGGGCAGATATAATAAATTATTTGTTCCCAGAACTTGTAGATCTCTATACCCTTGAGTATTTAAGACTTGTTATCCTGTGAGGGAAAAGCTTAAGAAAAATAAATGAGAGGCCAAACCACCCACCTGCTGTAAATCAGAGCATTGAAGTAGGGTCTATGCACATGTTTTGTTTGGGGTGGTAGATAGACATTTAGCCTTCAAGGAAAGGATACAAATTATAGGAAACTAGCTGAGGAATCCACTGCTAGCATTTAGGATGAGATAAGATGCATAACCCAATGAGACTGGGGATTTTGTGGTAGGTGCTTGAGTTAGAAGAGAGACTCTCTCTTTGAAGCTATTCTAAACGACTGTTACAGGGTATAGTGTTGGGGCAGAGGCTAGTGAAAAACTTGAGTGATTTAATAAAATTCTGAATTTTAGAATACCTGGCCTTTTCCATTGTAAATTAAATTGGTGAACTGGAAGAAGGTACTATAGATGTCATATACCAGGGGTGTTAAACTGGTCGCCCCCGGGTCAGATGTGTCATGTGCAGGCCATGCCCATCCTGGCTCCGCAAAGGCAAAAAATGTCTTTTTGCCTTACATCACAATATGTCACATGACACGATCAAGTTTGACACCCGTGTCATATACTCTATTGAGACACTAGCTGAGCTCATACTAATAAATGCTGACCCCTGAACCTGGAATAATAATAATAAAAGAAGCTCTGCTAGTCCAACAATATCTTAAATGTGATGACTTGATTCATATAACAAAGCAAGACAATGACTGAGTTCCCACAAAAGGCTGAACCACAGAATACTCAAGTCTACTAAGCGTCATCACAATTAAATTCTGTCTCTAAATTCAGTGGCACAGAATTGCTGTCAAGTCTTGTTTAGATTTAGGCAATCTAACCAGAATGGGAAGTGGGAGATTGGGAAACAGAAAGGCTTTTGATTTATTTAGCAGGTCCTCTACCATTCTTACAGCTTTTGTAGATAAATTAAGGGTGTCCTGATTCTTTGTGGCATGGTTAATGAAGGTAGTAATATGAGGAAAAGGAGACAGTGATGGGATGATTTGTATACTTCCAACTGCAGTTTATGGGATCACATTGGTTGAAGTCTCCCTGCAGTAAAATTGCGAACAGGAAACTAGAGGAAGAGGAAACAGGTACGTTTGGACTTTTTTAATCTAAAGTTTTAATTATTTTAATGTTTGCAAAGGGTGTTTTTTAAAGGGAGAAACATTAAAAATATGTTTCTATTTGCATAATTATGGCACCTCAGGGTACTGAATTACTGGTTGAGACCTGAATCTAGATAATAGCAATGCAACATAACACTATCCAATAATGTTTCTCCTTATCCAAATGCCCAGGTCTAAACGTTATAGCATTTTTCGTGAACAAGGATTGCAATGCTGAAATCTTACATAATTTTCAAGTGGACACTAGCCAAAAGAAGTTCAGTACTATTATGTTTGGCTTTCAAAAAACAAACTTCCCCAAAATGAGGACACGGAAGAAAGTAAATCTAAAAGAGAGAGTCAAGACATTCAATTTTCTCCAAGCTCCTTGGAGATTATTCAAAGGCACAAGAAAAGAATCTCAGCTAGAATATATATATATATAGCTATTGCTGGAAAAAGTATCAAACTATCTGAGAAGACTCCATAATGGTTAGAGGTCAGAGACGATATTAAAAACAAGAAGGTGTATGTCAAAAAAATGGATGTCTTGCCCAAATGAAAACAAAAATGAACGGAAACTCTGGCAAGCACCTGGCAATAGTCAATAAAATAAGAAAAAGTTGAACGAAGAGTGTTAAGTCAAACAATTCTGTTTTCTAACCAACCAAGAAGTCACTGGAGACATTAAGAATTAAACTAAGATAAGGTATTAGCAAAGAAACTGAATGAATTCTTCACTACTGAAAATGTAGAGCAGGTTTGTGTGTCCAAACTGTCTTTTTCATAGGAAAGATAGGATGGTAGTAATTAGAGATAAAGTAATTATCTTTAGGCCAGTTTGGTGTAGTGGTTAAGGCAACAGGCTAGAAACTGGGAAAGTACTTCTATCTTAGGCACAAGCCAGCTAAGTGACCTTGGGCCAGTCACTTTCTATTAAGCCTAGGGAAGAAGCAATGGCACTTCTGAAAAACCTTGCCAAGAGAACTGCAGGGATCTGTCCATGCAGTCTTCAATAATTGGATATATTTGAATGGAAGAAAACCAGCATGGTTCAGTAACCTTGCTCCATTTGTTTTCCAGGAAGTTGGTTCAATGAAGAAAACCACATTGAAGAAATCTGTTTCTAATCTACACCATATCTATTTGTAAAAATGAGACATTTGTGTTTAGGTCAACAATGAAGCCACCATAGTGACTTTTCTACAAACAACAGCATGCAAACAAATCCTGTAGTATGACATAATTTGCTTTATGTAGACATATTCTAATTTATAGCCAAATCTTGATTCAATGGGTTACAAGAAAAAAAACATCTGTCTATTTGGGTAGATTGGGATAGAAAGGCAGAAGGCATAATTAAGATATAGGGCATTTGCCCAACCTACTGCACCCCCACCCCTCCACCAGTGCCTTTAAAGAAAACATTGTCAATTGCAAATGTCAGTGCAGTAAGTTACTGTTAAAAGCAAAGTACAGAACACTGTATAAAGTTGATCAGTTATATTCCCACTGCAAATTCTTATACAAATCATTATTACTATTTGTCAATAATGTATTTACGATAATCAAGAAAACTGAGTACTTAGAGACTGTTACCACCCCTGGAATACTTCAAATAAATGGAGAAAATACAAAAAAGTTGAACATTTTTTGGTATTCGGGATCCCATCTCCAAGGCAATGGCGACATCAATGGCAAGGTGCAAGCAAGGGTGAATGCAACCTGAATGCATTGGCGAGAACTCACTGGTGTGTTACATGACAGACAAATACCAACTCGTCTTAAATCTAAGATTTACAAGACAACCATCCGGCCTGTTGCATTGCATAGTACTGAATGCTGGGCAGCAACAACATCTCCATGCCATGGAAATGCGAATTCTCCATTGGAAATTGGACATCTCCCTTCTTGACCACATCACAAATGACACCATTTGACGACATTTTGGTGTGGCAGAAATTATAGAGATACCATCAACAAAGATATGCAAGCCGCGGACCTGCACCCCGGAGCCGCAGCTGACTGCGGAAGGTGGTGTTCAATGATTCGAAAAGCGGATCCTCCATCTGTGGGAATACGGTAGGAAGCAGAAGTATTTACAATAATGTCATGTATGTCATTTCACAGGACTAGTAAAAATTGAAAAAGAGATAATGGAGAATTTTACGTATTGTACTGAACTATGGTTTAACAATGGTTGAATAAACTAGTTGGCTAGGTTCATATTATGTTCTAAGCCATAAACAGTAATTTTCAAACAATCATGACTCTGTTTGTCCAACATATTAAATTCAAAACAAAGAAATCGCATTATGGCTTAATGGGATGTCAAATCAAGACACAAATAGGCCTGTGCCTCATTACCTAACATGATCTCTCAAGAAATGTTCTGCTTGGAACGTTGTGCATAGATGGGCAAAAGATACCAAGTGCAGATGCTAACATTCCAGGAAATAAAACATATTGATTGTATATTAACTATAGAAACCATATGAGTAAATGTGTTAGCCCTTTGATCTTTAGAACATACGGAAGAATTGAAAAGATACCTAAGCAATCTTGTCATGCACCATTGTATTGGGCTACCATATAAATGAAGGATAATAATGTCCTCAGGTTAAGTGTGACTTCCAAAAATATTTTATTATTCTTGGTGCCTTATTCAACTTCCTGGCCTAGCCTAGATTCAAGGAGTGACTGGCCCATACCTTCCAAACTTCCCAACACAATTTGAGTGCTACTGTGTACAAAAGGCAGATGGAAATAGGAATTTAAACAGGGACTGAAAGAAATTAAAAGATCCCAATATGTTCTCCAGTTTTACTAACAGAGCTCATTTTACCAGTGTTCATTCAACTGAAAGTTGAATAGTACTTCATACTAATGGAACCAATGTGGAGGTGACCTGACAGCGCCACACTAGTGCAGTGTGGTGATGAAGTTGGAATGAAACTAGAGACCCAGGTTTAAGTCCATCCCTGCTCACAGAGGTCCACTGGGTAATTTTGGGCCAGTCATCCTCTTTCAATCCAATCTATTTTACAGAGTCGTCGTGGGGACAATGTAAGGACACAGCACTACACATGCTGACTGGAGTATATGAAGAAAGGCAAATAAAATGAAATCAGATTACACTTGAGGGTTGGTTGTATCTCTGTTATGTGTAAAATACGCCTTCTGTCATTTGAGACTCATTCTGCAATCTTACTTGCATTTTTGTTTAAAGATCACATGTTAAAAAAAAGAGCAGAAAAATGCATCATTTCTTGAGGCCTCTTGTCGTTTAGAGTAGAAAGTCAGAGTTCATCTCATTCTCAGCCTAGTGGGAATCTGAGTTGGGATTTATTATTAATTTTTTTAGAATTCCTAAAGCAACTTTGAAACTGTCACCTATTGTTGGAAGAAATATCCTTCTGGGTTCAAGTGGGAAAAAGACACTGGAAACATGGAGACTGCTTGGAAGGATGTTTTTTTATGGTGGACAGGACCACATGGTTTGTGGTCCTGGCAGAAAAGGGATCACATGGTTTGAAGATCTTGGGTGAAGAAAAAAAAGGGCAGAGATGCTGAGAATCCCTTGGTTTTATACCCCCTCTGGCTTTGAACTTCCTGGGCCACAGGAAGAATATCCTGATTGGTTGTCAGACTCCCATGGGGCCTTGCAGGGGTAGCTTGGTTGAATCTTGCTGGGTGATGTAATCTTCCCAGGTGCCATGTTCTGAGATGGGTGGAGGACAATTATATGGCTCTGCCTGAAGGAGGTAGATCTTTGTTTTGTAGAATAGACTGGCTCAGGCCTTAATGGCCCATTAACAAAGGTGGGGGGCCTCTCTGAGTTTCTATTTCTCTGAGTTTCTATTTCTCTTTTAGGAAAAATATTCTGGCTTTTTTAGTATATCCTAAATATTTCATTTTTCTAGGAGAGGGGTGGGTTTTAATTTCCAACAATAGCTTAACACCTCTTATGCAATATTTTCTTCTTTGCTTGTTGGTGATATAAAACAAAAGTTGAAACCCAACCTGCTGAAATAGTTTTATCATCGAAAGGGATATGGGGGACAGTCCTTTAAGTTAGCTTACTTTTCAATTTAGAAAGCTATAAAGATTTATATCTAACAAATCTTGGAAGGAGAAGTGTAAATTCAGAGAAATGTAACATTGGGAGAAGACAGAAGGAAAGAGATGTTTTCTTAGAGGAATGCGTGGACTTTGAGTAAGAGGAAAAAACACTCCATATGAAAGGAGGGCTAGGACAATGGGACTTAAGTGTTAAGTTGGCAAAAGAAGAGATTCTAGGATCCATTCATAGACAAAAAAGCAATGTGAGAGAGGAAAGGAGATGGTTTTAAAAATTAGCTGCTTCTCTTTAATTCCACTCACAGTAATAACTCCAGAGCTGTAATTTTCATAGTCAGAAGTCAGTGAAGTCTATGCATGATAAAATGCATGATAAAATGCAGGAGATTCATTGTCCTGCCATTCAGCTCAGTCCTTTGGCATTGCCTGTTTGCCTGCTGCTGATCCCTGTTCCACTCTGGTGCAGGTTCTAGTGTTGTGACCTAGTTTCTGGAGCATATGTCTTAATGTAGGGTGTAGCCAGTAAAATTGGGAGTCAACATCTCTGCATGGCAAGAGAAGTTTCAGTTCCTCCTAAACAAAATTGAGTTTACAAGCAAACTGATCTATAGCCAGTTGCAGCATGACCATGATTTGTAACAGTTTTTGTTGGTTTCTGTCTGTCCTAAGGATTGTAAAATCGTGTTTGCTTGCTTGTTGCCTTGATTTACAATCACAATGACTTAGAACTGAAATTCCACGCTCCATTGTGGTTGTAAGTCGAGGATTACCTGTACCATCTTAGCCTTTTAAACAAAAGCGAAAACCTTATAGGATCTTAAAGGTTAAGAAATTTATCATTGTAAAGATGCCATTATACTATTCATGATATTAAAGGAACATAGAACATAGAATAACGGAGTTGGAAGGGACCTTGGAGGTCTTCTAGTCCAACCCGCTTCTCGAGCAGGAGACCCTATACCATTTCAGATAAATGGTTATACAGTACAATCTCTTCTTAAAATCCTCCAGTGACGGAGCCCCCACAACTTCTGAAGGCAAGCCATTCTACTGGTTAATTGTTCTCACTGATTAAAACTGAGAAAAATACATCCTTCAGGTATAATTGGTTCCCAGTTTTGGTAGTGTTGGCACACTACATATAGTTTGTGGGCAACTCCAACAGTTTATTTCATATTAGTTTTGGATGACATCATTTGCTTTAGTTATTTAACTAAAGGCAGAATAGTTTCTAGAATAATTGCCTATTTGTACAAACATGCATTTACAACTACACAGATGAAGAAAGCACTCAAAATTTCCCCACTTTATTTTTTTATGTTGAAATGGGCAGCCATATAAACCAAAATAAATAAATAAATCTTATGCAGAGGATATTTTTGAAGATTAGTCATACCTTTCAGTGTAACCGTATTCTTATTTGTATTCAGGTTTTTAATTTTCTTTCAACTGAAAGCTGAACCTTTCTTTGAATATGTCAATATTGATATTAATTAACATTTAAATCCACCTTTCGGAAAACATTTTTAAACCCACCTTACTTGACTTATTTCCCCAAATGTATCAAAGGTATAATTAAAGTGAACAACTCCTTATTTTAATTAATACTAGTATAGAGTTCCTTTTAATACTGCATGGCTTAGTAACTTAAAAATACTTTAATTTACCTAAAGCGACTGTCTAATAAAACAAAGACATTTAAAAAGCAAAGTAGTAATTTTGCCTCCAAACCTCAGTACTCATTCTCTTCTGGTCTGCAAAACTCCACAATTTATTTTATTTTGTTTGTTTTAGATTCTTTTTATTAAGAAAAAATAGGAATCTTGTGTATTGTAAAGTATCAGCTTCAAGCATAATTTTTATTTCCAAGGATGCTTCTGTAAGTGCTTGCTAGGAACAAAGACTGAAGTAAAGTGGCCATGATGTCAATTTCCAATACATTTGCCACCTAAAAATTGGGAGCCATGTGTTAATGATTTCCCAAATGAAGCCCTATAGTGTTGAACCTTTATATACGTAAGATGGTTAGAAATAAAACCAGCTTAAACTCTTTTCTGGGACTCAACCATTTCTCCATTTTGGCCACAGCACTGACTTGAGGTGGAGTTTGATAGATGATATCAGGTGTTTTGCCCTTGAGGAAGGATTAATGGTTCTGTATTTGAGCTAGTACATCTGGGTTATATAGATCAGCCTTTAATCTATGAAGTGTACTAGGTGAAACTTGTAGTTCTTGAGATAAATGACCAGCTTTAATTATTAAAGTCCAAAGGAGATGAATGTATAGCTGTGGATGACAGTCACTCGTTCCATACACCCTTAAGAAGTACAGTCAGTACTAGAGCCATGCATATATAGAATACATGAAACTTAGTCTTAAATATGTTGAACAACCTGATAAGTAAAGTAGAAATATCTCTCTACACTTTATTTAATACAAGCCACCACCTTGAGCTTGAAGATTGTCGGAGGTTGAGCTTGTAGTCATGACTGAAACCAATTTTCTTGCTCATACATGGTTATAATTGACCATGCAAGATACTATGGAAATTATTAATCTATATGAACTTGGATTTCAGAACTGGCTAGAAGCTCTTTCATATATGAGGGACCCAAATACTTTTTGAACTTGTGAAATGGCTTCTGTCAGATCTTACGGACCTGATTTATGAATGTATGTGCGCATGGGAATTTTGGAGAGTTACATATTGATATACCACAGGTGGAGTTTGCATAGATTGGGTAGGATACAGTTTCATTGCCTATAATCAAAGCAGATTCTGTCTTTCTCATCAAACAAACTGTGTCAAGGGCTTTCTTACTGAGGTAATACTCTTTGTATTTTGGAAACCATTTCAAATCCCAGGGCACAGGTTGAGTTTCGCTTGTCTAAAATCCTGAAATTAGATATTCAGAAGTTTTAAAATTAGCTGTCTTTTCAGGGATGAACAGAAAACAGGCCCTCATATTCTCAGCTACATAATCAAGAGCCAAAGACTCTCCATAGCAGGGGTTGATTAATCGATTTGGCTTCTGTGCATTTGGCGTAACTGAGATGGCACTGGCAATCAGGCATATAAATGGAGTTTACAGTACTCATTCATCGCATGACCTTTAACAGAAGCATGTGTCAAAAAACATCTCCAGAGATAGCTCTGTCAGTGCTTTAGCTGGATACGTGTGTTGGTTTTCACAAGAAAGACAAATGGGTGTGTAGCTGCTAATACTTTGCAGAATAAAGGATTGACCTGCAACTTAGAAAGGTTTGGTGCATAGAAAATAATTCCTGCAGAAGCAATGATTTGCTTCAGCCTTCCTGAAGCAGTTGGAAATGGCACAAATGGAATCCAGTTTTTTAAACTTTGCTGCTTATAGCAGGAAAAATGCATCTGGTTATTCAGGCTGCCCGACCCTTGAAGAGGCTTCTTAAAAGAAAAAAGAGCTGCCCTCTTTCCCTCCTCCTACCACCTTCAGTTCTGGAGTGCAGATCCAAATCTGAAAGGGCTTGGAGAGAGAGCATTAACATCGTTTTGGTTCCTAAATCTTTTGCCATCATGCCTACCTTTAGACTAGCCTTAACATATGCCTCTCCCCTAAAAGTCAAAAACCAAAGTGAACACCAGTGAACAATGAAACAGTACAATGATAGTGAGGTTTCCATTTCAAGTGTAGCTCTTGATAGCATTTCTGCTAAAATGCATGCAAAGCATACTTTTAATTATCAATCTTTTGGGTGAAATATGAGTTATTCTTTCTGTTGGGGGTGGGGGATATGATCATAATTAGCGGGTTAAGAAAATTATTGAGAAAAAATGTTCTTTGCAGTTCATCAGTCCCCCGGCAGTCATCTCCAAAAAGCTTCTTAGTGCAATTGAAGAAAATGTGTAATTCAAGGAAAGTAATGGGCGCAAGTATTTGCTAAAAAAATAATTTGCTAGCAAGTACTTTGTTCTGTGCTGTCAGGAAATAGGAAATCCTCTTGCACATCTGCAAGAAGAATAGATGCTGAAATCAAACTGTTCTAAAATATTGTAGTTGAGTGCTAGAATATTAAGTTTTAACCTTCAGTGTAACTTCATTGATGCAATTAATGCTTTTCTGTCTGTATGGAATATTTTATAAAATACTCTATTGTTACAAAACACCATCTGCTATATTTACTTTTCTTGGACCTGTAGCGAATGATGAGGGAGTATGACGTGGATTCAAAACATGTCTTCAAGAATGTAGTTGTGACAAGATTGAAAACATGCCCTCCTCTTAACACGTCATATCTTGAAATGCCTGTTTTGGTGATGGTGAGGTTGGGTTTTGCAATATGGTTTGTTCTAATGTTTTATACATTGAATATGCGGGGCAGTTTGATGTTTTCTAGAATAGTGACTTGTTATAGCATGTGTTAACTCTGAAATCTGATGATCTTATCTTATCCTCTTAGCATTCATATTTTATTTAAAAGAGAGTCGCATACTGGATGGAATCAATCTCTTCACACTGTTTTAGAAGCTCTGGCAATTTTGGTATATGGCAGTGGTGGGCTGTTACATGGTCGGAGAGGTTCAGGCGGACCTCCAGCTGTGATCACTGGCTGGGCCTGCCCACCCGCCCTTGTGCTATGCTTTCCATAAGTAACTAACTTTTCCCCCATCCATGCTTCCCAGGTGAGCTCTGCGCCGCCCCTGCTGTACTCACCGGAGCTGCCTGAGTCGATTAGCTGCCCGTTTGAAGCTGTGTTTCAGCCCCAAAACTGCTATGGGGATGTAGAAGCTGCATCCTTATACTGAGGGAGGGCAATTAGTTATTTATAACTTCTGTATATAAGCGTTTATAAGTGAATGCTTTCCTGTTTTTCAGAACATTTTCAGCATTATATTGATTTAGCATTATCAGAAGGCCACATTTTAAAAATCAATTCTAAAAAAAAATTAAATTTGAATTGGACAAACTTGTAATTTGAAAACTTAGATATTTGATGAGATGTACTAGCCTGGCTTCTAGAAATGATACACTTCAGCAAATCTGGAGGTTTTGTACATGGTTCTTTATTTGCCTTATATTCTCTTGCGACTTAAACACCCCAGCTCAAGCCCCTCTTCCTTTTAAGAGCCTTCATTCTACTCAGGGTGCCTCCTTGAGTTAACTTTTAGTGATGTAAAATATGATTTTATAATATGAGCTAAAATGGTTAACATAATTTGGTTGCATTCATGGTCACAATACAAACTGATTTCTAATACAGAACATGCCACTTCAGTATCCAAATTGTTATACTGACAGCTTTGTGAAAGGTCTGTACAATAGTACCTTCTTCAGGTAAGAATTAATTTGGGCAAATCCGTAGAAGAATTGTTCAAAGCATTACAAATCTAATTTCTCGCTATGTTGATACAGGTAGTCCTCGACTTACGACCAAATTTTAAGTTTTAAGATTGTCCTTACCACATTTGTTAAGTGAATCACTGCAGTTGTTAAATTGACCCAGGGACACTGCAACTGTCATAAATATGAGTCAGTTGTTAAGTATCTGAATGTAAATCACGTGACCATGGGGATGCTGCAGCGGTCATAAGTGAAAAGTGATCATGTCACTTTTTTCAGTGCTATTGTAACTTTGAACGGTCACTAAATGAACTGTTGTAAATCGAGGACTGTGTTTCTCCATGAGATGTATGCCATGTATGTTTTGTGATGGAAAAAAATCCATCTCTTCTAGATTTTTTCTCTCTTGATGAACCTAGAAAGGGCTCTGGTGCCAGATGTCTTTAGCTTAGTAGCTCCTTCATATTTTTAAATAGCTTATTCTGGAAAGAAGTGTCAACATTAGCCTTAATGGCCAGAGTGAGAAGTTAAAATAAAATGTATGCTCTAGGTTTGTATTATCTGACTTGTTGAAATAAACCTTTCCAGGAGAAAAGTATACAAGGGCAGTTGTTATGAAACCATAACTTCCTGAAAGCTCTTGAGACCTGATGTATGATCTGCTATTGGGATGATTTAAATAATTTAACAATATGACGAGGGAGGAAGATGAAATATAACTACGTAAGGGTTAGCGTTTCCAGAGATGGACACTCTCTCATTGTGGTTTGCTTATTTACCAACTAGGGCTGGAGGGACAAAGACTGAAGGACGTTGTCTGAGAAATGCTGCAAGAGTTTGGAAAATAAATGGCTGGCAGGAGGGACAAAACGTTCTGCTCTGAGGCTGCCTTTGGAAGAAAGAGTTGTAGAGGAACGTTTAGCAGTATCTCTATTGTGTCTCTGTTTAAAATATTAAAATTATGGGCAGGCAGTGACTGAGAGAAGAAGAACCAATGCAGCTGGGAAACTGATAAGCTATAAAGGACAGGTATTTCCAGCTGGAATTAGAGTACCGTTAATAACTTTCTCTGAAGCTCTCTGGGAGAGACATGATCTTGACAGTAATCTGTGTCTGGAAACATGAAAGTATAGCTAATATACTATGGTACATTCTGATGTTGAAAGGTCAGGCTATATTGGCTGTGTCTTTTGGCAATGCTGCATCCAAGAATAGAAGACTAATTGTAATAGTCTGAAATCCTTGGCATGAATGTGTTTAGGCACAGTGTTTGCTCTTCTCTCACTCTCATCCTTTCCATCCATATATGGAGATAATATGTCTAGTTCTGCGAGGTTATGATCACCCCTTGTATCAAGGCTAGGAATCAAAACTTGTGAGAACCCCAAAAGCCAACTGAGAGCCCCAATCCAAAACTGGGCATTCCTATATCTCCAAACTGTTCACAGTTATAATAATAATGCTGCATTGTTTATATTGTGGGTTAAGTACTCTCATAATCTTTTGGACAGACAAGTCGAACTTTAAGGCAGTGCAGAATCAAATACACAAATGTTAAAATTCTAAAGCATTGATCAACATATAGATGAACATTTTAATTTATTAATTCAAATGAACATAACTCAGGCTAAAGACTCATTTTGAATACAAATTACAAATTGCATGTAAACTACGAAAGCACTGTTATTGCTCTCCTTGCTTTTGTTTGGATCTGTTTATATCCCTGACTTCTCTTTCAAGGACTCATCGTAGCATTTTTCTTCACAATTTTCCAGTAAGGAAGGTATAAGAAATAGTAACTTGTCCAAGGTTATTCAGTGCATTTTGCCAAATTTAGATTTTGCATCTCAAATGTGAATATATATATATCTTTGCTCTGCATTTTATTTTCCTTTTTTTTTAAAGGAACAGATTCTTGTATGCTAAAAAATAACAAATGCATACTCACTTATTTGCATTTATTCTTATTTTTCAGACTGTCATTTTACTCTGGACATTCGTCATTCTCCATGTATTGCATGCTGTTTCTAGCAGTAAGTATATGTATTTTTAGCAGCTGGTTATGATGTTTAAAAAGTTTGAGGTGGAAATATTTGCTACATCAGCAGAATTTCTTTTGGGCTGTTTGTGCAAGGGAAGCATTAAATAAAAGTGATATGGGGGTGGAATGGGGGTGTTTGGAATGCTGGTCAATACCTACCAGCAGACTTCCATTGAATTAACAGGATGTTTTCAGGCCGGATGAACAAGTAATCAGATTGGGGGGGAGGGGGGATAAACGTAGTTAGCATTCTGCCTTTTGTGTATTTTGTCTTAAATAGACCTGGTAAAATAGTTTGATTATGCTGTTACAGTAGCAATAGCAAAGGGAACATAGCCTAATTCAATAAAACTAAAGTTCCATTAAATTTGAATCTTAGGTGGAAGTTCTTGCATGAGAAGAAAGTGCAAGGCAGAACAACTTGCAATACTTTAAACCAGGGGTGTCAAACTCATGTCATCATGGCAGTGTCATGTGATGTATCGGGATTTTTCCCCCCTTTGCTAAACTGGATGTGGGCGTGGCCAGCACATGACGTATCCTGCCCGTGGGCCGGGAGTTTGACAGCCCTGCTTTAAACGATGCTGAGATGCACTTCTTCACCCTAGGGAGTTGATCATCTGATGGCAGTACAAGAGCCTAGTTGCAGTATTTTTGATGTGGAAGACATCCCTCTTTCCTTACCAGTGTGACACAATTAAACTAACTCTAAAAGACAATTTGTGAAACCGCAATTGCCATTTGTATGAATCCCAATTAAGTAGCATGTGTGGATGCTCCATTTTTTAAAATTATTTTACATTGTATAGAAAGAATATAGCTTTCATGTAGTATATCATTCAAGTGAAAGTTTTAAAAATAGATGTTAAAAACTAATGCAAATTAATATAAAGTAAAAAAGAAAAAGAAATTGAAGAGAGCTAAAAGTGCAAGAAAGAAAAAAGATACAAAAATTGGCTTCAAATCTTCTTTACAGAAGTTATAGGTATAATTATAAATTTATCTCTTTTTCTAAAGTTGTATCATCACTTCCTTCTTTCTATGATCTATCATGTCTAATCATCAAAACAATAAACCATAAGTTCATTTTTTCTATTTTATGCAAAAAGTGCATCAGGAGTTTCCAGTCAGCTGTAAACAATACGGTAGTTATTGTCTTACATCAAAGAAGTCAGTTTGGTTATCTCAGCAAGTTCCAGTATCTTCACCAACCATTTCTTCATTGTAAATATTGCTGATATATTTATTCTCTTGAGTTTATTTCTTTCAGTCTCCATATACAAATCTTAAATTGTCCATCAAATCAAAACTTTTAGTAATTTGACTTGAGTATTTTTAATATTTTTCTCAGAAGTTCTGTCTAATTATGGGGAGATAATTCATTCCAACTCCCCATTAAACACCAATTTTCATAAGAAAAGCTCATCCTTTTATTTTTTTATTTTTATTTTTTTAAATTTATATCCCGCCTTTATTATTTTTATAGACAACTCAAAGTGACAAACATATCTAATATTCCTTACTTCTCCTATTTTCCCCACACCAACAACTTTGTGAGGTAAGTTGGGCTGAGAAAGAGTGACTGGCCCAAAGTCATCATCCATCTAGCTTTTATACTTAAAGTAGGATTAGAACTCATGGTCTCATTTTCTAGCCTGGTGCCTTCATCATTAGACCAATTGTTCTAACTGTCAGGGAATTTCTCCTTAGTTCTAGGTTACTTCTCTCCTTGATTAGTTTCCATCCATTGCCTCTTGTCCTGCCTTCAGATGCTTTGGAAAATAGCTTGACTCCCTCTTCTTTGTTGCAAAAGTCCTTCTTTTCATTAAACTAGACACACCTAATTCCAGAAAACGTTTTTTATATGTTTTAGCCTCCAGTTCCTTAATCATCTTTGTTACTCTTCTGTGCACTCTTTCTAGAGTCTCAACATCTTTTTTAAATCATGGTGACCAAATTTTCTTGTCTTCTGGACAAAATTCAATCGGATCCTCTCCTCTTTAAAAGTAAAAAAAATCACACCTTCCAATTTGTCACATTGAAATGGAATCATTTTCATTTGAAGTCTATCAGTAAAAAAAGCCACCCTCTTTTCTTTTACATAGTACTCTAATTGGAATTTCTTTAGTCACAATTACACCTGTATTATTAATATTCAGTCTTGCATTAAAATGCTGCTAAAAGACTTGATTTCTTGTCTTTTTGCATCAGCCATCTCTTGGAACATTCTTGGAAAGTATGTTGACTCACCAAATGGATTTCTCTTATCCTGCCTCTCAGAAAATCTCTCTTTAGCTATAATTGATTATATCCAAAACTATTTAAGAAAATGAAGTTTTGGGGAACCTTTTATCCATTTGGCTGTATT
Organism: Oxyrhabdium leporinum; assembly: GCA_032468155.1. Taxonomy (NCBI): domain Eukaryota; kingdom Metazoa; phylum Chordata; class Lepidosauria; order Squamata; family Cyclocoridae; genus Oxyrhabdium; species Oxyrhabdium leporinum. Next base: position 321,026 of record JANHFL010009849.1, on the reverse strand, counting down.
ACAGCTACGAGCTTGATTGAAATTCCTTGAATGAGACAGGGCAATTGGAAGATGGAGATTTTATATTTGTTTGCTTGTTTGTTTACTTATGGACCTGCTTGGCTCCAGTGGCTTCTACTTTTGCTAGATTTGGTAGGGTAGGCATGCTCCAGGTCCCCACAGAGAAGCTCTGTTGGGTCCTTTGAAGTGTGCCTGCTCTGTGATGGCGCCTGACTTGTGGAATAGTCATCTAGAGATGATGGATGGCCTCAATCTTGTTGACTTTTGGGAAAAGGTGGAGACCTGACTTTTCCCCTAGGATTGGAGCCAGGATGTTGATGGAATTGAGATAAAAATGGATGAATACAAGTTTTATTGTAGCCTCAATGTTGTTTAGTGTTTCAAATGGACTTTTTTTAGTGTACTGTGTTTTAATTCTGTTCACTGCTTAGAGTTCTTTCCAGCAGAGCAGTTATCTAAGTTGGTTTAATAAAATAATAAACGAGAATGTATGTATTTTGTATGCCACAAAATAAATCTCCAAATCTTCTTTGTAATTTGCAAAGTCTCCTGATAGTTGACCATTGTAATACACTCAAAAAGGATATACATTAAAACATTCCTGGTAAAAAATAGGAATAATTACAGAGAGAGTAAAAGTAACTTATTTTTAAATGTTTGTCTCAAGAGCTTTGTTTTAACTAAGATCGAAAAAATTCGGTAGAATGGAACGGGGAACTAACTTAGTTTCTGGATGGAGGCTGGCCCATAAAAGCCTATGGCATAGGCCAGGTCTACCTTCCCTTCCTGGGAGTGAGAATAGGTACTAAGGCTTCTCCTTGTTTTCTGCACCTATGCCAGTGTTATTTTGGTTAGAATGATATGTCTCTTCTCTGATGCTTGGAAAGAGAAGGTATCTTGCTATCACTTACTTTGGTCCCACCTCTCATGCCATCCCAAGAAAATTATCTCTTGAGCAAATGCAGCCCCCACCAGGAAAAAAAAGGTGCCTGTATTTACATATATGGTAGGGTCTTGCAACTTAAAACTGAATTCAACTTCAGAAAGATTAATGACCTCCAATGATTTTTATCTAATAGAGTGGACAGATGGAGGGGTTAAAATATGAAGCTGTTAATTGTGCAGTCAAAATGCTGCCTCTTTTTAACATGTCTTGCATGCACTATGTATGTGAAAAAGGGATAGAGCTTCAGTTGCATAGAGCTGTCATGACTGCTATTTGACTGTTTTTAATCACCCTCTTGAGCACTTCTGGGTAGAAGTAGAGAACTATAATAGTTTTTTGGAGTACTGAGCTGCTTTTTAAATCACATTCAGAGTACCCTAAACATATTTTTATTCTTATTTTCAGTAACATTTATTTCAAGACGGTTCTTTGGCCATTATACAACAAATGGGCAACAACAATAAAATCAAATCATAAATCTTGAAAGTCAGCAGTACAAAAGTCAATAAAAAACAAATGTTAAAAAATAGTCAATGAATCATTTTAAGCTGGTGCTGAAAATAATTCTTTTAGTACTAGGCATCCATCCATGAGAAGAACATTCATACCTCTTTTTATTATTCACAAATTTCTCATTTGCTTCAGTGGGTCAGAGTAACTGGCAAACCTAATTTGTATTTGTCTTGCCATTGTTTTTTGTTTCAGTTTAGAGAAATTGTCCATTTGTTTGGAGCGATTAAACTAATTTATAAAAGAAGGAAAAAGTGGTGCTCACATTTTTATTCCTCCAAACTAACATTTCCTAACCTGGCTCTTCGTTTTGATTAAACTGCAACTAGTCCTGACCATTTGAAGGCATGTAGCCAAACAAAATTGTCTTGTTGGCCAAGGCTGGCACGTCACAAAGTATTCACCGCCTTGACTTATTTATATAATAAAGGTGGGATTTTTAAAAATCTGAAGAAATAAATTGAAAGTGAATTTTGGTTACAAGATGTCTAACCAATTTCTTTTTAATAAAAGCTGCACAGTTTACCTTAGCTTCATGTTCTTAATTTACAATAAGAATGTTGGACAGAAAGTATTCTTGACAATACATTATAAAGCACTAATGACATACTGAATTTCATGGGGAACCACTCTCTCCCTCCTTTCCCTGGACATAGGATGAGTTAGGAAGGATCTTGAGAACGTCTGAGGAATTTCCCTGTAGGAACATTCTCAATTCTTGAATGAGTTGATGGTATTGTCTTATGTTGCAAGGAAGAGTTGGTTGAATTGTGAAGCTCTTTCCTATTAAAGTGTCTTGCCTCTTGCAACATACAGATGTATTCTCCATTAGATAGTGCAGGATTTTGTCCCCTGTCAGTCGGATACATCTGCTAACCTGTTTCAAATGTTCTTTCCAAGCTGCTTCATCCTGCCACTTGCACGCTTGGCTCCAGCTGTGAGTCTGTGCTGCTCGTGACTCTCCAGTTCCTCACATGTGGCATTACTCACAGCTTGGATTAATCATAAGCAGACGCTTCAGGCTTCAGCCTCTTGAGGACCAAAGGAATCTCACATATGTTAGTGTGACTGACTGTGCACACAAACAAAATCCCAAAGCCAACTCAAAAACTACAGTTGTGCAATCCAGCCACATTGACTAGATTGCAGTTCTGAAGAAACAGTTAGCACTTCATATTCTCCTCATTCCACCACATTGTTCATTTCAAATTCTGCCCTTTAAAATCCTCCAGATTGTAAGAAGGTCTACATGCTTTTTGAGCAAGGTTTCATTTGGGCCTGGCAGATCCCCCAACCTGCTGGTTATTTAAATCTATTTGCTGAAACCCAACTCACTGTAATTACTGTTCTCAGTGAAGTTTCTGGTCCTTTCTGACCCCCCACTAGCACTACTGTGTTCTAATGGGTAGCCTTTGACCTGCTAAAAAAAGTTGCCCCCAAACCTATTTTGTGACACAACTTGAAATCCAGCATCACGTGAGTAAATATTTTCCTTTCTCCTCTACAACTTTCACCCCCAAACTCTCCTTTAAAAGTTCCTCCACACTTCCAGAATGTATACAGGCTGCATTTATGATTCTTTTAATCTGGATTTGCACAAGATGTCAAATGATATCAAATGAGATGGCTTACATAACAGGCTAAGCCATAAAAACTTTAACTTTAGCCAACCATATCACATTATGGTTTAGGACAGATATACATCTAGATTTGACATTGATCATAATTGATACCATTTGCATGTTTCTTACTCAGGACTCAGCCAATGGCAGCATCTGGCTGACCCAATCTGAGTAAGAAGCTAAGCAGAAGAGGGCTTGGTTAATACTTATGATGAGACCTGTAGGAAATCCCAGGGTTGCAGGCTAGATTGGGAAGAAAGCAATAGCAAATTGCTTCCATATGGCTCCTAAAAAGGCCATAGCGATGCAGCCACAAGAAACAAAGCCACCTTGCAGAGGTCTGTTACTGCATTTCAGCCTTTGGCATCAGAGGTTAAGTGTGGTGAGACCTGTTTAGTCTTTGAATAGACGACTTCCAAGAAATCCTAGGACAGTAGATTGTGCAGTAGGGTGGAAAAGGCCCAGAAAAAGACATCGACTAAGTGCTTCTGTATAATTGCAAAGAAAACCCCATGGCTGTGTCCATGAAGTCAACAGGAATCAAGCTGGACTCAAAGGAATGTTATCTTTTACTTCCTATAAAATGAAATCCATGCTATGCTGTCTTTTAATTTGTTGTCTAGTAATTTACATAAATTCAGAAATTATCAGAATTCATTGGGCATAGTATTGCCATTTCTTTTCAGCAATGTTAACACAGAGACTCCTCAACTTAGAACCACAATTGGGACAGGAACTGTACAGCAATGTAATCATTAAATGAGATGCACCTGATTTTATGACCTTTTTGCAATGGCTGCTAAGCAGATTATTATGGTTATTAAGCAAATCCGGCTTCCCACACTGACTTTGCTTGTTGGAAGGCCACTGGGAAGTTGCAAATGACGATCATGTTACTCAGGACACTGCAGTTGTAGTAAATGCATGTCAGTTGCCAAATGCCCAAATTTTGATCATGTGACCAGCGGAATGCTGTAGTATCTTCAAATAGTTGTTAAACAAATGGTTGTAAGTCGAAGTCTACCTGAGAGCTTGTTTCTTTCACAGATATATGGTTTATTATTTATTTTACATTCAAGAACTCTGAGTTACTTTTTGTTCCTATTTTACTGCTATAGTCTTAGTAGATGACCACTAACAAGCCAGATTTCACCAACTGCACCAACCGCATATGCTAAGCAGTGTAAGCTGGGATAGGGCACTGCTTGGGAATTTTAGACCTCTACCATAAATTGAGACATAATAATTTAAAAAGGCCATAAGAAGGCAGTGACAATTAATTTCATAGGACTGTCAGGAAGGCTGCATGGATGCAGTCCCTAGGCATCATATTCAACTTGCAGTTTTTACCTTTTTTTGGCTCTTCTCAGCAGTAACAGTCCTTGACTGAGCCTGAAGGAAACTTTCAATAAGTCTGTTAAGGGAATGCTATTCTTCTTAGTCCATGGAAGTCAAGGAAATTATTTGGCAAAGCAGATAAACTTAGTCCTAACAATTGGCAGGGATTTGAAAATTAGGCATATAATTCACATAACATCGAAAAGTTAATGTCCCTTGATTTAAGGAATGATAAGCTCACTTTTGTTAGAAAGTTTTATGCACAGACTGGACGGATATTGGTTGGGGAATGCTTTAATTCAGATTCCTGCATTTGAGAGTGTTAGATTTTACTTTATATTACTCTGTGCAAGATGACACAAGAGAGTAGAGGTAATTTAGTTTGAGAGGAACAAGTGAATGTGATTGTAGTGGAAATGACATTTAAGTGAAAATCCTACTGAGTGGAAGAGGAAATGGTAGAGGAAATGAAAGTGAGTTTAGATCTTTAAAGCGACCCATGGCATTGGACCAGGATACCTGCAGGACAGCATCGAGTCCACTCCCCCCGACGTCCCGTGCGGTCACACAGAGAGGGCCTGCTGGGGGTACCATCGGCGGCGAAATGCCGACTGGTGACC
>JANHFL010009849.1:301958-312444 GCA_032468155.1 Oxyrhabdium leporinum | reverse complement strand
AATGTGCTGACAATGGGTATTTCCACCAATCTTACTAACAACCAACAATAAACCAACCAGAAGGTAACTAATTGTAGTATGTTGATACCTCGATGCCCCATGTAACCAATAAAAATAGCCCACGTATCACAAAAGAGAAACACTGTTACAACTTCAGCTCCTTCCAGTTCAAGTTCAGTCACTCTTCAATATGTCAATATTTTTTGTGTCTCAATATTTCAGTATTTCAATACCCAAGTTAAAATCCATTAAGTTTGTAATCCCTAAGACCCACTGTAACCCCAGCCTTGGCCTTTAATATTACAGTAGCCTGCAAAATTAATCCACATTGAAAAAGAATAGAAAAATTAAAAAAGTTAAAAAAATAAAAAAAAATAAAAAAGAGAATCAGAGACTAAAAAGGGGTGAGAAAAGATTACTTGTCCTTGGAGATGTGTTTTCTGTTCTATCCACTATCTTCAACATCTCAGTGTTTCAGTATTTCAATACCAAAATCAAAATCAATTAAATTTGTAATCCATGAGATCCGCTATAACCCCAGTCTTAACTTTAATATTCTAATAGTTTACAGAATCAATCGAGAAAAAGAGGAGAGGAGAAAAAATCAGAAAGTAAACAGAAAAAATTATTTGTCCACAGAAGTATCCTTTATATTCTATCAGTTAATATTATAATTCACGGGGCCCGCTGTATCCCCAGTCCTTAATAATCCAATGTTAAAAAAAAGAAAAAATATATAGATGAACTTTTTAAAAAAGGAGAAAGGAGAAAGAAAGAAAAAAAGTCAAGCTAAACCCAAAGTTTCCATCTCATGTCTACACGATTTGTCTTTTCCATCCATCAGCCAGAAATATTTATAATCCACAAAAGTCGAGCAATTCTTCCTTGTGGCTGTCCCAATCTTGCTTTTTCCCACAGTAGTTTTCAAAACAAGGCTTAGTCTTTAATCTATTTCCTAACACCAGATGTACAGTTCTCAAAACAAAATATTATCAGTCTCTTGTTAAGTCTAGCCAGTTCAGAGTGATTCTTCTTGTATATACCAGCTTTAGTCAGTAGATGGCATCTTTGCTTTCTTTTTCCTTTCCACTTTGTGTTGGGAGTACGGGGGAGGGGGGAGTAAAAGAGGAAAGAACTTTCACTCAAAGTAACCACAAAGAAGTTTGAGAAGCATAGTTCAATAAAAATATCTCTGTCAAATTTTGCTTATTAAGGTAGTCAGTCCAGTCTTTCTCATCCAATTAAGAATAGTTATTTCATTGGTTCACTTTCATTTCCAGCGAGTGTGTAATCCACTCAGAACTTTCACTTGCCGCTTTCCGGAGGGGGAAAGGAGTAACAATTCCCTCCCTCCTTCTCTCTGGAGTCTCCCTTCTTCAAAAATATTTTGGTGAATTTAATTTAATTTAAGTCCTGGGTAGAAATTAGGTAGTCCTAATTGTCAGAGCTCTGGTTCAGCCATTAATTAAATGGCCGTCTTCTTCTCCGCCTGTCAGAAAGATTTTCCCGGATCTAGCAAAGTGGACTGCTGTCCCCTTGCGATCAACGGGAGCCCTTCCTTCTGTCACCCCCACGAGGTGACGTTTGGCTCCGAAGAGCCTCCAGGCAGGCAAAAAGCAGCTGGGCTTCACGGATCCCCGCTTGCCACAGCTGTCTCGCTCCAATGTCAACCGGAAGTCCTCGCTATATTTGTCATCTTGATAGGCTTCAATGATAACTAAGTGAATGTTTTGCTAGGTAACGCTGCTTTTTGTTATAAAATAGTTTGTGGGGCTTTCCCACAATGCTTTAAAAATCCATCTTATCATATCTTTCTTTTTATGAATACCATCTGCTGTTAACTTCTTTTCCCTTGAACTCTTAAAGAGATGACCTATTACGATGCTGTCAGCTAAACTGATCTCTGTACAGTACTCCTACCTTTTTAAAGGGCTTTGTGACCTGAAAAAAAACAATGGAAAAATTCTCCTCCTCATCTCTGGGTAAAATGTTTTTTGATGACAGCTTTTTTACTGTTAATAATTAAAAATACCAATGTAAAACCACTTCAAAGGAACTTTGGGTACATTTATTACAGATTAAGGAAACATTTAGTCCTGACCACGATTTCCTGTGGAGTCTAAAAATAAGGCACAATTATGCTGTATGTGAGATCAGACATGCAACATATTGGTCAAGCCAATTAGAAGTACTGTGACTGGTGTATGAGCTAAAAGATTGGGAAATATGTTTTGTCACTCTTGAAGGGCAGCTTACATAACTTTTGGGAATCTCAAAATTCTAGAGTTCTCCCATGGATTTCTCATTTTGTCTAAAATGTTTGCATATATCTACCAAGTGATCAGTCACGTGGACCCAGCTATGTCCTTTACCATGTAGACTGTAGAATTTTCCTATTTTCTGAATTCTTACAGGCCCTGCCTTTACAACCTGCCTGTCTCAGTAAGGTCGTGTTTCCTTACTGGTGGTTTTGGCATACTGACTAAATCAAAAGTTGCTGGTTTGGTAAAGAGTGGAACCCCACCTACTACAGACAAGATGTTCGTACTACCACATGATCCTTTGCATCAGGAGATTACTGCTAAAGGCTAATTACAGCACTGGCCCTCTTCATTGATCAGGCAGATAGCAATCTATGTGAAACAAGACTAAAACAAAAAATTTTTAAAAGGCAGAATACTACTTGCATCCTACCAAGGGCAGTTGACATGATTGCCATAGCAGATTTCATAATTTGACGGTGTGAAATGAAGATAGAGACCCATCTGGAGTTGTAGAGATCAACAATTTCAAACTTGGGTCCTAACGTGAATCTACACAGCTGTGCATGTGCATCTCTTTAGAACCAGTGGGGAACAGTTTTTGAAGCAGCTGAGGCTTGCAAATTTCCATGTGTAGCAAAGCACCATATTTAAATGCTATCTCTAGTGTCTAGTATCCTAGGAGAGCCTTGGCTAAGGCAAGAGCAGTAGGCATGGTTTGTCCACTATAGGCTGAGTTTTAGAGGTATGTTCTGTGCAGACTGTGGCAGTCTTGGCAGTGGAGAGGCTTTTTTCAGCATCATATCTTTTGCTTGGCAGACTAGTTCTGCAAAATGGGTTAGCTGACTGGATTTAAAAGTCCCCATTGAAAAGCTTTAAAAATCTTCTTCTAAAGAAAATTTTAAGGTGGAGTTAGTTCAATCCTATGCCTACATTTGGACCAAAATACACCCTCTTCATGTTTGTTGACCAAATCAGTTGACCCTTTTTTGGTGCTACCTCCAAATATTTAACTATTTTCAAAGAATAGGCTGTGAGATTTGCACACATTCAACAAAGTCCATTCATGAGTCTACAAAAATAAAGGGGTGTGTCTCTGCATGTCAAGAACAGAAAAGAAAACTGAAGAAATTTAAAGAAGGGATTGGTGATCTTTTATGAACTGGTTCAGGTATCTAGCCCTGTAAAGAAAAACCAGGACTAAGATTCAAAGTGCCCTTTTATGTGACTTTAAAATGTGACCCAGGCCCACTTCATTAAATGGCTTCTCTGGGTGATAATGATCTGTTGTGAACATTCGAATGCTGCCTCAGGATCTCTTTCCTCTGCTTGTCCTTAGAATGAGAGAGATCTTTAGCATAATATATAACATATACTTGTGCCATCCCCCTATTTCAGCAGTGATTGTATTCAGCAGAAGTATTCATTGTATATGTTACTGTGAATTAGATGATCACCTCAGAGTTAAAATCCCTTGTATAATTGCATGGAGACGCATAGCAAGAGCAGCACTGTAGTGGAAAATTTTGCTGTGGTGCACGTCATAACCAGGCACTAAGAAGAATCTACCAAAAAAATAAAAATAAAATCTCTGTCCTGTTGAGGCAGCTCTGTATTGACATCCAGAGGGTTTGGCACGGCCTGTGAACAAAGAACTGGAGAAAATGACTAGAAATAATTACACATTACTCATTTTTTTTTGTCAGATCTTCTACAACTATTCAATGATAGTTCCAAAAACCCTTTTAAGTTTGCTGGCTGTGATGTTTATAACCTTAGAAGGCAAATGTTTCTCTTCTTGGAAATATATTAAATGGATCCATGGTATTTTTTGAAAAAGGAATATAGCGGAATGAGGGTTGCATTTCAACTTCCAATGAAAAAAGTCTTGGATCAAAAGCCAGGAATAGTATACTTAGTATATTTGTAGAAAAAATCGTGTTTAATTATGGGTGAAAGGTTATCTAACTTACCTAAACATATCTTGATGTAACCTATGGATAGTCATGACCTATGTTAGGTCATTTTAAATTAATAAAAGAACTTTTAAATGTAGCCTGTAAATACAACATCATGTAATTAAATTAAATACAATATAAATTACCACCTTTGGAATAGGGTAGAGAAATGGCTCTGTTGTAAATTTATAAACAAGTCATTTGTCTCCATCCTTTTGCTCAGGGCCAGCAAGCTTAGAAATGCCTTGGCACTGATGTCTCCATGACCAGCATCTTTCAAACTCCCACTCTGCTGTAACCACTTAACCCCTCGTACTCCTGCTCCTCCCCTGCAATTGGCAGCAATCCAAAAGCCTGCACAATATTCATGAAAAAATCCATTGGAAACATCCCAATTGTTGAACAAACTGAAATATAACTCTTGGTTCACCTCAGTGTATTATTTATACAATTTATATGCCATTCCACTTTTAAAAGATTCTAACGTATTAAATCATGAGCTAGCTAATACTTGCGATAATCTCCACCTTGAAATGTGTAATGGAATCCAATTAACAGCTTCTGAAAGACAGTGGAACTTGGTGGTAACATGAATATGTTTGCAAATTACTTGTTGCAGATAAAGGAGACTAAATTACTGAATCTTTTCAGTTTAATGTATGGTCTCTTGTGTAAATGTTAGGCTTTTTGAAGCTTTAGGATGTTTGTAAACTTTATACTCTACGAATGTCATATAGATTTTGGAATGCAGAATAAAAATACTTTGCATTTCCCTCAATATAGAGATCTCAGAGGAACTCATCCTAGAAAGTCATATGCACCAAGAAATCACAAATATGCTGGACCCAACCCCAACCTCAACCCCTCCCAACCTTACAAGAACCCCATATCATGTAATTTGACTCAGTCGTAAATGTATTTAGAATTTATTTTATTTCCTCATTAATCACATTCTTTTAACATCTGAAGAAGAGAGACAGTGCAGCAAATGCTGTTTCTTCTTTATTTCTGCCGGGAGCCTGGCAAAACACTGAGCAACTTAGTGTCCCTAACATATGGAAATAAAACCCATGAATAAACATTAAAGCCACGTTTCCTGTTTTGCCATCTCAGTTGTTCAGCCCTGCTTTATGAAACCATTTCTACTTCAGGGAGGTTCAAACACCACATTTTAATCATTCAATTTTGACATATTGGCAAGTTGGATGAAATCCTACCAGCTACCACCTAGCTCAGCCCATTTTGTGTATGAACCACAAGTTTCTGTCTTAAGGTTCCACCTTTTCTCCCACTCATAACCACATATACCACCTTCCCTCTTATATGTGTAATGTCGCTCTGCCAGCTACAGCAATTGCTTGTGTTTGGAAACCATATTAGCCAAGTAAAGCATTTTTCAATGTCTTCAGTGGAATTCCTAAACTGGAAAAAAGGATGGATGCCAGGACAGTACTGCCAGTCTGCTTTTTTTAGACCACCAGAAGAACTCCTGGCTCTAGTTCTCATTGGAAATAAATGGTTTACATTAGTGTAACGGTCACAGTCACAAAAAAGGTCTAGAGAAAACTGTTTGGCTTGGAACACTACTATGCAATTTTACTATGTTGAACTTCATACCTGCCTTGGTGTCAAAACTCCGGCATTCATCTTTGAATATGCCTGCAGAATGTCTTAAACGTCAATCATAGAAACATTTAAGAAAGTCAGACCAAGTACAACTTGTATCTATGAAAAACTTACCTGGTTGTTTAAAAATTGCTCCATATAGCATTAAACTTCAGTCTTTTTATAGCAGAATGACACAGATGAGTACCAAAAGGGTGATGTAATCACTGGTTTCAGAAACCTAAGTCTGCATATGTGTATTCATTCAGATAGCTCTAATGTTTCTAGCAGGCAGGTAGCTTTTCATGTTTATCTTTGGAAGCACACACACGACTTGCAGTTCAGTTCATAGCATGTGTGACTTTACACAATGATTTGCTTCTGTTAGTATTTTTCATGCCCAGGACACCATATAATTATTTGTTGAATAGTTATAGTATATGAGGATAAATTACTTGCTAACATCTTAGTGCTCCTCCCTTATGGATATTAAGGAACTAGGTCTGAAAGGTCAGTTCTAGGCAAATATTGCTTGGGAAGGAGCACTTTCGTGACTATGCTGAAGAAGAGTGGAAGCTCCTTCAGAAAATGCCAAGTCTGGTTCTGGCCATTACTGCTACTGTTTTGTGATTAATATTGCCATAATCTAACTTAAGAACTTTAAGACACCTCAGAATACTTGTAAGGAGATGTTTTTTCACAGTGACTGTCAAAGAAATGACTGTAGCACTATCTCCTTAGTCAGAAAAGACAACCATAATAACACCTGTAACTTATTATTGAACACCGTACCACTGTGAATTTAAAAACGGGCAACATTTTATACATACATATACAGGCTGCTAGAAAGGATGTCTGTACAAATGTCAAGTACAATACCAAATATGAAGAAACAGCACTCAGGTTGTCTTTATGCTTATCTTAGCAAGGTGATCTACCCTTCTGTAATGCCGATACTATATCCATTACTATCCATTAGGTGATTGTATTTTCTAGAAAAAAAATGCTTTAATTTTTGACAGATCTTCCATTCTCTTGCTGAAAGTGTGCCTTTTTGGTTTTAGCTTTATCTTCAGGCCAGAATGAAAAATGACTGGGCAAGACTTTTGCGTCCTACAGTCCAGTTTGGACTTGTTGCTTCGTCCATTTACGTGGGCCTCTCCCGCGTTTCTGATTACAAACATCACTGGAGCGATGTATTGACCGGACTCGTCCAGGGAGCACTGGTAGCAACCCTTATCGTAAGTCTGTAACCATTTTTCCCCTACCATTTGATCAATTCCATTTTCCATTTTCAAATAAGCTAATTCGACTTAATCCTTTCTGCAGCCCCACAACTGAAATAAATCGCAAAGGGGCTTTCATATATTTAAACCGCCAGTTTTGTGTGTCATAGGTTCACTGCAGTGGGGAAAATATGACATGAAGTTTTGCATATTGCATTTTGCAATACTGGAGAACAAAGCCTTTTACCACATTTCACTATCCCACATATAGTCTTTCCCCCCTACCTCCTCTGTAAATCAATTGTTGGGTGTCAGCCATCACTTCTAGAGAAAAGTCTTCCAGTTCGAGTGTGAAGGACAGTAACAATAATGTAAGTACTGTTCTATCTGCTGATGGGTAATACCAACTATTGTGTTCCTACAGGTTGTGTATGTCTCAGATTTCTTCAAGGAGAGAGGCCGTACATTTAAACAGAAGGAGGAAGAAGATTCACATACAACTCTACATGAGACGCCTACCAATGGAAATCACTATGGCAGTAATCACCAGCCATGATATGTTCAAGAGCTATTATCCTGTGGAATGTCCTGCTATTTAAAAGGAAAATTTCACAAATATTTCTGGTCTATATAAAAAAACAAATAAATGCCTTTTGAAGGGACTGCTGCTGCTATACCTCTTAAGTGCTCACTTTACATGTATATAGTTAACAACAATGTATCTAAAAACCTCAAATTTCTATTGGTTCAAGCTTATGCTATAAACACAATATCCTGACTATTTTTTAATTAAAATAATGTATAATACTTATTGCAAACAGCAATGGAATACATTCAAAATAAGAATCTGTCTTGCTTGGGGAGAGGAAGCACTGGTCATTTTAGTGGCTCTTTCTTGGAGTAACTGCTGCAGAATGAAGGCTATTCAGACATCACAGTCTCCTTATAGATAAAGACTTGCAGCAAACACAATGTCTCTCTTGATTTTTGTAATTCCTGTTGAGAATAAAAAAGAAAAGAATATATCCAATGTTAATGGCATAGTTGTAGTTGAATACTACTTGCTCATGCTAATAAGATGTAGTTAAATGAAACTAAAATCCAGTGCTGAATTTTCAAAATATCTTATTTTCTGCCAATTTCCACCTTAAGATATTATTGTATAGCTATTTTGACTGTTAGGGAAACATTAGAAGACTTCTAGACCTCCCCCCGCCTTTCAACCTCAGCAACAGCAGATTATAACAGGCATGTTCAGTTCAAATGGAATACTTTGGCTTGTGGCCAAGCAATTTTAAACTGCTTGTAAATATATTCTACATTTTAAGATGCATGTATTTATATAATAATACTGTACATACAAACCTTCTGCAAATTTGTTTTCCAGTTCTGTATTTCCAATAGCCTTTGCTGCTTGGCACATCTGTCTAAGCAATTCTTCTAGCCTCCTCATACATCGAATTATACTACCTGAATGAGGAAATGTACAAAGACAGAAATCAGTAGGTAGATATTCATGTTAAAGCAGTCATTTTCTACAAAGAAACGAGCCCTTTCTATAAGCCCTTTCTATCAAGTAGGACTGTTGCCTCTAGTATAGGGTTCTTTGTGGAGCTATACGTAAAATCAAGCTCATTCATTCAATTCTCTTCATCAGAAGCAAAAATATAACAAAAAGTTTAAAAATGGCTCTGAAATCCAGAGATTATTTCTTTTATATAGGACTTGGCTATGCATTCCGGAAATTTATGTTTAACGTGGGGGTACTTTGTGGGGCATTCCAAGACATCCCTCCCTCTCTCACTCTGTGTTTCGGGAAGGAAATACAAGAGACTTCATGTATTATATTTTAGTCTTAGCATATGCCATAGATTTATTGTGAATGCAGTTTATTTAAAACAAAGAATCCAGAATCTACCTATCCTCCCTCCTGTATATTTTTATATTCTGCAATGACACCTATGAAAGGTATGTCTTGCTTTAAATATTCTGGGAAACATTCTAAATGAATATTAGAGCTGGAACTGGAAAAGTAGTTTAGGGAGTATAGATTAAGGCAGGGAATAGATTTTTTGCTATTGATGACAATTTGAAGAAATGAGGCTTACATAATGAACAATTTCATCAATTCAAAAGATTAAATTTGATTGCCTTATTGCAAATCTAGCAACTCTTTATCATCTGGAATCAGTTATCAAAAGAAAATAAATCTGAGCCGCAAGAGCTTGGAACACTGACCTCTTCTGCAGTTTAAGCAAACTTATTTTGAGAAATATTTTTTATATCAAAGGATATAAAAATCAAGGGATGTAAAAAGTTATAAAGAATGTTGGCATCTAGGAAACCTTCCTTGTGGTCATATAGAAAAAGTGTTACATCAAATCGGGCAAGAAATAAATTCCATGTGCCAAGATATTCAGTGAGCATGTGCTCACTGAACCTGCCGCTTGTATTTCCCCACCTTCTCTCCTAATTGACAATATGTCACTAAAACTTTACTTCAATGTATTTTGCTGTGACAGAGAAAAAGTGCCTTTCAGTGTTACTGCTCACTTTTGGAAGCATTTTTGTTTGCTTATCTGATATATGAAAATAAATATTTGCAATTTATATGGAGTTAACAAAAAAAAAGAAGTTGTTATGACTGACTGCTATTGTCAGTGCCTTGTCTATGTTTTACATAATTTTCTATCTTAGCAGTGGATATTGCTATTGTGGGCAGCTTAACCAAATTTAATCATCCCGCCTTGTCCAGTGTTGAACCACAACAAATCTAGCTTGATTGTGCAATTCTGGTCTCCCATTTAAAAATCAACCATTTGCTTACTGGAAAACCTTTTATCGCATGGGGAGTGAAAGAGGACACTTTTATATCACATTTATGAATGCAACTGTTCACAAACTTGCCTGCCTGCTTCAGTGCAATCAATAAAATGCATACCTAACAAAAGTAACTTCAGGCCTCTTTTGTTTTTCCCCCTTGGCATCCCTGATCCTCTCAATGAATGGCATAGTGGTGGGCGGAAGATGGACATAATGGAGAATTTACTCATAACTAATCTCATTTTTTCCTAATTTATAAAGAGGTTGTAGATGCTAACAATCTCATTATAAGAAACATTTTTTTCCTTAGAATAATGATTTAAACAGCTCACAAGATCATTTGAATTTACAGAAACTTAAGGAAACTTAGTATTTTAAGGAAATACTCTCACTAATTCTCAAAAATTAAGATGTTATAACTATTCTTGTTTGTGAGTAAAGCAAAGACTCACTATATTAAAAAAACAAAAACCTGTCAACCTGGGAAAAGGGGACCTAAATAAGCACATGTACAAGAAAGGAAGAAATCCTTCAGTGCAGTTATACCAAATTTCAACCCAGTCAGAGAATTTCTTTCTAAATCACATTTACCAAAAACATAGAACTTCTGTCT
>JANHFL010009849.1:274259-296795 GCA_032468155.1 Oxyrhabdium leporinum | reverse complement strand
CTTCCTTCCTTCCTTCCTTCCTTCCTTCCTTCCTTCCTTCCTTCCTTCCTTCCTTCCTTCCTTCCTTCCTCACTCCCCAATTAGTTATCTTGCACAATTCTGCATACAGAGATTTGAGAAGGATGAAATAGATCTGCGTACAATTTCTGTACTATTCTTCCAAACTATCCATATTCTGGAGTAATTTACTAATGTAGCAGGATATAATTTGTCATACTAATAAACACTGCTTTCTCAAATATCTGCCATTTCTTCCCCTTGCCAATGTTACATTCTCTTGATGACATTAGTTGAAGAACCCAATCACTGGAAGCAAGTGTTTCTGTGTGTGATCAAGTGAATTAGATTATTTTCCATACAAACCATTCATAGTTCTCTTAAGTCAATGTGGGCTTCTGAATATTAGAGGAGTGTGCTCTAAAATACATGTTGGGAATGGCTGAGCAATGTTAAAGGTTTCCAAGTGAGAGTAGAAAAGTTGTGTTTAGTGACTGCTAAAATGGAAGATTAAATTATATTAAAATTAGGAGAAATTAAAATCAACAGTAGATTCCAAACAAACATTCTCCCGCCACCGCAATATTTCAAGCACTTATTTTGATAAGCAATTGCCATAACAAATGCTTTGCTAGTTTTTAGTAGCGAAGGGAAACTTGTTTTTCAGCTTGGACTGAAAGAACACAATTTGGTTGTGTTTTAATGTGGCAGAGCAAAACTTAAAACCAAATGCAGACAAAGTCCAAACTGTCTCCTCAGTGGTTTTGCTGCTTGACATCCAACTTTACAGGCATAACATGATAAAGTCTCTTTACAATCTCTTAAACATTCCTCTGTGGGTTTTGGAATGTTGCATGGAATGGAATGCAATCAACATCTGCTAATTTCTGTCCTTTAAATGTACTATCAAAACAAAACACATGATGTTTTATTTGTATGGCTGAAATGAGACTGGTGGCTGATCATCCATCATCTTCCTGTCATATTTTTATATGTTGTCTATCCAGTCCCCTAGACAGTTTGGGGAAGCATAAAGCAAAGCCTGAGTTAAGTTATTGGCCAGCTGCTCAAGTGTCCAGCTGAAGAGGTCATTGTGAGCTCGCTCTTGAATCTAACAACAGTTCTCTGTGGAAGCCAAACATAATAGAACATGGAAGTCCCAAGAAGGTTGCAGTTGAAGTATAATGTCAAAACGTTCTAACAGGCCTTCTACCAAGAAAATAATAAAATAAAATGTAGAATGAAATGTAAAATATAGAGTAAAATGTAACATAAAATATAACATAAAATACAGAATATACAATAAAATAAAATGTAGCACTTTGCAATAAGGAAGCAAAAAGTTCAATATCTTGAAAAAAGAACCAAAGATCTTGAAACATGTTACACTCACTTAAAGAGCAGCCTACAGGCATGCTTCTGTTTAAGTTTGTTTCAATTTTTAGACCAAGGAATTTGTAAAGAATTGAATCAAAGAAACTTTTGATTTATATTTTACTTGTGAATAACCCAAGCACCTACCCTAAAATTTAGCCCTTGGTTCTAAAATAAACCTTTTGGTGTAAGGGTATCACCCAAAACATGGTCTTTATAGCTTTTGACCTACCAAGCAGAATGTATCTTTGACTGGGAACTTCCCAGAGTTTGTTATAAGACATCTATATATAGATGTTAAAAATAAATACATATTCTCATAAGCTGTTTGTGAGGGTTTTGGAGGAGGGGGAAGAGGGAAGAGAGAGAGAGAGAGAGAGAGATTTTATTAGTTTACAGAGGTAAGTGTTGGAGAGAGCAGGATGTTTGCACAAAACAAGTCCAAACCAAGGGTAAATTTCTATGGAGATTCTTAATCATCCAGGTCATGGCTGTCCTAAAGGTGCTTTTCCACAGGATTTTTTTTTTCTTTGAAAACAGTTCGCTTCTCATCCAAGAAGCTTCTTTGGTTCTAACAGAACTGAACTTGAGTTAGAACTGAAGAAGCTTCTTGGATGAGAAGTGAAACATTTTCAAAGAAAAAACCCCAAGAAAGTCCAGGAGCACTTTGGAAAAACAACCTTGGGAAGTCCAAATTAAGTGCACAAAATGAATTTTGTCAAGTCAGTTGTGTCAAGGAACTGTTAGTTGGCAATGCCACACTAGTTCAAATTCTGGGATCCTGCTATTCATGCTGTTGGATGGTATACTGGCAGTTTCCAGTGAGCATGCAAACAAAGTAAAAGAATCATTTAGTCCTGTCCACCATAATTCATTGGTGCTAGCTAAAATGGCACTTGCTTTTGTTCACTGGACTTCAGTATCTCAAAGTAGCAGAGCCCATTTAAGTGATATATGGCAGCCACATATATGCTATCAAAATACCCCATGGAACAACTAGAAAATGATTAGTTCTTCCAGGAAAATAACTAATCAGAATGCACCTATGGGCAGACATCTGTCTTGGCTATCCATGGATGGTTCCATGACTATCCAAAGAGGCTTCCTTAGTCTCCTGGTGCAGTTGCTTTGTTGCTGATGCCTGATGTGTGCAAATTGTGAGCTGTTATGGAAAGCCCATTTAGATTTTTATTTCTTAAAGTATTTCTCAAATGGACTTGAGGCATGGCTAGAAAGTCCTCCTTTGAGGCCGAATTCTTAATCCCACTTATCTGTACTTTTACCCACTGTTCCTAAAGTGGTCTGCTTGAGATCATTTAGCATCTGGATCTCCTTTAATCACCTAGATTTCTTGATTCTCAGCCAATAGAACCGAAAAAGGGTCTTTGTTCAACCAATAGACTGGGATCTTTAAAACAATCTATTAAAAACAGATTTCCTTAGGATTTCAGTCCCATGGCAGCTACTCCTTAGGTTTAAAGCAGACAACTCAGGGAATTTGTTTTGATCAGGGAGCATTGACTAACTTCTGTAAAAATATCTGGCGCACACATTGGTTATATACAGTGACTAAAAAGAAGTTAGCATCAGGGCTGTGGCCTATATCCATATGTTGCATGTAAACAACTCATAGTATAGCTACACACCTACAGTATCCAATAAGAAAGGCTAATAGAAAATTATTTTTTTCCAATAATCTAAGTTTGAGGCAGCATTGTTGATGTTTCCAAAATATAAAAACATATACACAGAAGGAAGCTCAGGAAAAAAATTATAAAGTTCCCTACAAAAAAATTATGCATAAGGAATATGAAATAAGTTTCTCAATCTTGCAAGGACATAAATGCAAAATAAACACATTCAATATATCAAAACAAGCACACGGCTAATAGTACATATCCAAAGCATAGGAAAAATAAGATCTTCCTAAAAATCCTTTCCTTTAGGATGCTTTCCACTACTATCTCTACAATCTCTGGAATAATTTTTATCTTTATCTCCCTTCACTTAATTCAAAACAAAGTTATTGCTTCTGGCCACTTGCCATTTTTATTTTCTGGGGCACATGAGGTCCAAACATTCTTGGAAATAGCAATGATGCTTGATATTGGCATTTCATTTTGCAGGGTACCATCTTTCCAGTTATTTTTAAATAAACAAATATAAAAACAAATTAAGAAGGAGAAAAGAGAGGCAAGGATTGGCAGTGCAAAAGGATAATTATGTAAACATACTTGTGACATATGGGAATTCTGGCATATAAGCAGTACTTTGAAGAGCTGAGTGCTGAATTTCTACTGACCAGTTGTAATATCCTCTCGCAGGGAGGGAGGCAAAAAAAAAATTGAACTAGCATTAGTCAGTAATTGTAAGATGTATGATCTTTCATCCACCAAAGAATAAGCATAAGAATATGCATTCCAAAGTATGGGGAAAATCAGTTTTCAGATGAATGGAACATTTTAAGACAAATTGAGACATAAAGAATGTGGCTTTGCAACATCTAGCTCACAACAGCCTGTTGTAAGTTTTTATCAGAACATTCCCATTGCAACCCCTGAATCTCAAGTTCAAGTTTTCAATAAATGGAGGGGTTTAAATTCCTTGAAATATATGATTCACTGAGCCCAATACAACTCAGCATCCATATATTTTGACATCTTGGTTCTTAACCAATTATTTTGTAGTCCCAGGCTAAAGATGAAATTGGGAGATTAGGGAATAACAAGGAGATAATAACTGAGGTCATGTGTAGGAATTGAGTGGTATGTGAAGTGATGAGCGTATAGGGAAAAAAACTAGAGTTGAGCACTGACATTAAGGTTTGTAGGGTGGAATGAACACAGAAAAGTTTAAAAGGACCATAACTTCAGACATTTTTTAGACTGAAGCGAATTCCTTTGTCTTTCTACCAAATCATCTTGAAGCATATTAGCCATTTGCCATAATACCTTAATTTCTTAATTAGTCCTGAGTAATTCAAAGCTTTTATTATTAAAGAGGGAGAAAAGAGCCCTCAAATGTAAATGTTATGATTCTTCAGCCAAGAACTCTTAGCAATATCTTTAAATATGTCTTGAAGGAACAGATCCATTGTTATGTGGGAGGCCCAAATGCCACTGGTGACATTTTACCACCATCAACTTGCTTATCACCCATTCTCTTCCTGTTTAGTGTTCATATGGCCACACTGCTTCTGGATTAACAACCTGCAAACTCTAGTATTATAACAAATATCATGAGTATGTGAATCAGCATAGATCAACTCACACTTGAAGGTTCAAAGTGATAAGAATCAATCTTAATTTTTGATTTGAATTTCAAAGGTTTAAGATCAGATTTAAGATCTGATTCAAAATGATTTAAGATTTAGTTTGAGAAAAGATCCAAAATGCAGTATAATATATACCCACCAATGACTTAGAAGACTGAGATATTTGCTTATTTCCTCCTAAAGGAGGTATTCTGGATGCAAATGAGTGATTTAATATTAATGAGAAAATGCAAGGAACTAACAGAATTTCACCTAGTTCTATAAAATTGAACCATGATCTGTCATAGTTCCTGTGCATGAGAAGCCAATTTTAAGATATTAGCCCATGTGATTTAGTAATTGTCTGACTTAGAGCTCATCTATACTTCTTGCCTTCTGCAGAATGAGAACTGTCCATCTACCATTTCAAGACAGCAGAAGCAGATGACATTATTCATAACTGCCTCAGCCTATCAGGAAGGCAACCTCCAGCAACATTTTTTGCCCCATGTCAAAAGTACAGCTAGCACAAGTAGAATAAGTGTACTTGCTTCATGCTGTCCCTACAAATGCCTCTGTTTCATTTGCAATGTGTGCGGTGGTTGGTAGGTCCCCATGTTGGTTGCTATTCTCTGGCCATTTTATTCCAGGTTGCTGGACTGAATGCCCCTTCTGAAGGGATCCCTTGTGTTCTCTGAGTTGGATAAACATCAGCCTTCAGAATAGGGAAGAAATCTAGTACTCAATGTTAAGTTTGTCATCAATTATCCAGCAGAAATACAAGATGACTCAGTTGACGGAGGCTCCAATTCTGAGAAGCTGTCAAGCTCAATAGCATACCTAACCCAAGAACATACAAAAACCAGAAAACTTAATTGGGTGTGACCCGTGCAGGCCTATATCAAGGCAACCATCAATGCATTCCCTTCTTTGGGAATCTCAGTTTCATGATTTCATGTCTTTAAATTGCATGTGTTATCTGGGTCTTGGCTTATTGATCCCAGACTGGTTGACTATCTTTCCATGATACACTTTTTAGCCTCTACAGACTAGACTTTGCTTTCTGGTTTAGTATTGCTGGTGCTTTGGTATGCTTCCTCATGCCAGACTCTGGCTGCTGAAGCCTTTAAACCCTTGGAAACCTGAAAGTAAACTCCATGCAATCCCATCCCACTTGCTTATGCAGCCTAGAAAAGAGCACCTTTAATTAGAAATAAATGCACACTGATCAGAACAAGTCCAAACCAAAAGCCACACATATGTCCAGTATTTCATCACTGTCTCATGCTCTGGTATGGCATTTGGAGGGGATGGCTGCTGAGACAACCAGCAGAAGATGATGGGTGCTGATATGTTTGGGAATTATACAGCAAGAATATTCCTATTCGTGTGGCATAGATCTCTGAGTAATTGGATAAATTTGTGGGTGTCAATGCTGCATCAGTGAAAAAAGGTGGGTGGAAAAAATGACGGTTATGTAAATTTGAGGGTAGGATAGTGATGTTTAACACAAAAAAAAGGTGGAGAGAGAGAGAGAAAGAGAGAAAGAGAGAGAGAGAGAGAGAGAGAGAGAGAGAGAGACAGACAGACAGACAGACAGACAGAGACAGAGACAGAGACAGAGACAGATAGACAGACAGACAGACAGACAGACAGATAGATTTTTTATTTTCTTACTGGAAACCAAACTGGTGGGTTTGCTGTGCTGTGTAGAAATACCCCCATGTAGTTTTATTTCAATACATTTCTTTTAAGATGGCATTGCAGTCCTTCCCTCACCACAATCAGCTTCACACAACCATTTCCAGAATTTCTATTGGCAAGAACATTAGAAAGTAGGATAAACCTCCTTAGGCAATATCTGTCAGGAACAAGAAGGGCCCTTGATCAAAGTTTGGCATTTCAGAATGTCTGAAATATTAGCTTTTTATACATATTGCACACTAACATATAAACACACTAACGTCACTTACATTTTTAAACTGCTCAATTTTCTTTT
The DNA here is from genome assembly GCA_032468155.1 of Oxyrhabdium leporinum. Classification (NCBI taxonomy): domain Eukaryota; kingdom Metazoa; phylum Chordata; class Lepidosauria; order Squamata; family Cyclocoridae; genus Oxyrhabdium; species Oxyrhabdium leporinum. The sequence continues at coordinate 290,172 of JANHFL010009849.1, read as the reverse complement.
AGCAAGGAAAGGGTGTGTCGTCCCCCCCTAGAACTACACATTTTGCGTCTGGTTGCATATTTTTAAAGAGCCCTGCAAAACTAAGAAACATACATATGCAGCACCAAACTATTAATATTGCTGTTGTTGTTTGCTGTTAGAAAAAAAAATAGAGGAAGACAGCTTCACATACAATCTGAGCCTTTCCATTACATTTCAGAATATCTGGGTCTGTCATCATGAAAGCTATTACATTACTAAGCAAGGAGGAAAATAACAGTGGCCAAAGTATTGTGCCTCAGCTTGATGTTATTAAGAGTAGTTTTGCTTCAGAGGGTTCCCTATTGTGGTATTTTTTTCCCTATTGTGCCATAGCAAGAAAAACCTGATGACTATAGCCAGCACATATGATACATTCAGTAGGCAGTGCTTTTAGTTCTCATGCTTTGAACAATAGTAACTGAGAAAATGTGTGTAAATTGATTGCCTATAATTTTTGGGAAACTTTCATATTCCCAATGCAAACAAAGACCATAGATGACACCTGACAATTTACATGTCTATCCAGTTAATTCTTATGAGGGGGAAAAGCCCTTCTGTTTTTATTACTCAAGTGAATAGAACAATTGGCTTCAAAATATCTTTTGCCAGAAAGTTTTGCATTGTTTGCAACAGGAGATCTGAACCTAGAATGTTCTTACAGCTACAGCAATAGCTCAAATTTATATAATAAGGCCAGTTCCAAGCAGTATAGAATGCATGGAGTATCAATTCAAAGAAAACTTTCAGCTTAGTGTTGAATTGGGTTGGACTAATAGCAGGAAAATTCTATTGAAGTCCATTCTCATCAGGAAAATTCACTGTGTATCTTGGGCCACTCACAATCCTTTAATTTACCTTCATACCTCTTTGGTTTGTTGGAAGAGACATGATTAATCTGCCTTGCACTTATAGGGGAAAAATAGGATGTATCAAATAAGAAAATAAGAACAAAAATAATAAAATGCCCAAACTGTGTCTTTTAAACATAATCAGTGGTGAAGTGGTAGGAAAAGTAACCTTAAACCTTAGGATCTTCAGAAAAATCTCTCTCTCTCTCTCTCTCTCTCTCTCACTCTCCTACCTGCCTGTTATTCAGCTTTGCTATCTCCTGACTGTCACTCTGTGCAGAAATAGCAGCATATATTCAAACTCCTTTGAAAAGCCATACTTTTATTACAACTCACTGGGTACCCCAGAGAGTGGGAAACAACTAAAAGTCACATTCTGTGAGATGGGCAACCATATAAATCTGATTAATTCTATAATTAATAACATTTGATTAAACTCAAGATTTTTCTGGCTCATTTGAAGAGCATTCACATGCCCAATCTATGCTTCTGAAAAAGTTGGGTTTTTTCCCTTCATTTTACTAGACTATTCATCCGAGGGCTAGAGTAACTTTGTCAGAATAGTAGAAGTCTATGTAGCTCAAGGTTAAACACTTGGGGTCCTTTCTGAATTATATTGCTTTCCTGAAGACATTTGAGTATCAGGATATCACCATCATGAATCTATTGATGATATTACCTAATTTGTCAATGCAATGTTTTTAGGAAACAGCCAAAATCCAAGAACATATAAATCTAACTCTGTTATCAAAATCAAATTGCAAAAAAAATGCCACCATTTATGCAAAGTAATTTTGTTAGTCATAAGTGCTTTTTTATTCTATTTCTAACTGTTTTAATGCAATGCTGTAAACTAGCCAGAGCCATAATAAATTTAATAAATATTGTTTTTTAAATCTTGCCTTTTCACTTCACTGTCAGTTCCTGTGCTCTACCGGTTGAAAAGCCAAATTATAGCAAGTCAGTTTCATCATTTATTCTGCACCTGCATGAATTTGTCTTATCTTGAAAAGGTAAGTAAAGTCACTTCTGTTAAGGATATGGATAGGAGAAAGAATCTCAGCACTGTAGGGTAGACTGGATTTTTAAACACACACACACACACACGCACACACACACACACACGTATGTTGAAAAAGGCATGAACGAACCTCTTCATATTCTTATCAAAAATGTTATACTAGGAATCAAACTGAACCGAGGGGAGTTTTTTACCTCTTTACTTTCTAAGAGAAGAAACAGAAAAAGACTGAGAGAAGCTATTAGGATATTGCTGGAATGAAAATACTTGTGTTCTCTCTTCTCATAGCCAAATGTTTTCACACTTTCCTTTGTTATATAGTATGAAATTCATTTTCATATTAAGTATGAATTAATTTTCTGAATGAAAGCAGACCGTCTGGAAATCAATTTTAATGAATTTGTTTGATTTTTGTCCCCCAGTCAGCTCTATTGACAGTTTTGACATACTATGGGTCCCATCTCTTAAACAATGCCACCTTATGGTACCCAGGTGATGTGTCTTCTTTGTTACTGTCTCTGCCCTATGAAATAGCATTCATCCCCAAGATAATCTTGATTCTGCCTGCTTTTATAAAGCCTTAAAGACCTGCTTTTGCTCAAGCACTGGGTCAGGAAGATTTTGGTTCCCATTGCATTTGATTGTGAGATTATTTAATAGTTTTGGCAGTAAGTTTATACATCATTTTTTTGATTATATGTTTTATTTATTTTTTATTTGTATTCCACCCTGAGCATTTTGAGAGAGTGACTATATATCTCATGTAAATAAAACTAAGTAGGAGGGAGAGAAGACTAAAAGCTTCCCACTTACTTGTAGTGAATATTTATATAGGATGTTCAACCTTATGGCAAGGAATGTTGACCAATTTATATAGAATCAAAGAATTGGATGTGAATGTTTAGGTTACAGAGTCCAGCCCTCTGCTCATTTCAGGAATCCAGTGTGAAGTTTCTTTGGGTTTCTTTTGCATATATTCCATGAAGCATATCCCATAACAGCACTTAGGATTAATAACTCACTGTTGAAATCTTTTGATTGTTATGATCCTCCCCCCCCTTTTTTTTCCTGACATTGAATTAGAATCTGCCTTCCTGTCACTTAAATCCATTATTCCATATTCTGTACTTCATAATGAAAGAAAACAAGTGTTGACTGTCTTCTATTGCTTCAGGAACTTAATTATTTGAGTTTTGTCTCGGTTTGGAGGGGTGGGGGTGCAAGGACTGGGTGGATCAAGATTAAACAAATCCCCAGTTCTATATTCTCATTTCATCAGGCTTATAGGTAGTCCTCACTTAACAACTTCACTTAGTGACCATTTCAAGTTATGACTGAGTCCCCAAAAAGCTACTAACAGTCCTGTTTTGGAGTTCTGGCTATGGCACTCTCCATGGTCACATGACTGCATTTCAGGCAAAACATTTCACCTTTACAATGTATTTGTTTAACAACTGCCACAAAAATAATTTTAAAGTTGGGTCAATCACATGGATGCCTCAACGTATGACCATCATGACTTACAATTGAAATCCCAGCCTCCATTACATTCATAAGTTAAGGACAAGCTGTACTTTCTAATCTTTGATTATTTTTATTGTTTTTCTATGAATCTATTCCAATTTCTCACATCCTTAATGTGTAGTGCTTATAAATATTCCACTACTCAAAGTGGGCAGGACCACAGCAAAAAAGAAATATAGCACAATTACTTTTTGCAAGTTGAAAATTCCATTTGTGTTGCTTCAGCTGTCTGGTGATTGCATTTGCATTCATTGGTTGCATTTGTAGTCACATGATCCTGCTGACTCATATTCACTGCTATAGTCCATGCATGAGCCTTTGATCTTTGTTTCCTAAGTAAAGAAATGTACATTTTATTTCTGTTAAATTTCATTTCTTTATTTTCCCCCTATTAAACATTATTTTGAATATTATATCTTTCTCCTAGGTTATTTGATATCCCAACTATATCTTCAGCTTTGATAAACATACAATTCGTTCTTTTATTTATATATATATAATCTCCATGCTAATACTGGTAATTACCTATTGTTTTCAATGTGCTTACAAATCTGCTGTAGAATTCATCATATCTTAAAATAAGCCTGGCCTGTATTTTGATGGATTTTGCTTTTCCCATTTTTTCAAGTAGAGACAATATTTTTTCTCTTCCAGTTATCTAACATTGTCCAGCTCTCAAGATTTTTCAAATGTAATATAGTAAGAGTTCACTCAGGCCATTAGTTGTTTTCTTCAGTAGCAAGGATGCAATTCATCAGTTTCTGGAAATCCAAATTATTTAAATTAAAGAATTATTTTCTTACTATGTTTTGGCCAACCTCAAACTTCAATCCTACCCTTTTATCCTACCCATCACAATTTCCTGGGGAAACACAGGGTTTGTTTTTGTTTTTCTGAGAAGACTGAATTATAATGGGAACTGAGGAGATTTGTCTTTTCTTTGTTACATGCTAGCATTTACCAAATAGCTACTATGCTTATTCCTTTCGTCTCTTTTTATTTCGAATATATTTAAAATGTCCCTTTTGCTATTCTTTGCTTCCTTTATTAACCTCATATCATGCTGAATTTTCACTTTCACTTATCTGAAAGTGACCAATCTATATGACCTTGCTCTTTTTCAATGTTCTGTAACATTTCTTTTCTTTTTTTTTTCTGTTCTCAGCTCTTCACAAAGGTTTTTATGTAGCCACATGGATTTCATTGGCTGCCCTCATTTTTTTTCTGGTTGAAATGGTTTGCTTTTTAATATCTTCTTTAGGAACTTCCACCATCTTGAGCTCCTTTTCCCACTAATGCATCCTTCTTGTCATTGCTCTGATAAATGATTGTTCCACTTTATTGAAGTCCAAGATGCATGCTGGATTATTCTAGTTTACTTTCTCCCAAAATTAGAAATCCCATGTTCATTTTCCCTCTGTGTTGCTGCCACTTCACCTTGCTCAGATAAGTTCTTCCCTATTGATTTAAAGCAAGCTAAAGATACTTGACTCTCCAATTCCTTCCCCTATCCTCCCTCCCCGCCCCCACCTTTCTCTTGGCAGACTGGCAGCTTTTATGTCTACAGCAATCTAGGCTCACACAGACATTTTAACAGAAATAAAAAAAACAAAGACTATTTTATGCCATAGGCCACATTAACATTTGCAAACCCATGATAATCCCTTTTTATAAACGAGAAAGCAGAAGTCAAATGTTTCATTGAATTATATGCCAAAGTGGATTTGAATAACCATATCTAATTGATATACTTTGTCATTGCTTGAAAGATCATCAGAAAATAAACTGGTCTGTTACAGTCAGTCAGGAGATACCATATCAAAATGGCTCAAGACACACACTTGCCAATTCATAAAACAGAACTCAAAAGCAACATTTCATTTTTACTCCGTCAGTTATGTATCTGTCTGCGAGGCAAAGTCCTCACTAAGAGGCCAGAAGTTTCTACTATTTTTCCCCCTCCCTCAGGTAAATTGGCCATGGTGGCTGTGTGGCTGATCACAATTATAGAGAGCACCTAAGTTGATGAACATTACAAGAAACAGGAGAGTGACAATTTAAAGGTATTAGGAAAGAAAGGTAGCTTTTCCAATAAAAATCTCAAATCACTTTCTAATTGGCTACTATATTTATAAAAAATCTACTGAAATTTTAATTATGAAAATACTTTTCAGTAGGAATTACCCTTATGAGCTTTTTTGGGAGGAGAAGGGGGAAGCTATCTCCTGCAAGGTCAGAATATTTCCCTATGTTGTCCATTTTTGTTGTTTTCTGCCTTAAAGTCACTGAGTCTTTGTATTTTTCCTTGGTAAGGTTTTGGGAAATGGTTGCCATTGCCTGCTTCCTAGGGCAGAGAGAAAGTGACTGGCCCAAGATCACCTAGCTGGCTTTGTGCCTAAGGCAAGACTAGAATTCATGGCCTCCTGGTTTCTAGACTGGTGTCTTAACAACTACAAAAACTGGCTCGTGTGGCCCAGAATTCACTTCTTTTTCTAGGATTTTTTTGTACGGGTTTGAAGATATCAGAAACTGAACCTGCACCTTCTACATTAAACTTTATTCAATGACCTACAATCCGACTACAAGTGAACCTGCCTCAAGTTTGTTCCTTACCTGTGTTTTTCTTTCACAAAGTTTGTATACAGTTTCCAAATTAGAATCATTGTGAAGTGGATGAGAATACATCCTATGTTCAAAAGCTTCTATTTTTTGGATTACTTTTTTCAGACCTGGATCTTTAATGCCCATGTCATCAATAGGATCCAGCAAAGGAACTCCATCAGGAAACCGTTTCTGCACTTCCTTTAAGAAAAAATTTAAAAAACCAAACTCTTAAAACATTTCTTCACGGCAGTATTTATATAGCTGATACTTGAGAACAGATAACATAGTGGCAAAGAGATTAAACTGACAAAAATCTTGAGACCAAATGTTTATTTGATTTTTAAACTATTTCAGTCATGAGGCTCCTCTTGGGAGTTTTACAAGAAGAAAACATCCATAACAATTCAAAGATAAAACAAATGTAAGAAGTATCAAATATTGTCTTAAAAGTGGAGAAGATAAGCATTTCTTTGGCACTACCCTTTGCAATCAGAAAGGCACTCCAGAAAAACTGTATTTCAACCTGCTTCTGAAAGCCAAAAAGATCACAGCAAACCTGATCTTTGCTAGTAAATTATTCCACCAAAAGGAGGCTATTATGGAGACCTTTCTTATTACAGCTTCAACTTCTCTAATCTCCTGGTAGTGGGAGACTTCTAAAGAGGTTTTCCCAAATTGCTTCTCTAGGAAGGATGGATTCGAGTTGATGGAGCTGGCCGTGCAGATATTTTGGTGCCAGAGCCTTATAGGTTAACATCAAACTTTAAACTGAACCTGGGTATTACTGCTGTCAATGTGCTCAGAGCCCTATAAGGTGTGGATGGCATTTAAGAATATGAAGAATATGAACTGCTGCACTTTGCACCATCTGCAACTTTTGAATATTCTTTAAAGGCAGCCCCATACAGAGCACACTGCAGTAGTCCAATCAGGCGGTGAGAACAGCATTTGTTATTTGGGCTAGGCACTTTGCAAGCATTTACTAAATCCGCTCAATTGTTAACTTTTATTATTTCCTTATTCCTCATAAGCAGAACACACACACACATCATATACACACACACATATACATATATAAATGGCATACTTATATACAAACATACATAAATACACACACGCTTTACCTGTATTGATTTCAATACACTCTGTCTGTTATCAAGAGGCCTCAAGTCTTTGGGTATATAGAGTCGAACGCTGCTGATGGCTGACAGAAGATGCACCAGGACAGGAACAACCTACTCAAACGGACAAGTAATCAGTAAACTAAAAATGTACTTGATTAATCTTCAAACTATTAAAGAGATTATATTTTATGCAACATATTCTGAGCACAGTATACTATACTTTCATTTTGTTATACAATATCTATATGGAGAATATGGATTATTTCTATAATAAATCAGTTCAAATTTTGCTTTATTTAAATTTGCTTTATTTTGCTGTATTTAAAATTGAACTCTCCCTTGAAAATGCTTAACTTATTGAGATAAAAAAATAAACTCACAAATTGGAGTTATCTCAAAATTTCTAAACAGATTTTTTTTAAAAAATATATATTTCTGTCATCCTTCAAAACTAAATAAAGAAAATTCAGGAACAAGGAACCCATGCATTTTGTCTGTGTGTGTGTTTGTATGCACACAAACACTTTATGTATATCTACCCCCACACAAATTGAATTGCATTAATCCCTGGTTTTATTAGAATTCAATGCAGATCTATATTGTACAATTGTTTAACTAGAATTCAGCACCACCAGATGTAGCAATAGTAACAATTTAGACAGTTTACAAATGTTACAAATTTATAAATGAGCAGGTTATCAAACACTCTTATAGCTGTTTTACTAGCTCTAGAATCAGAGGCAGCATACCTTAAATGTCAGCTGCAGGATTTTAAAACTGTTGTTAAACTGTTATTAAATTTCAATTTTATATGGAATGAAGGGAAAATACATTTAATATTTAATAGCTGCATTAAAAAAATGAACATGCTTTTTTTGCCAAGGCAGAAATTTAGCAGACTTTCATATTGTCTGAAAATAAGATAAACAGAATGTTGAATGGCAAATCTGGGATTTAACAGTGAAACCCAACATAAATTTGAATAATCTTGAAGGATGTAACTTTAGTGGAAGCTATAGCGAAATAATTCTATACCAGTTCTTAATCTATGAATAACTTTCTTTCCCAAGAGTTTAAAACTGTTGGTATAGACTAATATTCAACTACCTAACAAATATTAAATATTTGTTGCTTAGTCCTGAGGTAAAATTAGAATTATATAGTTATAAATAGGCATATTTACATTATGCTATTATTTCCACTAATAAGAAAGCCATTCGACATTGAAAAATCAACAGCTGTTCAATCTATCAGATCCCAGATTTGTTTTTAATGCAAGGTTTAAAATTTAATTTTAACTTAGTGCGCACACCTATGAAAATAATTTTCATCTCCCGTACATAAAGGAAAAATGCATCTCTTATGGGTCTAAGTTAAACCTTAATTTTCTACCACTTTGGAAGAAGCTATCATTATCTATACTAAAGGCAAGAAGGAAGAATCATTCACTGAAAAAAACAAATATAAGCAAATTGTTTCTGAGAGCTATCCCCCCCCCTTCTCTCTCTCAGCTAAAACTGATGTCATCCAGAAAGAAGGGACTCTGTGTACTTTGTTTTGGCCAACGATTTGTACACAGAGAGAAAATATGTGTTATCACCAAGTTTGCAGACAGTGCCGTTGACATACAAACTCTATTTTCAGGAAGAAGGTGACCAATCACCTGCATCTCCCCTTTCTCGTCAGGTTTTGCGGGCTTCGCGGCTTCAGTTGCAGAATTTTTCAGGCTGTCTTTACTGCAGTGTAGGAGGACTTCAGCAACATAGAGGGGATCCAGTTCACCAGAATTAAGCTGCCGGATTAGTAAAAGATCAGAAAAAGCATGGAGTTACTCTTCAATACTAAGCAAATACAAAATTATTAGGCTTCCTGTACCATAGTGCTTCTTTAGGAGGGGAAAAGGGTAAAAAGTTAAGATATCATATATGAATAATATAAACATTTATATTTCCCTTAAAATGAAACAGTTTGTGCAAAATTACAAATGTTTCTGAAAAATTTCATCGGTTTTCAGCAATGGGCAGGGGCTTGATTTTTAAGATATGTATGACTTTGCACTCTAAAATCTAAAGTAAGAATTCTTGGCTTCTTAAAAATCCTTTCTATACTTCATAGTTGTTCAGACTATGTGATCTTTCTCCTTCCAACATTCTTTTGGCAAAAGGGAGGATTCCATCCAGAGTGGGAAGCAGACTAAGACTTACTCTTAAGTTACATCCAGAATTTGATGAAAGATGTGCTATTTCCAATTAATAATAATGTCACTATTAAATTTGCAAATGGGACAATTGCCATATAGTTTCTTTATTAGATTTCTAACAACCAGCAAGAGTCAGGAGCAAAACATAAAATTAAGAGTATAATTTTAAAGAACATGGTGCCCTAGAACACATTCCTAGCCTAGGAATTGTTTCCATATTACAACTGAACTATGCTTACATATTTTTCTCTTTGTTATTCCAAGTTTCCACATTTCTAGAACTGAATTTTGTCCTAAAAGAACTTCTTGTTGCTACTGTTAGCTGCAAGTCAGAAATATTTTTTTGTATCTCTAAACATCAGATACCTGATTGGTCAAGATGGGAAACAGGACGCTCAACTAGATAAGATTTTGGCCTGATCCAGGAGAGATCTTATGTTCTTATGTCTTCATAAATAATTAGGGAATTGGTCATAAAACAGTAATTTTCTTATTGACATCTACTATACCATCAACACACTATTCTTGCCAGTTGGATAAAAGAACACTAAAGATACTAAGAGTCTTAACTGAACAAAGTGCTTTTAAGATAAAATTCTTCAATTTGTAGGGAACCACTAACTGTTTGTGATAGTATATATTTTGATAATAGCCAAATTAGATGGTAGGGCAGAAATGTATCTCCAAATAGCAAGCTTTATGACAATCATGGCCTACTAAGATTAAAAAGATTTGAATAAAAGACTTTTGGAAGACATTGTAGAGATTTCATATTTTACCATAGGTTTCTATTAAACGCCCAGATATAAGAAAAAACATATGTTTTATTTTACTATTATATTACCAAATAATCAAAGTACTTATTCATAAAAATAGCTATGAATGAGACCATCCTATTCCATTCAAGATACATATAGCAGATGTCTTAATTTTGATTTCAAAACCTGTGTTTACTCATGTCATCTTGAACTGCATTCAGAATGCAATCCATATGTGCAAAAGCAGCTGCAAGCCAACTATTTTCAACTGCCGTTTACCCATACTTAGAACAGGCTAACATATGCATCAAATATTCTATGGAAACATGAAGAAACCAGTATCGGATCACATCACTGCTGTCTGTTGCATTCTCAATGGGTAGCAAAGTAGGTCATTTAGAATACCCCCAAAGGAGTTTTATCACTTTCCATTAAAATAATAGATGATGTGCATAGACTAGAAGCAAACCATGCAAATGCAAAACAGCTTTTATTTCATTACAGCATAGAAACATGGAGTTTTCCACCGCTACCACTAGACCTTGTACCTTTGATAATTCTTTCCCAAACACTCTGAATTCCAATCTTCTCAAAAGAAAAAAAGGATTTGCAATACTTTTAGTAGTTCTTGTCAGAGGTACTCTTTATAAGTACCATCCAAAACAGCTAATGTGAATAGAGTTGTAACCTGAAGTAATCAACTAAGTGAACTGTAACTGTTAGAACAATGTGTTAGGGTTATAAATACTCCATTAATAAAATAAGATGTAGTTAGGGATCTGTATCATGTTCTGTATCCAGATAGTTCCTTGCATAGGACAGACAATTTAGACAGTCTGTGTCCAGCCCAAAGCACATGTCTTCAATATTTATATTGATATATTTATTCAACATTGAGGAAAATCATCTCGTCTTACCTTCACATTGGATTTCTTGGAAAAATTAACCACCACTCCCCAACCAAAGTCATCATCTTCATTTTTCACCTGAGAACATTCAGATATTAAACTTGTATATTATTTTGTATAAGGGAATGTTTTTTATAAAGTAGTTAGATAAAATAATGCTCACAAAAAAGAGGGAAAATATATCAGGCATATTTTGTGTTGTGAAAGTAAAATATGAAATCAAAAATATAATGAGAACATCAAGAATAACAACAAAAACTTTAAAACAATTTAAAGACTAAATTTAAGAGCTGTTTCTTCATGCACTTCTAATAGTATGGAGTGAAGACAGAGTACTTCCATCTAACCCCATCCCAATGGATTGCACTGGAATACTGGATGAGCTGTCTGCCTTTCCACTGGGTCTTGAATGAAGAAGAACAGCTGCTGAACACCTTTTTGCCAAATGCTCCTATAAGCTGATTTCTAAATCAATGTTTCCAGTCATAATTTACAAATAATATTAGAAAGTACTGGTTTTTATTATCAGAAGAAAACAAGTTACACTGAAATATACCAAACCACCTACTAGAAAACTGAAAACAAAATACATTCCATATACACATTCTCCAGAACAGCCTACTACAGTATATAATGCATTAAAAATAATATTAAATCAGGAAAATAAGCAAACACAAATACAAACGTTATAAGTTATTCAATTACTGATCCTTAATAGAAATGTGTCTTTCTGGTAAATCTCTAAAATATTTTCCAGTGTACAATAAAAACACATATGTAGATTTGTTATACTGAATTTCTGATGTATTGGGGTTATTTATTGATATTAAATATAAATTTATTTTAATGGAACACTTTAAATAAACTGTCCAAATTGTGAGAATGTATAGTCATGTCTAACTTCCATTCTACATAGTCTGATATGTTTCCTGTAACTATGATGGATCTAAGCCATGTACTGAATGTTTTGTTAATTAAGGGTTGAAGTTACATAGTCGCTAAATAGATGAAATCACTATGTTGAAGAACAATGGTCTTTAAAACTTGATTCTGTTTTTGGAAAGTACACATTTCAAAAATGCAGAAGATTACTATTAGTAACTTACTTTTACCAATCTTCCAGGTTGTAAAAATGGCAAGCAGTATTTTGGCTTATGAATATATTCCTCTATTTCTTTACCCAGTTTAGCAAGTTGCTGTCTAATTTTATAATAGATGATCACGTTTTCTTCATTTGGAATTTCAATCTCATTATACTGTTGTTCCAAATTATTAACTTCTGAAAATACATATTGTAAAACAAAAAGGTGTTATATCAAAGACCCAATATTGTAATGAATTATGACTGTGATTTTTCCCACAAAAAGCACTATCTTCTCAGACAAAAAAATCCGCAGGGCTTAGAGACTTTGTTATCTCTCCTATGTCCTTGTCAACATGTCCCAGAACATTAGGAATCTCATAGGGAGCAATATGTTTTATGCTGGCTTAACTGCCAAGCGAGAACAGAACAGGACTTATGTTTATGAGAATGTGTAGAGTGGTTATCCCCAAACAATAGCTTTTGTTACAGTATATTTGATTCTCATTTCTGAAGACAAGTTTGCACATTGTATTATTAAAATCTTCATGATATTAACATTTATTTGTTTTAATATAACAGGTTGCAAGGAACATTGGTATATTTGTCCAAAATGTTCAGGAGTATTAGTGGTAAATTTCAGCTTGTTAGTTTGCCTTAAAAAGCCTCCAATAATTTAAGAATGTTGTGCTTTCTATTAATTCTCATATTTTTAAAACAGCAAAATCCGATGAATTTTAACTTCATAAACTTTAACTTTAGCTCAAAGGATTTCAATTAGGAGATTCCAAGCCTATAATTGGGGAACACGTGACTCTTACGTATTCCTGAAATTCTGCTTTGCTATAGCTGAAACTATAAAGCAATCAGAGCTAATGTCTGTCCTAGTTCAGCTCAGCAATTTTCCCCAGATACAATAACAATCCCTCTGATCACATTATCGTAGTGGACAAAGGCGTGCAACTAATTCTGCAGACCCCAAGAGATTTTTTTTTGAAAAATTCATTAAAAATGTGTAAGACACAATACAATGATTCAGAATGCTTCACAAATTACACTAAAAACACACATATAAAAAACCAGACTAAAACTAAGCAAACAAAAAACACAAAAGCAAAAATTACTGGAAAAATTATACATATTTGACCTTCCGACCTGGAGAGACCTGTATAATTAAGAAGAGGCCTTGCTTTGTTCTAGTAGTAGTTTATTCAGTTATATGAGTCTTGCCACAGAGCTGAATTGGTTGCTATTAAATAAATCCATGGGGAAGCCCATAAATGGTGCCCTAAATGTGTGGGATAAGACTATATGGTTGCTCCCAACGTCAAAAACCTGCATGGAAAATCTTCTTTGAAACAGTGGGCCATCTGTGCTTTAGCATTCATGTTTTATTCAAAGAAAGAAAATAAGAAACTACCGAGTATTCTCCAGTTCTGTGGGAACAGTCATTGTGCTAAATTGCGGTGTTGCAATAGGATAACAATTGCAGCAGTGAACACTGTGCAAGTAAACACTTTAGTATAATTGTACATCAACTTTCAAACTATTAGGTATTGTGTAAAACTTACTTTCAACTACTCCTGGAATAGCTCTATAATGCTGGAACTGGTAAAAAGATTTTTCTAACATGTATTCTGGATTAATTTCTTCTACACGCAGCAAATTTAGTACCATGTTGTAGGTCAAGTGGAAAGCACTGTTTAAAGGGTCAGCAGATCCCTAGAAAGAAAAATAAGATTAGCAAAACTAGGCAGCATAAGGAATTAGAATCATAAAAGATTTTATCTGAGGAAAGACGTTATCTCCCTATTTTAAATAATGCCTGAATGAATACAATTTGTGCCTAGTAAGAACTCTGCCAAACATTTCAGGATGTCATATAATTCCAAAGTAGGTCTGACAGGCAAATCTGCATACACAGGGAATCCTCTCAACATGGAAGATGCAAATTCCATAGATTTCCCTCTCCCTCTCTAACCCTCCCAACAATGACACAGACCATAAGTAGGGCAAAACATGTTGATTAAAAAAACACAAGAAATCATCTTTGCTATTATTAATCAAAGCCATCATTACTGTATTCCTTAGTCTTTTTGTCTTAGCAGGCAAAATTAATTTTTTGGGGGTCTAGAATTTTTAGAAAGTAGTAGAAAGCCATTTCCTTAGTGACAGTGGGGTTGTCCTCAATCTCTCTGGGCAGCTGAAGTACCAATAGGCCCAGAAGGGAGAAGCATGATGATTTAGAGCCACTTTCTCTTTAGGAACCTGTACCTAGATTTCTATTGGTAAATTGTAGTGCCTGCAGGCTCTTCAGTACTGAGCAGGCAATCTTTACAGCCTAACTCATAAGCAATCACTGTTTTAGAGATACAAGAGAGGAAAGTGCCATCTTGCCTAGCCCCTACAAAGCCTCTTAGGAGGAGCTGCCTCAAAAATGTCACACATCATTAATCATATCTGGAGGTTAGGGGTGGGTGAGGATTCACAAAGTTATATTTTCTCTGATGGCTCTATTTTTTCTAAGCAGCTAAATGTAGAGAATTATTATTGGAGGAGGGAAAAATGGCTCTTATGGTTCTTGCAAAATTATTTTCACACAACCATTTTAGCTTCTGACCAAGAAGGCCCATAAAATTCAAGCCACCAAGCACTTCCTAACATTTTTACATTTTGTCTCAAGCCCTATCAGAGGTTTTAATGGTTTTGTCAGGAAATATATACCAGCTTTCTTAGACTGAAAACCATGAGCTGAAAGGAAATCCCAATGACAGATGCAGTCACATTCTTTTACATAGGACTTACACGGTCAATGCTTCAAGGCAACAGAACCCAGCTCCCAAGCTGTGTGATCTTATGGTCCAAACAACTCCTACAGCAGTTTCCCAGATATCTGGTGTCAGTCCATCAAGATGTTAACACATTGTCTAAGATCACAGGTTTTAGACCAGACTCAATGCATTTTTGGGCCATGAAAGAGCATCTCTGACACACGCAGACTCCAATGGCAGTAATTAAAGGCAGATGTTAAGCTCCGATAGTAAGAACCATCCAGGAAGAAAGATTCATGTGAATCATTCTTTAGCTTTATTGTCAACAGGGTATCAAATGTATACCCACAATCTTGAAAACCGAGTAAGCCAAAATCCTAGCACTTATTTATTAAGGTATTCATTGACAGGGTATCTGAAAGGCATGTGAACCCCTTTTTGCCAGAATCCAAAACGTTATTGGCTAGTTATCATTTCCCAGATAAGACTGACCCTGAAAACACATCTGCTTATTGTTAAGGGTGTTTTGAAATATTTCCATTTCTTTTCCAGTCCCAGAATCATTTCCAGAGATTATCTTTATAGCAGCTATATTAGATGAAGTCCTGGTCAAAACTAAAGTAAAAAAGAGGTTTCCTGTTAGGATCAAGCTACCAGTGAAAACAGCAACAGACCCAGCAGCAGCCCAGGAATTATCAATTTTCTGTCACATACCATGTTAGCCTAAAGCAGAAGTGGAGAACTATGGCTCTTTTATGACTTCTGGACCAACTCCCAGAATTCCTGAGCCATGCTGGCTCAGGAATTCTGGGAGTTGAAGTCCACAGGTCATAAAAGACCCATCGTTTCCCACCCCTGGCCTAAAGCAATAATCTTTCAAGATCCAGTAGTGTGGAGCCATCTTTGTCTACTTTCCTAGCGCTGGATCCTCACCCTATAAAAAAAGGTATTCTGTGTAGATAGATCGGTTCGGGTGAAACAGTTGTTCATTTTATGGCCAGTTCAGCAAACCAGTAGTTCCCACCCCTGGCTGGCCCCACCCTGCCCACCCCT
>JANHFL010009849.1:257152-267881 GCA_032468155.1 Oxyrhabdium leporinum | reverse complement strand
AACCTTGAGCCTAGTGGGATTTGAACCGCTAGATTGAATCAGCAGAAGTGGCCTGCAGTTCAACACTCTAACCACTTTATGAAATGGGGAATGAAATGGATAAAGTAACATCTAGAATGCTGCTGGAAGGTGATGAGGAATGAATCTGATCAAACACATTAGAGCATCTGCTAAACTAAAGCTTAGCTCATAGTGATAAGGGTGATGCAATATTAATATTTCTCTACCGTTATTACATCCACCGATAACAATCCAGCTGCCAAGAGTCTTCTTTAGATTTCTATAATGATGATTTAAACGGCCATGCCACTACATGCGTTAGATTCATGGGGATTTAATACAACATAAAAACACAATAAAATATCTACAGAAAAGTAATATGCAAGGCAGTATATAAATCAAGGAGAAATGCATGCAGTCCTTGACATATAACTATTCATTTAGCCATTTCAAATTACAACCACCCTGAAAAATGGAGTTATGATCCATTCCCAAAATTACAGTGAATCCATTGTAGCACATTGTAGTCGGATAATGAAAATTTGGGTGCTTGGCAGCCCACTTCCCTTCTCTGCCCTTTCGACTACCCTGCATCTTACCTTGCAGCTCTGCAGCTGCGTGCCATGCCTTCGGAGCTTGAGCAAGCACTAATGAGCATTCACCAAAATGCCTGCTCTCTCCCGCTTCATGTGGTTCCCCAGCCTACCTCAGGAAGCAAACCAGCAAGCATCCTTCATTCCCCAGCAAGCACCAGCAAACATTCTTTGCCCAGCTCCCTTTCTCCCTGTTCCCCATATCAACTTTTCACCTTTGGCATCTAGGAGTACCTTGCTGCCTTTGCTATCTCCTTTTCAGACCCATTTTCTCCATTTCCTATAGGTGACTAAAGCTGTGCTGTATTCAGAAAAGTTTCTATATCCAAAAATGTATCAGCTCCCACATGCTATAAATGATAAAATAAACACCTACCCCTAATGCATCTATCAGTAGCTCCATAGGGTACATAGTTTCCCAAAAACTGTCCAGAAGTGTATAGTCTTTATCACGTTTGAGCATAGGCACTATAATTAAAAAATCACATTTTCTGGTTTTAGTCTCAACCACAAGCAATTTCTCCCAAAATAATCTCATCTGCAATACAGCCGGGAAAAGCTATATAACCTTGTTTTTTACAGCAAAAGCAATGCCTTAAACACACCCTTGGCAAAAACTGCAATATTTCAGGAGATTAATTGACCTGTGTCAAAAATATGAAAAAGGAATGCAAAACAATTAAGTGACTACTTTATATTCCCTATAAGAATTTCTGAGTGCTTTTCCTTGGGAAAACTATATATAGAATAGAATAACAGAGTTGGAAGGCACCTTGGAGGTCTTCTAGTCCAACCCCCTGCTTAGGCAGGAAACCCTATACCATTTCAGACAAATGGTTATCCAATCTATTCTTTAAAACTTCCAGTGTTGAAGCAGTTACAGCTTCTGGAAGCAAGTTGTTCCCACTAATTGTTCTGTTAGGCAATTTCTCCTTAGTTCTAGGTTACTTCTCTCCTTGATTAGTTTCCATCCATTGCTTCTAATCCTACCCTCAGTGCTTTGGAGAATAGCTTGAGAATAGCTTCTTTGTGACAGCCCCTGAGATATTGGAACACTGCTATCATGTCACCCCTAGTCCTTCTCATTAAACTAGACACACCCAATTCCAGCAACCATTCTTTATATGTTTTAGCCTCCAGTCCCCTAATCATCAATAGAGTCTCAACAACTTTTTTACATCGTGGATACAAATATAAGAAAAGGATACATGAAAGAAATATAATAGTCAGAAAAAAATGAAAATTATGAGGATCCAATCATCCATAGTTGCTTTGTGCGAATGGGCGATCTTTATAAATGTGATTGATAAATAAAATCATTTCCCAAAGGTCAGTGATGAGATTCAGGATTTATGAAAGGTATTTTTTCATGCATTTATAAAGCACACTGAAACAGAAGGTGACAGCCCACAATTTATATGGCTTTAAAGAAAAATTAAACAAGGGTTGAAGGGACTTTGGAAATTATGTAATGCCGAAATTATGTAATGCCGAAATCCAGGAACTGGTGGAGGATAAGGCTAGGCTTATAGTATGTTACCTCTAGGATGCTTCTTTCTCAGGGTCAGCTGCTAGAGAGGATACTGTTGTGCTGATGCCTTACTGCCAACTTCCCCAAAGGCCTCTAGTGATTGGAGAGGATGGCTGTAGTAGTTGGTCTCAGTGTTAAACGTCTGAAGTAGCTTTCTCTTATGTTCTTAACATGAGCGTTTGTGATTTCAAAACATACTTTGTTTCAGGAAGTTGCTAGTACTGTATGTGCTGTAACATGGATTGTTTTACAAAAAAGGATATTTTTCTGACTGCCATTTATAGTTTTTAAGTTCCTTGTATTTGAAAAAAGTACTTTAGCAGCCGTTCTGATTTTGTTCTTTTAGGCAGCCTTAACCTATTTTAATAATCTAACCATTTCATATTTCAAGGAATACTCTTTTCAAGATACAAATTTCCAATAATAAATCCATTCTTCCTAACCTGAGATCCTCTAGATGTGGATTTTTGGCTTATTTCTGTTTTGCACAACCAGAGAATCCAGCTTTGATAACAGAAACAAAAAATAAGCCCCCAAACAGAATTGTCCTAGCTTCACTCCTGTTAAACTACTGTGTTTTTAGGTTTGACTTAGCAATGGGTAAATCCAAGTTTTGATTATAAAATATAAAGTGTTTGGCCATTTTGTATTCAGTATACATTCCAGCAGCTATTTGTTCAAGAAAGCAGAGCACAAAAGGCCGTGGCTTAGTGTAATGGGTGAATATGCCTAACCGTCAGGTTTATAGTAATTTTACACAAGTTGTATGTATGTATATGTAAGCGGTTGTCAATCTGGATTTAATAATCAGTCTAGCTAAGCCATTCAACAGCATTAGGCCCGATTTAGGCTCGGCAGTTAGATTGGCCAAAGAGGAAGATGGCGCCTTTCTTCACCGAGGCTCTCCTGTTGCCGCCGGAGGGGCACATTATTCCTGCCCGCTTTCAGAAAACAGGGGCTTTTGAACCAGGCCAGACCTAAAAGCAGGGGAATCCCAAGCAAAAGAGGGCCTTCAAAAAGCCCCCAAAACCCTCAAAAGTTTTCGTGAGACCGGAGCGCTCGTCTCTAGGTCTTTCGACCGTCTCGACGGCAGATAAAATGGCAGGCGCCTCCTCAGAAGGACAAAGAGTCACCTCCCAGGGCGTGAGGTCGGGAGCCGACACCCGCGCGCCGAGGCCGAGGGACCTGCTGCTACCGCTCGGAAACCCCAGGACGCCTTGCGAGAGCGGTTCTTTAGCCGGGAAAGCCGGCGAGGCGTCGGGAGAATGCCTCCCCGGCGAGCGAGAGGGCGGGCGGGCGCAGGGGCGGGGCAGAGCTGCCGAACATATAGCCGACTCCGCGCCTCTCGCCTCGGCGCTGCCCGAGAAGGCAGCCAGGAGCGCGGAGCCGCAGGATGGTCATCACACGGATTAGCCAGGAGCGCGTCGCGACTGCGGCTCCCGGCGGGCGGCCAAAGCCTCCGCTCAAGAAGCGGCGGAACGAGGACGTTACCCCCGAGGATCGGCCTGAGCCTCCGGGAGGCGCCGCCGTGGCCGCCTGCCAGCTCCGCGCGCCGGTCAAGAAAAGTAAGCCGCCTCCGGTGGGTCGGCTCCGCAGCCGCGGCGAGCCCATGCGCCCTCTGGAGCGGCAGATCTTCCGCGACTACGGGCAGAGCTGGTACCGCTTCCGAAAGGAGCTAGAGGGCAAGTTCCACCCGTTTGACCCGCTGGCGCAGCAGCCACAAGTAAGGAGAGAAGGGCGGTCCGAGGAAGAGAAATCAAGTCGCTGTCCAGCCTAGTCCGCCCTTCGGCCCAGAAGGAGATCGCGGTTCTTCTTTTCCATGTGCCCACGAGAAGCCTGGGCAGAGTTCCCCCCCTCCCCCCTCCGGGCCAAAGTCTTTCTCCTTTCTGCTCGTCTTCCTCCTTTCTGGTCTATCCTGAAAGGACCTTTCCAACATTAAGTTTATTCTATGGTGGAGGATTCAAAGTCATGTACTGAACTAAGTCAAAAGATGCACACACACAAATACACACACCCTTACACTTTTGACACAAGGCAGCTCTGGGAGGAAAAACGCTAGATTTTGTTCAGATGGATGCTCCATTTGCTCCTTTTTCCTCCACAGAATGCAATTTTGTTTAGGGAGAAACCCTGATGTGCATCACCTGCACCAAAATAGGAATCCAAACACGAATTTTGATGCACGCATTCATTCTTAAAAGAGCTGCTTCTGGGACATTTGAAAATTTGGATTAGGGGCTGAGTGGCTAGAGCTAATCAACGTGGTGGGGCAGGATCTGAGTTTGAAGGGATCTTTATCTTAGATGTGATATGGGGAAGAATTCCAGATGTGCATCATATTTTGGTTCAAATATATCCTTTATGAATTGCTTCCGTACACACTGCTATGTCTTTTGCATTCTTGGAATTTTGACTACGGTTTGCATTTGCATTATAGCCTGAACATAGTTGTCGGATATGCTGCGGTTATGTTTTACAACGGGCACATTTCTTTGACATAAATTTGCATATCAGATGTTAATAAAACTATATATCTGTTGCTTTTTGTTTCTAAGTTCTCAGACACTTCTTGGTGATTCATTCTAATGAAGATAGTGGAGGATCTTGTTGAACAGTAGGGAATAACTGACATTGTGGTTTCATGCCCCAAAAGCACTTTAAATATTTTTTTCTCCATTCCATGTGCCATTCTTTGGTGGGTTTTCTTTATACCTTTCATACATGGCTTTTTCAGTAAGGATGGAAGAAGGAACACTTTTTTCACTAAAAGAAATAAAATTGCTTAAATAAGGGCGTAAATATGTGTTTGTTTTGTTGTATGTATGTATGTATCTTGGTTGTCTATGGAGATTCTCAATCACCCAAGTCATGGTTGTCTCAAAGGTGCTTTTTCAAGAGGCAATTGGACTTTCTGGTTTTTCTTTGAAGGCAATTCGCTTCTCATCCAAGAAGCGTCTTCAGCTCTGACTGCAAGGAATATACATCTTTCCACTCCCCACCATCCAGTCAGAGCTGAAGAAGCTTCTTGGATGAGAAGCAAAACGTCTTCAAAGAAAAACCAGAAAGTCCAATTGAGTCTTGGAGAAAACACCTTTGAGACATATCTTGGTTGTTTTGCAATGGAGGGGGAGAGTTGAGCATGGCAGGAGCTGACCAGTCATATAAAATGTATGTGGATAACAGTCAAATGGAACTAAAGCCCAATAAATCGCAAACATGTTTAAAAAATGTAATAGATAAATACAATATCAAATATGATTGCAATTAGTATTTTTAGTAAATTAGTAGCAATTACTGGGTTCAGGAGCATGAGTGCATTGCTGTTTTTTTCTTCTTGTTCTCATATTTGTTCTTTTGTTCATAGATTCCTATCTGTTTATACCTATAATATATATAATCCTATATTTATTATTCCAATTTGACCTATTGATATATCTGCTACATGGCCTTGTAATAGCATAATATTATAAAACCTTTATTTTTTAAAAAAGCAAAATAGGA
Source organism: Oxyrhabdium leporinum (assembly GCA_032468155.1). Taxonomy (NCBI): domain Eukaryota; kingdom Metazoa; phylum Chordata; class Lepidosauria; order Squamata; family Cyclocoridae; genus Oxyrhabdium; species Oxyrhabdium leporinum. The sequence continues at coordinate 262,256 of JANHFL010009849.1, read as the reverse complement.
ACAAAATCTAACCTGCAACCAGCTAGTTGTTTGGATAATATAGTTCCTTTGTATGCTTGCCACTTTGTAAACATACAAATAACTGTTTTCAGGATGCAAATGCATTCATTATTTCAATTATTCATATTTATTCACACTCAAAGCACTTTAAATCATGAAATCAGAAGTAAGCAGTAAAGTCCCTTGTCTCTGAAATACTTCCATGCTAACATTTTAATCCATTGTATTCTATGCTGCATGTAGATTTCAGTGATACCTCTTTTGCATCCTAACGCCTTCTTTTCTTGGCTTTCCAGATAACTACAGATGCCCGTTGCAAACTGATCAGCTGGCTCATTCCAGTGCATAAACATTTTGGCTTTTCTTTTGAATCCTTATGCCTGACAGTAAACACTCTAGACCGTTTTCTCACAACCACCCCAGTGGCTGCTGACTGCTTTCAACTCCTTGGCGTCACCTCACTTTTCATCTCTTGCAAACAGGTACTACGGTCTAGAAAATTTCTTCTTCTTCTCCTTCTCCTTCCTCTTCTTCTTCTTGCAATTGGTACTGGCTGTTGTTAAGAGGGAGCACCTGAGCAAACTTTATTTAAGTTATAATAGGAGAAATGTATGAAATATGTGATTGGAAGTTCAAAAATGCTGTTGAAGTCTCAACATAGCTGATCACTAGATTTTCCTTTGTTCATCTAATATTGAAATTATGTTCACAAAAAGCAATTTTATGTTGGACTGTATCACAAACTGCTCTATTCCCTCCTGAATCATCAGTCACTGTGTTCAGTTTCCTAAATTCATTTAAAAAACAACAACAGCCAAACAAGCGTTGTTCTACTGGCCTCAGCCTACTGTTAAAGAACATAACACTCCATCTGCCTTGTTGCAGAATATCATACTTCAGAGAATAAACATACTGGCTTTGGAGCCTGACATGAATTGTGAAAGTTCATTACAGAAATTTCCTGTCTTTTCTTAGGCCTTGAAACCTTAGTCCATCCTTCAGAAACCTCCAAAGTCAAGAGCTCTTTTCTAAAAAAATCTGTCAGATTTTTTTTTTCCTAAAGAAGTAAGATTGAGCATAGAGAGCATCTAGTTAGATTCTTTCAGAAAGCTTCTGATGGGTCACAGGAAATGGATAAGGAAGATACCAAGAGCTTTCTTACCATATTAACATCTTAGTATCCAGACTACCATGTTTATAATTTCCTAATCAAATCTCCCTCTCTGTGGAGGTGTGTGCTGCAGCTTCAGAAATCAATACCTTAAAAAAGACCATTGCAGCCAAGATTAAGCCATTTAAATCTACACTAAACTGAAAAAGTGAATTGTGTCTTTTAATCTTCCAGTTTATGAATTTAATTTTGAAAAAAAATCTGATACTAGTGGCATTAAGAGTGACAAGAAATAAATAACAACATGGAGAGCTTTATCATTGGGAGGAGGGAAGCAACATTCATTGGTGTATTGCAATAGTACTGTAAGCATCCCAAGATATTATCTTCTGCTTAAATTCCTATGTATTGCTTTCTATGCTTGTGTGCTTTACAGGTGGAAGTGCACCCACCAAAGGTGAAACAGCTCTTGGCCCTTTGCTGTGATACTTTCTCTCGCCAGCAGCTCTGCAACCTGGAGTGCATCGTTCTCAACAAGCTTCACTTCAACTTGTCAGCTCCTACCATCAATTTTTTTCTTGAACACTTCACCCATATGCGAATGGAAGCATGTGAAGCTGATGTTTGGGAAGCCAACAATGCCAAAGCTCTAGCAAAAGGTGTGGCTGAACTTAGCTTGGCCGACTATGCCTTTAACAAATACATGCCTTCCTTATTGGCTGTCTGTTGCTTGGGGCTGGCTGATCAAATGTTGCAGCACCAGAAACCACTGGACTTGCACTTAAGTGACTATCCAGAGGGAGTTTTACAAGACTGCTTGGACAAGTTACATTTACTGGTCTCTTTAAATGAGGACTCTTTGCCTTTGGTACTACCTCCTGAGATTTCAGATCAGTGTCTGCACTTAGAAAAATAAGTTAACCAAACAAAAACTATTTAAAATTGGTGACCATGCATTGGGAAGTTTTTGTTTTCTGTTTTGTTCCAGTTCCTAAATAGAAGGATCACTGATAGTTGCAATACCTCTGAAATAACAGTATTCACTTTGTATATTTACTCAATAATCTCTAATACTGTATTTATATTTATTAATAGAAGCTGTGGTATTGATTTAGAATAAAATCAAAGATCAGCTTCTTTAATATTGTACAGATAATTTCAGATTCTGTTTTGCACACTAGACTTATATTGCACTGACATCATTTTAACAAATAGCCTAGAGTTGTAAACAATGTATATTATGCCTGGTACTTTATTTATTAAAGTGATAGTTCAGTTTGAAGCCATAGGAAGGAGAACCAAATTGTAAATATGTTTATCTAATAAAGCTTTTATCATTAATTGTGATTTGTTATATTGTTTTCTGTCTCCTCTTAAGAAAAAGATGAATTTATCCAAGAAGCACTTAGAAAAGAAGCCATTTCATAATATAGCCCACAGTCCCAGATATATAAGTCTTAAGTAGATTCCCCTTTAATCAGTAATATTTGAAACTACAGCTTCAGGATCTAACTATAACTTATGAAAGTGCATGATGTCTCAGCGGTTAAGACAGTGGGCTTGTCGGCTGAAAAATTGACAGTCCAGGTTAGAGACCCGAACTCTGCACAACAGGATGAGCTCCTGTTACTTGCTCCAGCTCCTACCTACCAAGCAGTTCAAAACAATGCAAATGTGAGTTGATAAATAGGTACCACTTCAGTGGAAGGTAACAGCATTCCGTGCATCTTGGCATATAGCCATGCCAGCCACTTGACCATGGAAAGTGTCTTCGGACAACACTGGCTCCCCCGGCTAGGAAACGGAGATGAGCACCACCCCACAGAGTTGGACACAACTGGATAGGGGAAACCTTTACCTTTATAACTTATGGAAAAAGAACCATCTCTTAAAAAGAAAGTACTGTAAAACATCAGAAAGTGGTGTGTGTGTGTGTATCTTCATCTATCACTCCCTCGTTTTGTGATACCCTTTCTGCTGTACATGGACAAGCCCCAATAATTTCTTAGCTCTACTTTTCAATACACTACCGCCCAATGCTCTGATAAAACAAGAGTGACAGTGATGGAGGACATGTAAAAGAAGGCATTGTATTTCTCTCCTTTACGATTGCTGATGTTTAAAATAACATTGCATTTTGTCTTGTCCCTATTAAGTTCCAACTCTATGGTGTTAACTTCCTGCTAATAATTCATCTTTCTTTTTTAGGGTAGTCCATAAAAATAGTTTATAAATGTGCCTTCCTTCCTGTATTCCAAAGCAATGCAGAAAAACAAAATAATAAAATAATACTGTTAAGATGATTTAAAAAGTCAATAAAACACAGAGAATGAAAAAAAAAATATTTCAATCTTCATGCTGGGAAGAAGAGATGAGTTTTCAACAAACCCTGAAATATGCTACAATAAATGTTTTCCAAATTTCAGAAAATTTTCCTTAGCAGGAGATCCACCACAAAGAAAGCTTGTTAGCAGGCTACTTTTAGAGGGCATGGCATGGCATGGTAATAGGAATGCCCACATGCCAGTCAATGAGGATCCAGGACAATGAGCACCCCAGTAGGCAAGGACATTTTCAGCTTCATTAATAGGTTTAATAGGCAGAGACAGAAACATAAAAGCATAACATACCAAGTAAGATACCATTGGGAGTCTCAATAACAACGGTGAAGTGATCCCAAAAAGGCCAGGAGGCACACTTGTACCAAAGCTCAAAGGCCAATACAGGTAGTCCTCAATTTAGGACCACAGTTGAGCACAACATTTATGCTGCTAAGTGAGACACTTGTTAAGTTAGTTTTGCCCCATTTTATGACTTTTCATTCCACATTTGTTAAGTGAATCATTGTAGTTGTTAAATTAATAACACAGTTGTAAAGTGAATCTGGTTTCCCCATTGACTTCACTCGTCAGAAGATCTCAAAAGGTGAGATTACATGACCTTGGGACCCTGCGACCATCATAAGGATGAACCAGTTGCCAAACATCTGAATTTTGATCACATGACTGGGGGGATGGTGCAATGGTCGTAAGTGTGCAAAATGATCATAAGTCACTCTTTTCAGTGCCATTGTAATTTCAAACGGTCACTAAGTGAACTGTTGTAAGTCAAGAACTACCTGTAGTAGGATTTTTATTGATATCTGGTTCTTGCTTCTATGATAAGGACCTTTGATGAATGGTGCTTAATTCTGGGATAGGAAACAAAAGTTCTGAGAACTACAAGTAGTCCTTGACTTATGACCATAATGGAGCCTGCCCATCATGGTCCTAAGTTGTGATGGTTGTAAATTGAGCCATCCATGTGACCAACTGATCTGATTTTACAACCTTTTTAGTGATGGTCATTAAGGGACCACCAAGCTCATATAGCAAATACCACAGTTGTTAAATGGTTTGCTATGGGCCAGTTTTGCCAAAAATCAGAAGTAAATGCTAGTTTGCAATAAAATTGCCATTAAATGAAGTCATGTGACTGAGGGGTGCGCAAATAGTGTAAGTGTGAGTCGTTTGTTGAGTGTCCAGCATGCGGTCTCATAACCACAAGGGAGGCCTGCCTGGCTGTCAGAACTTCCAAGCCAGGTAGCAAGTACCCCGAGGTAGGTCCCTCGTAATTTCAAGGGCTTGCAAATCAAAGACTATTTGTATACAGATAAGCCAGTTGTGTGAAGATTCCCCTCCCTTCCTTAATTCCTCAAGCAAGAGTGAAAAAACAAGCCCATTAAACATGGCTCCGAATGAATTCTGAACTTTTAGAGTTTTCTTAATAGGAGAAATCAAAAGAGAAATCAATATCTGTCACTAAACTCCTTGAAATACAGTGGTTTTCCACAGTACCCAAGGAATTGTGACAGGGTAAGCATTCTGCAGTGGTACTGTGGAAAACCATTGTATTTCAATGTATGTCAGGCATGGCCAAGATTAGGCAAGATGGGCTGCACACAAATAAAAAAGATAGGTAGGTAGGTAGGTAGGTAGGTAGGTGGGTGGGTGG
>JANHFL010009849.1:239723-257052 GCA_032468155.1 Oxyrhabdium leporinum | reverse complement strand
TGGCCCGGGCCCCCCCCCCCCCCCAAAAAAAAAAAAAAAAGCTCTCTGCTCTCTGTTCAGGGACGCGGACGCGTCGAGAGCCTAGGTTTGGATTGCCCTTCATCGTCGATGGGGCTGCGGTGAGTTAAGACAAAGGACTCCAGCCGCACTGGTCGGTTGGCCGGGGCGCCAAGAGGCAGAGAAAGGGCGCAATTTCGTTCGTCTGCTCCGAGCCGCAGGAGCGGCGGCGATCGAGCCTAATCTGCGGGCGGAGCGGGGAAAAGGCTGGAAGAGGAGGGACGGCGGGATGAGGCTGGGCTCCCTTGTTGCCATGCTGGTGTGTGCCAAGGTAAAGGCGCCACCACTGGCGCTCAAACCGCAACCGGCCCGCCTCCCCTCGGCTCTCCCTTCCCAAGAGAGAAAGCCGGGCTCCCCAACCGCGGCCAGACCGCTCCAGCCAACCGATCAGGCGACGCGTTCTGGGTGGCGAGTCGCGATGCAAAAGCGTGATAGCGGAGCCGGAGCCGGAGGCGGTGGCGGCGTCAGGCAAGCCTGTGGCAGCCTCTGTCCCAACAGGGTGCAGGATTTGGCCGGCAGGTTGGGCAAAAAGCCGTGCAAAGTAGAAAGAAAGGTGCGTTGCTGGAGAAAGACCTCGCGAACAGCAGAAACGTCGTTCGCTCCCTCCCTCCCTCTAGGACGGGAGACAGCGTCGCCCAGTGGTTAAACCAAGGGCATGTTTTGGACCAGAAAAAACGAGGATTTCTCATTCGATCACTCGAAGATGGGAAACCCATAAGGAAGCGAGCGTCTCTGGGCCTGTGCAGATTGCTTGCCTTCTCCGGTCTTCTGATATTGGAGGAAAATGTCAAAGGGAGAAGTTCACGCTCCTGTGCCTTCTGTTATTTTACATACATATATCTCTATATCATCTATATCTATATTATCTATATGTCTATATCTACATGATATAAGCAAAATAACAGAAAGCACAGTAGCTATATACCTATATCATATAGATATGTGCGTGCGTGCATGTGTGCGTGTGCGTGTGTGTGTATGTGTGTAGTTTAAAAAGAGGATAAAGATGTCCTTGCACAATACAAACTCAATCCAAAGTAAAGCTTTGCTGCGCAGTCCAGCCTAAGAAGTAAGAGACCCTGAGTTCCCTGAGGCTGAGACATGTGCCTAGGCTACCTGAACAAGTTTAACATGTTTGTTTGCAACTGTTTTGCCCGCAGGTGCCACGGAAGATTCTGCATCCCAGAAGCTGCCCCATAATTATTCATAACGACCCATCTCCGGACTCCATAGAGCCTGGTGAGTTCGGTTTGCAATCTTCCTTTCCAGCTTGAAGATACGTTCGGGCACTGTACGCTCACACGCGCGTGCACACACACATATTAACGATCCTTCTAGTCACCTTTTTATTAACACATTCCTCACAGTTTCCCTTTTCGCCACCTGTATCTTTTTAAAAAAACAAAACAAAACAAAACAAAACCCACAGCTTTTGAGGCTGATAATGAATTATTCAGGAATAAATGATCCGGAAGACAGACGCTTCTTTGGTGTCATCGTCTGCTACAAAAGACAAACAAACAAACAAACAACCGCAATTCGCCAAACGCAACCCTAGCTTTCTTTGCACATTGCCTCTCGTACACGTCTGTCAGCCTTTGAAGTTGGTTTCCAATGATTGGTCTGTGGTTTCCCTTTAGCCTTTGCTACCATCGATTGGCAAGACTTAGCGGACTGCACCTCAGCCTTTCAGCGGGAAGCTTCTACAGACGCCGCTCTTCCTCAGGTAAATCGATAGTCCTCGCCCACCGGCAATTTTAGACAGGCGTGACTTGAATCACGCATTTATACCGCTTCCCTCGCTGCGGTTTGCATTGGGACAGAAGTGGCCCCGGTGCTTTGCAGAACGCCAACACTCAGGCACTTGGTATGCATTCCCACTGGGGAAAGCGACCTCCCATTAACCTGGACGGATTTATTTAGAAATCTGGACCTCATCCTTAAGGTGGCAGCAGATAGCCGACTCTGGCTGTTTCCAAAACTAAGCGGTGTTTGATCTGGGTGGTGGTGGGGTCCATCTAGATAACATTTGGTCGGGAGACCTTTAGAAGATTCCAGAGCCATGGGTGACCTTTGAAAGTTGAGAAACAAACCAGAAAAAGTCTATGGAGATTCTCAGTCATCCAGGTCGTGGTTGTCCCAAAGGTGGTTTTTCAAGAGGCAACTGGGACTGTTTGGTTTTTCTTGGAAGACCTTTTGCTTCTCATCCAAGAAGCTGGTCCAAGAAGCTGAAAAAGCTTCTTGGATGAGAAGCAAAACGTCTTCAACACCCACCGACCCCCGAAAGTCCAGTTGCCTCTTGAAAAACCACCTTTAGAACATACTAGAAAAAGGCACTGGGAAACCATTTCCATGGAATTGCTGGGAAAGCAATGCACCTACCTCAGAAGTCTGGAGTTGAGATTGGGTCAAAGGAGACCTTAGATTGTTGTTGTTTTTTAAATCTTATTCTTGCTGCTGAAGCACAAAACAGCTTTTCTTTCCAGACAACTATTAAAAATGGAAAGTAGAACAAATTCAGAGGGATTTAGGATGTCACCTAAGTATTGCAATGTCAGATAGTAATTTCTAAAAATGAGAAATGTGAAGGCTTCAGTGCACATGCAAATAATTTTTTTGTAGTTATGATGAAGGGGTACTGTAGAAAGATTCCATTGCTTGTTGGTGCTTTCTCCCAAAATATGTATTTAAAGGATCAGCCCAAGGATCAGCATGCACACTTTGGGGGTGGGGGGATGATTTTAGAAAATGGAGTGGAAGATAAACTACTCTCATTTTACTACATGGATTCAAAACAGAGTAAATCATGATGTGGTTTGCTTCATTTTGGCTTTGTATGTCATGTGAACGCAGTCATCATGGTTTAAAAACTAGAATTTATGGTTTTAGATATTATACTAACCATCTACGGCTTTAACACTTGGGGTACAAACTAGATAATCATGGATTATTCAATAAATCATAGGTCAGTATGCGTATGTCTGGGTGAGGCATTTAATTTGGACTGCAATTCTATACACACTTCCTGAGATTTAGATCCACTGTACTGAGTTTCCCTTGAAATGGCTGCATCCTGGAGTGTATTGCTGAACTCTACAAAGTTCTACCATAATATTTTATGCCTTTCAGAAGTTAATGGAAGTGAATCCTCAGGATTTACTCTATGGGAAAAGAAGTGTATGGATTGGATTGCAGTTTTAGACGAGAATAAATGGAATTCTTAGGTCAATGATGATTTCCATGAAGAAACTGGCACTTTGCACCTTCGCCACAACCACAATCAATGAGATTAAATAATAAGATGGTAGGGAGGATCTGTAGCCTGGATCTTAAGTCGCAAGTTTGCTGATTTTCCATTTTATTTATTTTTTGTAAGATGCAAGTTTACAAAGTGTCAGTTTAGCCTGGTGCAATAGGTACCAAGGGCGGTGTTCACGTGACCCACCGGACACAACCTAGTCAGCCAACCACGGCCACTGGAAAGGGAAACTCGCGCAGATTCGCTTGCTTGCAGCACCAGAGAAGCACCAGTTTGGAAGAATGTGATTGGCTCGCGCAATCTAGCCAATTAGATCACGGTGTGGCACGGAGGGAGAAGCATCGCCTGTGATGGTAGCGCCTATGCGTGAAATCCGCGACGGGCGATGGATCCAACTTTCTCCCGAGAGAAAACCGGTGTATCGCAGCGAATACCTCAATAGGAATTCCCTTGCCCTTAACGGCCGTGACAGTCCAACATCAGCCGCCCTTTCGTTGCCTTTGGCAGCATGTCAGCGCGAGCTTGCTCTATTCGCTGCCTGGGCTGGCCAGTGGATTTGCAGGTGCTCGTGAAGATGTTTATTACGCGTGGGAAGAAAGCGTCAGACGGTGTTTCTGGAGAAAAGTTTCCCTAATGGGCTGGTTTCTTTTATACTTTTCAGAGCCCTTCCTTGCAACCCGAGGATGACTTTGATTTCCAGGAGTTTCGAGATGCAGTGGATAACTTCTTATCTGGCAAGTATGCAGAGAGGTTAATTAACATTTCGTGCAGGCAATGAAATCTTTCAATGGATTTCTTCAGTGGGCAGCCTACCACTTGATTAAAGAATTTATTTCAGTCACTGACCGTGCATGCATTTGTCATGTATGTCTACTTGGGTGTAAAGCCATCTTGCATTCCTTTTGGCCTTGCTTATTTATTTTTATTTGCCATATTTATATGGCCGTCCGTCTACAAAATATGATTCTGGATGGCAACAATAAAAAACAAAATGACCATATTAAAAGGAACATCCCACAATTATATCTTTAATGTTATTATTATTAAAAGGCTGGGAGAAAGAATACATATTATAAACAATGGAGCCATCTCATTAAATCATAGTCCCTTGAAATGAAGGAAAAATATTTTTATTTTGAAAAATAATACCTGTCATATACACGCTTCATTTGCACTGATATTTTTTGACCTCATCTTCTTTACATACAAAAAACATTGTGTCAAAATAGCACTTAAATTAAATAGAGCATTTAATTTAATACTCTAAATTGCTTCCAAATTCTTATTAACTAAGTATTACAGCTTTACTTTATATTACAATAGGTCTTTTTTTCTGTTAAAATTACTCTAGACTAAAAGTAAAGAAACTAGAGGCCTGTGAATGGGTGGCTACCTATAGATTTTGCCTGTTTCAGGCCAAGGTATTATATTTTTTTATTGATGATGATCTCTCACCCTACTTTCGGTATTTCTGTGTTTCCAATCAAATTCTTCCTGTGTATGTTTGCTATTAAATTTATATTGCAGGTTGTTGTGGGGGGGAAAAAGAGGAGGAAGCCATGCTGGATATGTTTGCTGTCTTGAATTATTTGTAAAAAATAATAAAGGTGGGATTTGAATAAATTAAATAAATAAAATAAATTAGTAGTTCCTTAACATTTGCCTCCATTTTAAAGCTATGCATGCATACTTTAGACTAGGCTCTACTGGGCACAGTGGAACCTGCCCACATGATCCATTTAACAATGGAGAAATATCCTTTTAAGTTTAGAAAAACTTGCTTTAAATTAAGTTTTCCTAATCTGATGCCCTCTAGTGGCAAAACCTGAAATGTTTAGGATAATCTTTCCCTCTATAATCTATTTGTTCTTCCACTGTGGGTGAAAATCAAGTTCTACTGGCAGGGGTGTGAGTAAAAAAAATAAATGGTGGCTGCAGCCATGTGATCAAAGCACTGTCATTTTAGGTGAATTTTATGTGCAGCACATATAAAAGGGGAAGTGTTGTGGCTGCCAATCTTGCTTGTTTGTTACCCCTTCTGCAGACACTCATGTCTACAGACAGTTCACAGTTACAACGACACTGAAAAAAGTGATTTATGAGAGTTGTTCATACTTACCACCATTGCAGAATCCTCATGGTCATGTGATCAAAATTCAGATGCTTGGTAACAGGCATGTATTTATAACAGTTGCAGTCTAAGGGTCATGTGATCACCTTTTGTGACCTTCTGACAAGTCAAGTCAATGGAGAAGCCAGAATCAGTTAACAAGCATGTTACTAACTTAATAACTGCAGTGATTCACTTAACAACTGTGGCAAGAACAGTCATAAAATGGGGCAAAACGTCCTTAAAAACCGTCTTACTTAGCAATGGAAATTTTTGACTCAATTGTACATAGTAGAAAGTTAAGGACTATCTGTATTGGTAAGAGTTCTTTTTGAGTGAAGGAATATAAACTGAAAAAATATTCTTCTTGTGCCGTATCTGTCATCAGACGTTGGCGATCATGTTGGCAATCCTATTTTTATCAACAGCCGCACGAAAAAAATGCTGTTGAGCTTTGTCCAAACCAGTCCCTTAGATTTTGAAGCCATGATGTTCTTCTTCTGCCTGGACCTCGGTTGCCTTCAATTTTTCCCTGGAGGATTAAGTGAAGTATTCCAGGTGTCACATCACATGTCCAAAATATTATAACTTTCACTTTTTTATGGTTTTGATGATTTCCCTTGGCTTTCCCAGGTGGCTTATCACCTCCTCATTTCTGATTTTGTCAACCCAGCTTATACGTAACAGCCGCCTGTACATCCACATTTCAAATGCTTCTAGTCTCTTCAAGTGGCTTTCTGTCAGAGACCAACTCTCCATTCCATAGAGCAGAATAGAAAAGATGTAGCATCTGACAAGCCTGATTTTCAATCTTAGGCTATTGTCGTGACTGCAGAAGACCTTTTTCATTTTGAAGAATGCTGTTCAAAAAATATTAAAAAAATATTTTAAAAAGCCAAATGGGATAATAGCTGCTTCATCATACTATAGCTCAATAACTTTAGCCTTTAGTTTAATTTCAATGCTCATCTGCAAGAAAAACAGTTCAAACCTCTGGGAAGAACTGTCTGCAGCCTGATGCAGCTTTTTGAGATTCACCGACATTATTTCCGAGTTAGTTGCTCTGTGCTTAATTTAGCCTTAACTGCTCCCCACCTACATTGTGCACATGCCAGCAAGATAAATGGAGTCAACCAACTATATAATTTTATTCCTATTCTTCTCCAGATTCTTCCCCTCTGATGGCTCCTCTGCTGGATTTTTCTTTCCCTGTGGATAATGGAAGCCCCCTCAGTCCCTGCCTCCAGAAACCTGTACAAATTGATCCGAACCTAGAGGATGTCTTGTCCACTGAGCAGTACTGGAAAGAATTGGCAGATCAAAATCAAAAGGCGCTGGGGGATGCACTTGTGGAAAATAATCAGGTATGAAGAGTGAATGGACATGAAAGGTAAGCTAGGCATTTACTTAGCAGCAAGCCATTCGAACAGTAATGAATTGATGCAAAGCATTGAGAACTGCAGCAAGATGAATAATAGAGTCTCATACTGGGATGGAAAAAATCCAGGTAACTCCGAGATGGAAGCAAAGTATTTTCCCTATCTCATTACAGCTGTCTAGTGGTATGCAGGTTTTTGTACCCCAAATATGGAAGCTGTACTGTAATTAATAGGAGGAGGGCCACTCTGATGTAGTGGTTAAGCATCAGCTGAGAGACATAGTCTCACCTTAGGCATAAAGCCATTTGGGTGACCTTCCTTGGGCCAGTCATTCTCTTTCAGTCCTTAGAAGGAGGCAATGGCAAACCACTCTGAAATCTTGCAAAAAAAAAATGCAGAGACTAGTCCAGGTGCCAACACTGATTCAAAGGCACCAAAAACAAAGCAAACAATTACTAAAAAAATAAAATGTATTGGTCTATATGCATCTGTCTATAGCATTTTTTTAAAAAACTGGCTTTTAAAATTATTTTCTACTGAAAATAAATTTCAGTATTTCTTTGATTTGTATGTTGTGGGCTAATCTTTTAATCTGCAGTTTAAAAATGTAGGTTAAAAAACTTGAATTTAACTGTCATCATAAAAATTAAGCAATGAACAACTTTAACAAGATAAAGTTCTTGGGGGGGAAGGAGGAAAGGGAAAGGATAGATCATAAAGTTTGGTTGTTGGCAACATTTGTTTGACAAGATAGTCTGTGCTCGTGATTCCTACCTGACCATATTCCTTCCCAACAGCTTCAAGAGACATTGACTCAAAAGCAAGAAGAAATTGCTTCTCTGAAGGAGAGAAATATCCAGCTGAAAGAATTAGCCAGTCAAGCCAAACAGCTTGCTTCTGTGCTAGATGTAAGTGCTGAAGTGTCCCTCCCAGTAAGTCACTTCTGTATCACTTAGGTGGTCATACTGTCATAAAGCAAAGTTATTTTTATGGTCAAAATGGCTTCACATAACTCATCAAAAAACTCTTGGGTTAAACCCTGGTATGTTCTCCAAGCATAAAATCAGAGATTAATTATGACATATTACACTAAAGTTAAATTTCTTTTATGTCTGCCTGGATTCCTGATCAATTGGACTTTATTTTTGTTCAGCTTCTTTTAATTAAGAAAAATTTAGAAACTTATATGCTACAAAACAAAGCAACTTTGGAGACTGTTATCTGGCAGGAATTAGGAGATATGCTTTCTCTGCCACAGGAATCTGGAATATCCTCTCTTCAGAGGTTAGGATGACCCTGATCCTATTGGATTTCATAAGGCCTTGAAGACCTGGTTATCTGCTCAGGTCTGAGCCCCCGAGTGTCTGAAGGGTTCCGTTTCCTGACTATATGGACACCTATGATAATGGTTTCCCTTGACCACTATATGTATTTATTTTTATACTATACTGTATTTAAAACTGTTTTAATGACTGTACAATGCCCAGAGTCACTTACCTGAGATGAGCAGCTATAGAAATGAAAATAAATAAATTCTCCAGGAATGCATAGAGGGGCATTAAGGAAGGAAAAACAGCAACTTAGTACTGGGAAAGGGGAAATCATGAGAAAGAAGCTCAAATTAAGTCTGTCTTGATTCTATTTGGAATAAGATGAGCAAGGGGTCATTTGTGAGGTGGGCAGCTATATAAATAGAAAATGAATGAATGAATGAATAAGGAACTATTGTAGGCTTTCATGATTAGGTATTATATCCTATAACAATAAAATACCATCCCTATAATCCTGCCTGTTTCCTGATCTAGTCTGTTTCAGAGGCACCAAACTCCAGCATCATTTTGTTTTTCTCTATAAATATTCTTAAAGAAACCAAATGGTGGATGGTTATGGCCCACTGTTTGGTTTGTGATTATGTGTTGTGGCTAATAAACAAGATTAATTGGGATAGGGAATGTACAGAATGGATCATGGGTGCTTTCTGTCTTGATGTGCTGATTTTGTGAATGACAAGATCTCATCCATGGCAGCCATTTTATGAGATTCCCCACAAAAATTCAATATGAGTATGTATCCTAATGAATTATTTTCTGCTTGTTTTTAGTGCATGAGCGATTCTAGCAATATAATCTGTTGGGGAGTAAAATAATAAGCATGATGTGCAGCTAATGTCTTCCAAAATTTGTGCTTTTGATTGTGGCAGAAATTAATGCTCCCTCAGAGCAAAGACAGCGCTGAACTTTCCCTCAGCTGTGGCCCTGGCAAGAGAAGCCTTGAGCAGGTGTCAGTTCCTGAGCATGAGGAGGACATGGAAGTGAATGAAATCTTAAGGGAAATATCGGAAAAATGCAATGCAGCCCTGCAGTCCATTGATGACGACAGAAGCCCGAAGCGGCCTCGTGGAGAGAATGAAGCCGTCCACATGTATGGAGCTTTCCATGGGCTGCAGACGTGCAGCAGTCATAGTTCCCTGGACTTAAGTGGCAGTGAATTTGAGGAAGGGGTGTCCTTCAAGACGTCCATCAAAGAGCACTGTAACATTAGGACACTGGCCTTTCCACAGGGCAATGCTTTTACTGTTAGGACAGCCACTGGGGGCTACAAGTTTAGATGGGTCCCCAGCTGATTGAAGAGGGAAGCAATCAGCTAACTACACTTGCCAAATTGCAATCACATATAAAGTGGTGCGGTGTGTTATTAGACAGCTAAGAGAAGTAAAGAAAAGTTCCTACTATTTAAGCTAAGGTTCTTCTTCATGGGGAAAAACCAAATCCTGCTACGGTTGTCCATGCAGGACGATCAAAAAGAATGGCCTTGATGGTGTGACTGAAACTCTGCTTTATTTTATGCACTAAAAAGGGGTGGCATGTCAATTGTATGGAGACATATTACCCCCTCTCCCTCTGCAAGGATATTTATGGTGCTATTCTATCACCTACCTGGTCTCAATACTTGAATTACATAAATAATCCAAGGTCAAAATCGATTAGATATACTTTAGCAATGGCTGCTTGTTTTGTTTTTTTTATTGCTGAGTTGCAATGCCAGTCCTAAGTTGGCTTCTGTAGCATAGTTTTGTTTGATGATGTTGGATTACCCCCTCTCCCTCTACACGACCAGCATTGTTCTTTTCTTCAAGCACCTCAGAAGAGCAACTTCTTCTAAAGCTGCACTTCATGTCCTCCTGACTTCTAGCTAGAGTAGCTCTGCTCTTCTCACTGCTCTCTGCCCTCCATTCTTCTTTTTTCTTCTTTACCTTACAGATGCCTGGAGGTTTCTTCCTCATACTGCTTTAGCGGACTGTGTCCCTAAAGGCATCTAACAATGCCAGTGCAAGATACTTCTTTTCTGGAAAAGGCTCCTGATTTTGCACAAATGTCTCACAGCATAGATAAGTATATTTAGGCTTATTGACTGAAATACTTTTAAGGCTAATTTGTAGCTTTAGCTGCCAAATATATGGTATACCTGTGCAAAGTTTCAAAGGGGTATTCAAGTGAAGCATCCTTCCGTCATTTGATGATTAAGTACTGTAGCTTCACAAATCCAATAAATAAAACCCTTTCTTGTGGCTCAGAAAAGAAAAGCAGTAGTGGCTTGCTGATTTTTGATGGTCTTCTCTGCACATGTGTGTGCACAAAAAATGAAAAGCATAAGTGTAAGAAGTAGCTGGGCAAAGTTGAATAGTCCACCTCAAAATTTGAATGCTTTCGTTGATGGTGACTGGCATCAAGGTAGATTTGCAAAGAATAACAACACCTTCTCACATAATTCCAGGTAGTGTACGATAATCCATTCCATGGCACATTTTTCAATCCCACATTACAGAAATATTTGATATACTGATGTACACAACCTTTTTGTTTTCTTCAAAGGCTACTTGAATGGACCCAATATTTTCTCCTGATAGGGAGAATATCTTTTTTCAAATAATCATCTCTCTGTTTAGAAAGGTTATAATGTTCATAGGTTTGACTAGGGAGAGAGGGATCTTCAGGAAAATTACCTACGAAAGTCAGTATAAATGAAATTTTCAACTGGATGGTGAGAGAAGTGTAACCTTATGTATAGGAAAAAAACAGAAATCTCAGCAGTTGCTGTTGTTGTAGACTCCACCAGAAGTACTAGGTGGGTTTATAGACTCAAACAAACTAGATTTACCATCATCATAATTATCGTCATCATTATTTGCTATGGGCTTAAATAACACTTGTTTAAGGGAATATCTCGTTAAAAAAATATTGCTCAAGAATAGAACTTTTTCAGACTAAGATTCTGCTCTTAAATTGAATTCCTAAAAGTTACAAAACCACAAAATACATTTTATTAAGTAAAAGTCTGCAGATGTGTTTTTGGAACATAATGATCCTTGGCCTGTTTTGTAAATTGGGCTAAACTCTGGATTTTTAGGATAAGGTTGACAGAATATGGTATAATTGCCTGGACAAACCACATCAAAGCTCAAGAAATCACATTATAACTCACCATATAGAATAAATCAGGCCATAAATTTGTTTAATTGATACGTGGTAAAAGGAAGAGGGCAATGAAGAATTATTAAAGAATGGAATAATTTCTTGTTTTGATCTTACAGCTGGTAATGTATTACTTATACATATGAAGACTGAAAGCCAGATTTTTTTTAAAAATAAAGGACTTAAGACAGAAACATCATTGGATGTTATCCTGTCTCTTTCATACCCCATGTAAAATCTTTATGCATGATAATGGATTTATGCAAATTTGTTCTCCTATGTAAAGGACAAATGGTTGTCTATTGGTTGATATTTTATATTGATTTGTAATATTATCAACAATGTGTCTTGGGTTTTTCTCCCTTTAATCACAGCAAGATGGGCTCTGTTCCTTAACATCTTCTCTGCATAAAAGAAAATACCTGTCGTTCTCCTTATTTCTTTGGCTATTATTCTATTTATGTGTTTGTTTTGGTTCTAGAAATATAGACAATATATTGCTCACATAGTGGCAATACTTTTTTTTAAGAATTGGAATGGATGTGATTTGAGTCCTTCTGTTTCAATTCTCAACTACAACTCCTAAAAAAATAATTTTGTTTCCCCCCCCCCAATTCTGGCTCCTTCTAATAATGTGGTAATATCATCAGATAGCATTTTATGACTATCTCAGAGATACAAGCCATAAACCTGTTCTCTTACATATTAATCACCCCTGCACCGGACCATGTTGTATCTGGTATAATTTTGACTTGCATGACATGAACCTGGTCAATTCTTTATTCAATAAACTATGGTTAACCCAATAATGGCTTAGTGTATTGTATGAAAACAGCGTTAATCTATGGGACAAAAGCTAAAATTAATTCAGAAAAATGGTTTTGAGACTGTATGTACAGGTAGTCTTTGTTTATAGTGACTGCTTCATAGAGTGACCATTTACAGTTATGACGGTGATGAAAAAGTAACTTTGCTACTAATCCTCCCATCTATGTCCTTGACAGATCTGTAAAGCAAAGGAAAGCTGAGGTAAGATAACCAGCACAGTTGTGGTTTCACTTAGTGACCACTTTACTTAATGAGTCATTTGCTGGTTTCAGTGTGATTGCTGAGTTAGGATTACTTGTAATAATGATCATCTCATCCAGGGCTCTAATAGAATTATAGTTAAATTATCATTATAATTCATCTTTAAATGCAGGGAAAAGTTTGACTTTACTGTTATCCTGATAACCATAGCCAGAAAAATCAAATTTCATTACATTTGTCTGCAGCTTTCTATCCTTGGTCATAGAGATAGGGAAATCTGGGAGTTTTAATTTGAAAAGCAACTAGATTAGGGAAAATATTTAGAAATACTTAAACCTGACACAAAACTAAGCAATTAAAGTTTAAAAATTGGGCATATGTAAAAAATCAGCACATTCAAATATGTTTTAATGTTGTAAGCCACCCAGAGTTGCCTTATGGTGAGATGGACAGCAAATAAATTTAATAAAGAAATAAATTAAAGAAATAAATATGCAAGAACTGTTTCTGTAGTCTATCATGATCCACATCTAGGAAATTCTTAAGTTAGTGGTAGGAGACAGAGAGAGGTCAACATAGTTTATTAAAGATTAACAGTATTAACATTAATCCTTCACTTTGAAAGGAGTATTCCTTTTTTTTAAAACTGTTCTTGTTTTGATAGAGTTACTCACGTATGGTCAAGTGACTTCAAGTGATGTATGCATTTATATGTTGTTATAAAAACTTATCCATTGTAAGAATCCAGCAATGTTTCATTTTTAAAAAACACAGAAATATTGGCTAGATCAGATACAGTGATGGCACTTACTTTTGAAATTTCAGAAACTGATCAAGAAATCTCTTATTTCCCCCCCCCCTTCCTTTAAACATCTTGATACTTAAAATATCCTGAGCTTTGTGAAAAGTCAAGCCTCCTTCCCTGTGCTTTCTTAGAGAGCCTTGTGGTTCCACAATGTTGTGTTCTTACCTAGTTATTCAAAGAAATAGAAATAGCACTTAGACTTATATACTGCTTCATAGAGCTTTACAGCACTCTTTAAGTGGTTTACAGAGTCAGCATATTGCTCTTGGATCCTCATTTTACCGACCTCGGAAGGATCAACCTTGAGCCAGTCAGGATCAAACTCCTGGCAGTGAGCAGAGTCAGACTGCAATACTGCATTCTAACCACTGCACCACTGTGACTCTTACTGGAAATACAAGGAGAGGCACCTTTCTTTCTACAAATCCAGTGGTTCTGTCAATACTAAACTTTGTTTCTACAAATCCAGTGGTCCCGTCAATACTAAACTTTGTTTTATGACCACAATGAATCCACTATCAATGAAATGTCCAAATAGGCGTCCTGATTCCAGTTTAGTTAGAGTGGCAGAGCATCTAATCAACAGATGGAGCAGTAGCTCAACTGGCATAAGGCTTCAAGTGCATCAAATACAGATTCATACTTAACATGAGTTCCACTCAGGGAGAAATGGCTCCATGGAAATTTTTATTGATGCCTCCTTCTCCTGACTTGATGGGTGCCTGAAAACCTGCAGTGGAAGAGGAGTTGTCATTCTTGAAAAGCATGGGCAGCTACTATATCTTAATATAATAAAAGGTCAATAACTTACATCTCTATCCCATTCTCCTCCCTTACATTGCCACTTCTATCCTTTAAAGCTTTTGATACTTTCCAAAATAACATATAAAATAACAAATGCTAAATAAATTAATAAAATAAATAAAACCCACAACAAATCATAACGTTGTCGGTTCTGTGCTGTTTTGTTTTTTCTCCCTGATGTTTACTATTAAGGATGGTGCAATTGATGCCAGATTTTGTAGGTAAATACCCACCTTAAGAAATTTGAGATACAGGTAGTCTTCATTAGGTGATCACAACTGGGACCCACAACTTAATCATTAAGTGAAGCGGTCACTAAGCTGTGACTATGCCTATGATCTTACTTTAGCTTTCCTTTGCTTTACAGAAGGTCATACAAATAAGAACTGACCACATAGTTATTTTTGTTATCACCATAGCAATGATGAATGGTCGCCAAACAAGGCAGTCACTAAACAAGTACTACCTGTAAGTTCAGATCACCTCTACAATCACAAAGTTCAGTGCAGGATGAAGGAACAAGGTCACAGAATAAGGAGTGATTTATCAAATAGCTAAAGATTAAAATAACATTTAATGTTTAATTTGCACAAAAATGCAAATAGGTTATGTATTTTTATATGGACACTCCAGTCTGATATGTATTTTTTCTTACCAAGGTTGGATTTAAGGTTTATTTGACTTTTGCTCTCAATTATAAATATATAAACCATGGGAGTGGGATCAGAAAATGTCAAATGCCAGTCATGATCATATGCGCAAAGTCTTGCCATTTTTTTCATATGTTGCACGTGAAAAGGGATCAGACTTCAATCCCACAATCACATTTACATTCTATTTTTTTAACTCTCCTTTCAGCTGTTTTTGTTATAAAACACAGTTATTGGTTTTACACGCCTTTTAAACCAAAGCCAAACAACAATATGGCTTGGCACAATATGTAAATCCACCCAATACAACGTTATCATCTTGTGTTCTTGAACACTAAGTTGGGTTTAAAAGTTAGAAAGTTGAGTAAACCTGTGTTACAATTTAGTTCAGTGCAATAATTGAAATTAGCTTGTGAAATATTGGGATTAGACTTGTAATTAGCGTGGAGTAAGCATCAATAGGAATGCTTTTTAGTTACGGTTACTAAATTTTCTGCTGTGGTTTGAAACTGTCCATGTTCCTGCTTAAATTACCAAACTCTTTTTTCCAAAACTAATTTGGTGATATGTTTGTGTTCACATAAACTCATTAAATATGAAAACATATGATTTGGTACTGGTGAGCAGCTCTTGAGAATTGTTCACAAAATCTCACAGTCAAGGGCATTTGAAGTCAGTTCAACTGAGAAGTTCACACCTCATTTTGGCAGGAAAATATCTATTATTTTAAAACAAGGTCAGAAGTCTCTGAAAAATTAAAATAAATTGCAATGATAAATATGAATCAAATATCCAGTTGGTGGGAATTGTATGGAACGTAGACAAAAACCCAACAGCAAAGGGGATTTCCAAGTATATGTTCTGTTCCTTTGTTTGATTTGCCCACTGGTTGCACACGAAGTATGAGATATTTCATAATCAGAATGCCTGTCCTTGGCACTAAGAGAAATTTAACTTTAAGTTCCACACAGTAATATAGTTTATTAATTTGTATCACTACCTGTAATAGAGAAATAAAATATAAACCTGTATAGATCAATAAAAACGCACACAATAACACACCTTGTGTGAAGACTTTTAAAAATGGAAAATCACGATAAAACAGATTTAATACTGGAAAGGAAGTGACTTTAGCTAAATCTGCAGCAACTGTGTCATCTGACCCCAGACATTAGCAAACATTGTGGACAGGCACAAAATGCTACCTTTCAATGTTTTATGTTTTATTGGACTACAATTCTACGCACATTTGCTTAGGATCTACTTATAAATTGATATGAACATTTACACAGAAAATTCAAATGAAATTCAAGCTGTCCAGAGTCACTTGAAAGAATGGCATATAAATTTAATCAATCAATCCATCAATCAATCACTTTGTATGGATATGTTCTCCATATTTTTCATTTTATTTTCCAGACTTGAAATAATTTGAACCACCTACTGCAAGCAGAATAATAGTTTCATGGAGGCTTTCAAAAATATAGCTGTTTTATTATTAAATTCCTGTTCTATCTTACTGTATTTTTATATACCGTATATTTCCCCTTTACATCCAGAAAGGAATATCAATTAAAAATGAAACAAATGCACTTTTAATTTAATGCCAGCATGCATACCAATGATTGCGGTTTAAATTTCACATTGATTAAATGTGTAACCACTAAAAACTTTCTGTACTTATGTGGTTACTAACAAACTATTGTAGCTGAGTGTCAAGTACAGCAAACAAATTCATCTTGGCTGAATCTTCTCTTTAGGGCTATAACCCAAGTTATTTTTAATTCTGTATTTAAACAGCTGTGTGTTGTTCAACAAATTGAAAAAAAATGCCTATGTATTTTTGTAGAAACACTTTCTATTATTGGCCATATAATTAGCAGAATAATTTATGTAACCATTGAAATGATTAGAACATTTTAAGTCTGTCGAATTATTAATGCATCACGCACTATCACTGTAACACCTTTTATCAGTGGTGGGATTCAAATAATTTAACAACCGGTTCGTCCAGGCTCAGGTTGGCTGTTGTGGGAGGCATGGCCCATCCCCGTCCTCCAACTCTGCCGCATATGTGGGACAAGCCTCCTGTGACGGCCAACCTGACCCTGGGAGAACTGGTTGTTAAAATAACTCCCCCCCACACACACACACTATCAAAGTGGATCCTGGGAGCTGGGCTGCAATGGAGAAACGGGAAGCAGAGCGGCCAGCACAAGGGAAGGAGAAGAAGCAGGGAGAAGAAAGAGGAAAAGCGGCTTTCTCCTTCTCTTACACCGGCTGCTCCATTGCCTGTTTCTCCATTGCAGTGCAGTGCAGCGCCCAGGATCCACTTTGATGGATATAATATACCATATTTTATAATATAATATACCATATTTTTTGCACTATATGTTATCGCAGCTTGATTTAGCAAGAGCAGCTGATTGGTGGCTGGATCGGCCTCCTGGAATACCGCTGATCAGCTGTTCCAGGCTTCGGGGATTGCAGCTGCCATAGCTGCCTATTGCCGCCTCTGCATGTCCCGTTTTTGGCCTCCACGTGCCTCATTTTCAGCCTCCACGTTTCCTGTTTTTGGCCCATTCCAGGTGGTGGAGATCACTGCCACTGCCACCTATCACCACCATCTATTGCTGATGATCGCTGCCGCCGCATGGAATGGGCCGAAAATGGGGTGTGTGGAGGCCAAAAATGTGGCATGCAGAGGCTGAAAATGAGACATGTGGAGGCCAAAAATGGGGCATGTGGAGGCCAAAAATGGCTG
>JANHFL010009849.1:219462-231020 GCA_032468155.1 Oxyrhabdium leporinum | reverse complement strand
GAGAGGGAGAGAGAGAGGGAGGGAGAGAGGAAGAGAGAGAGGGAGAGGGGGGAGGGAGAGGGGGTGAACAAAGTAACCTCTCTACTCGGCAAATATGCATTTCCACGTTGTAGGCCAAATGTGATAAAAGAGAAGAGGATTTGTAAGAACGAATCAGTGGATGGTAAAAGGTACCATAGGTAGTTCTCAACTTACAACAGTTCATTCAGTGACTGTTCAAAGTTATCACGGCATCTCCAGGATCATGTGATCCAAATTCAGATGCTTGGCAGCTGGTTCACATTTATAACCGTTGCTGTGTCCCAAGGTCATGTGATCCCCTTTTATGACCTTCTGACCAGCAATGGCGAAGCCAGATTCACTTTACGACCGTGTTGCTCACATAACAACGGTAGTGATTCCCTTAACAACAGAGGCAAGAAAGGTCATGAAATTGGGCCAAAATTCATTTAACAAATGTCTCACTTAACAACAGAAAATGTGGGCTCAGATGTAGTTGCAAGTTGAGGACTACTTGTTGTGCCTTCTCAGGTCTTTTCTGCTGGAAACTCAAATGCTGCTATGGCCATCCCTATCATTAGACGGAAGGAAACATCTGCTTTAGATAGCACTGTAGGTTTTAGCAAAAGGTGGCCATTTATGAGTTATCCTTTTAGGGTTGAATAGCGAACTGTTCTGCCCTATTACATCTTGTATTTTGGAGTCACTACCTAATTGATGTACAAATTGCTGTATATACTTCATCCACCTGCAGATAAGTCAATCCTTGAATTATTAATCAAAATACCATGAAAAATACACCATCTACAGATGAGCTAATTGTGGAAATTTTGAGGGTTGATGTATCCATGGATGGTGCTTTTTCAAGCATCAGTGGAAGTGAGTGACTCTTGGTGCTCTGTGAACTTGGTTGTTTTCTTGTAGATGTTTCATTATCCAAATTAGATAATGTCATCAGTACTAGTGAGGAGCGAGGTTCTGATTCAGAACAATGGGTGGCAAATGTGAATGTATCTGGAGAACACCAGGTTGGGGGAGATCATTTTACACCCTGGAAAAGTGGTGTGACTAAGGAATCATTAGATTTTATGGCAAAGAGGAAATCTGAACCTCAACCATCCAACCTCAACTATCTAAGAAGTGTAGGAAGGCCCCCACCACCCCAGAATAAAATATATATTTTTTTATTCTTAATATTGAAAAGAAGAAGAACAGAATATTTCCCATAAAGGAGAAGAGGAGAGACATTTTCTTAAAGGCAGAAAGCAGCCTCAGTCTTCCTGCTATAGGAAAACAGCCTCAAGCAGAAGCATGAGGAGGCCAGTCTTTAGGAATGGAGATTTTGGATCCATTCAGAAAGACTGGGCCACTCTACTTCTAAACAAAGAGCAGCCAGAAACTCCAACTAAGCAACACAACAGGCAAGGAGATGAAATGACAAGACTAGCTCAGACAAACAAAACACCTAGGATTTGCATTTCCCCTTGGCCTCTAGAGCCAGCCATGACCCCATAGGAATAGCCATGAAAATATTGAAGGACATATTCTTGCACAGAAAAGGCATCTCAATCACAAAGCCCCAAAGAATGTATAAAAGCCCCCTACTCCCAACCCCATTTTGTCAGCCACCCCAGAAACATGCTGCTGTCATTGAAGCTTATGGCTAACAAATAAACGGAGACCTTCTTTCCTGCAGATTACTGATTAACAGAGTTGGAAGGGACCTTGTAGGTCATCTAGTCCAACTCCCCCGCACAAACAGAAACAATTTCTGACAAATAGTAATCTAATCTCTTCTTGAAAGTCTCAAGTGATGAAGCTCCCACAACTTCCGAAGGCAAGCTGTTCCATTGGTTGATTGTTCTCACTGTTATAAAGTTTCTCCTTATTTCCAGATTAAATATTTCCTTGTTCAGTTTCCATCCATTATTCTGGCCTACAGGTGCTTATAACAGGTCACTTAGCAACCATTCACATTTATGACGGGACACCCAAAAGCTATTTACGATCAAGTTTAAAGCTACCCCTTGTGGTGAAGTGATTGCATTTTGGGTATGTAGCAATTGGCTCATCTTCATGGCAGGTTCCTGCAATCATGTGACTGTAATTTTCAACATTTTTGACTGGTTTCTGGAATCACGTCTGGCTTCTGGCAAAAAATGCTCATGGGGTAAATGAATTGCTTATGGACCAAGGCATTCATATAATGTCTGAGGTGTTCTCTTAACAACCACTGAAAAAATGTTGTAAAATTGGGTCTGGTCACATGATGACTTGCTTAATGACTAAAATGACTTACAATTGTAATAATAGATCCAATTAGGGTCATAAGTCATGGTCTATCTATATAATGATTCTCTCCTCTGGGACTGGTTCCTGTTAGTGTTAGGTGAGCACAGGCCCCTCTTGCGTGGGGTAGCAGAGATTTGGAGCTTGGGTTCTTCTAACTTCTCTGTGGGTTAGCCTTAACTTTAACTCTAATTCTAACTCTAACCCGAGATGCAATGTTCCTCTCGGCGGGGGCGTCGTCATTGTGGGCACCTGGAAAGCAAGCTGGTTGCTTCAGCGTAAATAGGCACTCTAAGTTGATGCAATGTTGGTTTTGGGGTCAGATCTCACAGGGCCTAACTTTAACCTTAACCCTTATCCCCATTTATACTAATATGCTTACAACAGAGATACTGAATGAATGGCAAAATATCTGGCAAGATCCTGCTTATTGCTTAAAGCAAAAGAAAGGTAAGGCAATGATTCCAATTATTAGAAGCGAAAGAGATGTCAATTTTACAAATTTTATTCAGAATTATATAGTAAACCAGAGAGCATATTAAAAAAAAAATAGAGAGGCTTTTAAAAATAAAAATTAATTTTCCACATTTAGCTAATGTCCACTTTGCTTTTTAATATCTATGTGGAATCCCTGGCTTATGCCATTAGATATCATCAGGAGATCTACGGAGTAGTACATAACTCATTTGAACACAAATTGATTTTATTTTCAAATGATATTATTTTGTTTATTTCTAAACCTCGTACTACTATCCCAGTGTTGCAAAAAAAGCCTTAATTGAAATAGCAGGATACTCTATTAACTGATCCAAAAATGGAGTTGATGCTTACATAAATCATGGTACAAAGTCCATGCCTTTTTCATTTGTTGCACTTTTTAAAGAAAGTAATTATTTTCCACTGTAATTTGATGAATCAGAAAATAAGAATAAATTTTATGCTTGGTTTACTTTTCCTCAAGTGTTTGTTTTACAGATGACATTAAACACAAAGAATCAGCATGCTCTAGCACAGTTCCAAAACAATATTGTGTGGGCAAGAGAACAAAAACGTGCTGTCACAAATTGTGTTAAACAATTGTTAAATGAGATTAATAAATACACTTTTTACACAAAGAGTTATAGAATGACAATGATATTTGAGTTAAAACATTTAAATAAACCATTTAAATAAACCATTTAAATAAACCATTTAAATAAAATTATTTAGAGATATCTGACACCACTGGTTATTGATGGGTTTATCTGGAACTGGAGGTTGATTATGATTGTTCTAATTATAGCAGTTCTTCACAATCTTTTTCTTTCATTACCCAAAACTTTTTTTAGAATTTAGCAAACAGTTTTGTTTTTTGTTCTTTGTGAAGCAAGGGTGGAAAATCCTACTTCACACATGTACAGCAGATGCTTGAAAACACCAGTAATTCTGTTACAGCCTCCCCAGCTACCATACAATTCATTGTAAATTGTTATCTGGAGAAAGACTCCAGATACTGATTGCTTGACCTAATGCTTGATCACGTGCAAAATTGTTAATAGGTTTGTGTGCAGTTATCCCCAAAAATAACATTTTACCCAATTTTGGATAATTTACTCAGATTTGGGAAACACTGATTTATATAGTGGATTTTTATTGTAAATTTTCAAAGAATCTCTTTTGTTTGTTGCTAATATAGGTAAAATAAATAACATTTATAAAGAGCAGATATATTCAGGAACTGGTGCACTGGTTAATTAAATGGTTCATCAACTGGCTATATCAAGATACAGCATAACATGAACTAACAACATGGTAACAAAGGTATAAATATGCCAAGGTATAGCAAGGTACAGGTAGTCCTTGATTTACAAACAGCCATTTAGCAACCAAAGTTACATTCCCTCCCAAGGTACTTATGACCCGGTTCTGAAGTTCCAAGGGCTGGGTCCCTGCTGCAGTCATGTGACTTGCATTTTAAATGCTCAGCAACTGGGCCACGTTTACAACCATTTGCAGCGCATCCTCATCACATGACAATTTTCAATGTTTTGCCAAAAACTAGTGTTTATTTCTGAATTTTGGCAAAAACGCCATATAGCAAACAATGAGTTGATTCGATGACAGATGCAAAAAAGTTTGTAAAATAGAGCTGGTTATATGGGTCACCTGCATTACAACCTTCACAATTTATGACTGTAATGGGCAGGCTCTCTTACCGTTGTAAGAAGGAATACTGTATTCCAATAAACATATCATCTTTTATGTGACCCTGATCTCTTTTATGTAGCAAGCTCTCAGCTGAAAGTTAAGACTATACATTTGGCAGTTCTGCTGGCTGGATATTTAGTAGTGTAATGAAGGAGATAAGATAATGTGTTGTTGAGATCTTAGTAGGTTGTTTCGTGAAGTAGAGTTTAAAAAATGGGTCCTGACTGAAGCATACAATTGGCATTCAAAGAAACCATGCATAGTGCCTTCTATACTGGGGCTTCAATTTTCTCTCATTGCATAGTGGAATTGCCCACATGTAACCAAGGATCAAATCACATTTGCAAAGAAACCTGAAGGACGGTGATTAGTGCTTTTCTTTCTTGTTGGCTGGTAATATTTACTGGAAAGAGCAAAGAAACCAGGAAACCCACTGATTGCTTTCCTTAGTAAATCTGTAAGGAGAGCAGTATAAGGTTGTGCAAAGTTTGCTGACACACTTCTCCCCTGCCCCAGTGAGAG
Organism: Oxyrhabdium leporinum; assembly: GCA_032468155.1. Lineage (NCBI taxonomy): Eukaryota > Metazoa > Chordata > Lepidosauria > Squamata > Cyclocoridae > Oxyrhabdium > Oxyrhabdium leporinum. The sequence goes on along the minus strand of JANHFL010009849.1, from coordinate 226,022 downwards.
GAGGAAAGGTCTTTAATTTGACTATGAGGAAAAACCCATTAATACTAAATAATAAATGGTATCAATTTTATTAGGATCAATACTACACAAATCCTACCCTCAATAATTGGTAATAATGAATAGTGTAGAACAGGGGTGTCAAACTCAAGGCCTGTGGGCTGGATTCGGCCCGCGGGATGCTTAGATCTGGTCCATGGGGCTCCCCGGGAAACAGCGAAGGACTGGCCCGCGGTGCCTCTGCCAGCAAAAACGGAGCTCAGTTTTTACTGACAGAGGGTTACAGGAGGCCGTCGCAGGCGAAAACGGAGTTTGGGAGCCTGTTTTTGCTGGCAGAGCGCTCAGGCCACCATAGGCACACCCGACATGAGTGATGTCGGGCTGGCCATGCCCCCTGACCACGTCCCCGGCCCTCCGGAGGTCAAACACAACCCTGATGCGGCGTTCAATGAAAGCGAATTTGACATCCCTGGTGTAGAATAAGAGGCTTTATTTTTGCCTTTCCCTAGCCTTTATTAGATTTCTTTCCCTTCATCCCTAATCATTAATTATTCTGGTTGTGGATGGTGGGGTTTGTAACTTAACAGAACTGGTCAGCCCTAGGTTTGAATTTAATGTGTTTAGATATATTAGTTTGCTGTATAGAAAGCAGAAAGCAAGAAGATATAAATGTAATATGTTTTGTTTTTTTAATTTTTGATGGATAAATCCAGTAATAATTGTCCAGTCAGAGCTATGTCACTTGGGCAACCAGGAAGATCTAGGCAGAATTAGAATGACTCACCTGTAACAGCAAATATGAGTTTGGAGGGCGGAAAAAAGAGGCCTGTGGAGATTTTTAGCCAAAAAATGACAACCCATGTTTCTATATTAGTAAAGGTTTAGCATTATTTGTTTGAACGTAATTATGGCCTCTTACTTGTCATTGTTTAACCATATTCACAGTTCCCCAAAGCCTTCAACTGTCACTACTTTGTTCCAAAAAAACGGTTAAGGTTCCTAGGTAACAAAAAGACCATAATTAGGTATCATAGTTTACAAAAAGCCAAACACTTCAAACACGGAAATAAGAACCAAAAGGTGTAATCAACTGTACACTGCCCACATGATAAACAATTTTCATTCTATTATGCACAAAGAAACACAGTTCATTATAGGGGCAAAACCCCAGATCATTCTCATTATTTGGCAACAGTGGTGAGTCATTTATCATGGAATACTTTGGAGAACAGTAAGAGCTCCTCAAAATATGATGAAGGAAAGCATCTACATTAACATGGTTAGAAGGTAAAAGGAGTTATTATTACAGTCACCCTTGACAATTTTGCTGGGATTTATTTGGCTTGACCCCAACTGAATCTCTCTCCCACAAAAAAAGTTTATGGATTACGTAAGGCATGTACATTTATGTATGGATAGAAACAAAAGTGGGAAAGAACTGCATATATACCAAATTATCTTTAATTCAAACTGGCTTTGGATCAAACATTTTATAATTCTTGGGAAAATAAACTGATTTTACTTGAATTTCATAGGTAGAATATTTCCAGCTTGAAAACCACAAAGCGTAAATTAGAAAGGCTAGGAAGGCTGATCTCATACATATAGGTTATATAGTTCTTTCCTTCCAATTTCTTTCAATCATGTCTTCTTTGGGGATTCAATGGAGCATGGGAGACTGCTAACAGTCCCATATAGTAGCAGGCAGTGATAGTCAGAAGTGTCAGCAATAGGAGGGCACAAACAAGTTTGCATCTTTGATTCATGTTTATGCCAGTCAGTTGGGCCCTCCCTCTGCATAGTGGACATGCCTAGCATGGATGATACAGATAATTCTTGACTTACAACAGTTCGTTTAGCAACTGTTTAAAATTACAACGGCACTGAAAAATGTGACTTATTACCATGTTTCACATTTATGACTGTTGCAGCATCCCTGTGGTCACATGATCAAAATTCAGACATTTGGTAACTGACTCATATTTATGATGGTTGCAGTGTCCCAGAGTCATGTAATTTCCTTTTGTGACCTTCTGACAAGCAGAGTTATTGGGGAAACCAGTTTCAATTAACAACCATGTTACTAATTTAAAAACTGCAGTAATTTACTTAACAAATTTGGCAAAAAAAGTCATAAAATGAGGCAAAACTCAATAAATTTCTCAGTTAACAACAGAAATTTTGGGCTCAATTGTGGTCATAAGTTGAGAACTACCTGTAATCTATTTTTATATTTAACATTAGTAGTGAAGCACTATTCACATTTGTTGCTAATTTCAAGTTCTCCCTAAGGCCTGTCTATCTGTCCTGGAGTCAATAGAATATCAGCATATGTTGCTATCTCTATCACCATGCTAATAGAGGAATTCTGGAACTTCCAAATTCACACATCTTAAAATTGTCTAACTCTGTATTGTAGCAAAATTCTTCAGGGTTTCAGGCAGGGTTTATTCCAGTCCATCTTGGAGAGTTGAATTTGGGCCAAATCAGTTGATGTTCTGCTGAATTGCCACCCCCTTCCATGTTCCTGAATGTTATTCACAAGGCAATGGGAGGCAATCTCGTGATAGAATGTTTCTGTGCACAAAAAGGTTATCTCTGTATAGAAAATACATTTGATTTTCTATGTGGGGGATTAATTTTTTTTAACATAGACCTCACCTATAGGAACACTTGGTTTGTTTACTCCTTTTGTTATTTTTGTAAATTCTCAAATCTCCACTCAACCCTAACTATTTTGGGATAAATCCAAACAATAACTAGTTCAACCAGAATGCTGCAATTTAAACTGATTGCTTCATGAAATTCTATTCACAATTTTCTTTTCTTAGTTTCTTAAATATGTGAGCTAGAACATTGCCTCAAAGTTGAGCAATCTTGGCTAATATCTACAGTTTGGAGTTTGAAGGCTCATTTGAATGTATGTATATATATATACATACATATACATATATATATATATATACATAGATAGATAGATATAGATATATAGATATAGATATATAGATATATATAGATATATAGATATATATAGCTATATATATATATTATATAAAGATTAGCTCAGTGTTTGAAGAGTTTCTCATATATATATAAAGCCCAGTGAAATTCAATACAGTTTTGCTTGCCTCTTTTACCCAAATGACCTGTTAAAGCCAAATAAAATGAAATACAATGGTGATCCATTGGCTTTAATATTTACAAGCTTTCAAATCCATTTCTGCAGACTGATACCCTTTTCCTAAAGACTACTATCCAGGGGTTAAATGACCACATGCTCAGAAATGTAGGATCTTAATCCCTTCCCTATGCAAAGAGGAAGCAACCCCTACCAGAAGCATAAACTGATTTATCTGTAAAATAAACTTTCAGCCATTCATTGACATCTGCGGCAGTAAACATTTTATAATAATACTAAGATTTTTCCTAAGCCTCAGTAATGTAATCAATTTGAGAAAAGTTTTCAAGGGTTTTTGTTTTTTTGTTTTAAACAGAAAAAAAATATGGTTATATTTCCAGGCTTTGTTATCTCAGCTACAAAAAAAACTGATTCATTTTTCTCCGGGAAGCCAGCTGACTGGCCCTCCAGCAAAGAAAACTTTAATATATGTCGATCAGAAGGAACAGTTTTTATAAAATACTGAAGGTTTTTTTTAAAACATCTCTAAATTTCCCAGCAAGTTGAGATTAAAAACACAATCGCAGTACAAGGATAAACTGGTTTAATTTTCCCAGTTCTCAAGAAATCATGGGACTTATCTTTACCCTATTTAGAGATGAGAAACATCTGGTCTACCACCAATCTCATATTCCATCAGCCCTGGAACTGGCTACAATGCCAAACCTGGATCCTAGGAATTCAACATTAACTAGAGAACTATTATTTTCTTTCTCCCGTAGTGAAGGCCAAGCAACTTTATTAATGAATTCTTAAACAATCAATGCCCAGGATTCTTTGCAGTGAGATATAAAACAGCTGCAGATCAGATGTGCATTTGTATCTTAGCTATGAAAAATCTAGGATTCAAACTCACTTTTCTTGACAGCTAAATTCCTTGTTGAATTTATCTCAGTTCAATAGTTAAGGCGATTTTGTTACCAGAGTAAGCCAGTCTTTGGTGGTGTATAATAACAAGACTCAAGCCCTATAAACTACTTTATGAAGTTTGCACAGTGCACAATAATTCCTTATAAAGCATTACTAAGTCCACACCTGGAATGCTGCATCCAGTTTTGGTCATCACATTACAAAAAAAAGATGTTGAGACTTTGGAAAAAGTGCAAAGGAGAGCAACTAAGATGATTAAAGGCCTGGAGAATAAAACATACGAAGAATGATTTGCAGGATTTGGGTTTGGTTAGTCTAGAGAAAAGAAGTACCTGGTAGGACACGATGGCAGTATTCCAGTATTTGAGAAGTTGCCACAAAGAGGAGGGGGTCAACTTATTCTCCAAAGCACCAGAAAAGACAAGAAACAATGGATGGAAACTAATCGAGGAGAGAAGAAACCTGGAATTAAGGAGAAACATCCTAACAGTGGGGACAATGAACCAGTAGAACAGCTTGACCTCAGACATTGTGGGTGCTTCATCCCTGGAGGTTTTTAAGAAGAGATTAGACAGGCACTTGTCTGAAATCGTATGCTTGAGCAGGGGGTTGGACTAGAATACCTCCAAGGTCTCCTCCAGCTCTTTTCTGATTGATGTTTGCAGAGAGTGCTCAACAGCCAAGGGCACCCACAGGTCTGAAAGTTTTTGTAAAAGATTGCAAGAAGCATCATTTTGTCACAATGAAAGTGCTCTGGCCTGCAATGTTACAACACACCTATCAAAGGAGCAGACATTATATCACACTGGTGCAATGCTACTTTTATCGTTTCCTCTCCTCCCCGGGCTCTACCAACGGCCCAGAGGGAGATAAGAATTAAAAGATGTCCACTTAAGCCCACAGGCCCATAATCTTTCGTTTACCTCTGTCATGCCAAACTGGCTGGAGTCCCATATTATCAGAATAGTCAACCAACAGTTCTCCCATATTCAAGACTGAACTTCAGCTCGTTCCCTTTTTGCCCTTCCAAAACCATCCCAGATCTTGGTTTCACAACTTCTACTTCCTCCTTGTCTCGTTTATCTACTGACTTTTAGAGACTAATTTTTTTTTTCTAAAAGGCGCAAGGCAGAAGCAAAACACGCTGGGCACTTTTAAACCAGTCCAATTGCGTCTCCTCTCTCTCTCTCTCTCGTTATGTCTGTGCGCGCTGCAAATTTTTGGTGCTCTTTCAAGGGCCTGCCAGCTGAGTCCCTTCTCTCTCTCTCTCTCTCTCTCTCACACACACACACACACACACACAAACATTAATACATTTTGAAAAGTTGAAGATTGTGTCTGTGTGTGTCTGTGTGTGTTATTGTGAATCGATCTCAGAGAGACCAGATGTTGGCCTTATAAAGTGAGGGTCAAATTCACACCATTGTTTCGTCTCCTTTGTTTCCCTGCGCAGTCCTTTCCTGTCAAAGCTGGCTAGTGTGGTTGCAGCCGCGCAACGCGGCTCCTTGAGAGGCTTCGACTGGATGTACACAGCACACCAGTGTGAGATGGCTAACAGTTTTCCCTTTCCTGTGCAGCTGGTGTTTGCTGAGAGAGATCATTTGTATGCGGCTTTATTTACCTAACTTCTTTTCTTTTTCATTTTTTTTTAATCAGTGGACATCAACAGGCTAACTCTGTTCCTTGTAGATTCTGAAACAATGAATAACCTTAATTGGCACATGTGTATAGATGGGGGGTGGGGTGGAGAATCGTTGATCTGCAGGTGGAAATCTTGTGAATTCCTTTCCTTGTGAATGGCCCAGGATGACTCATCGATTCAGTCATTCAAGAATAAACTCAGAGGCAAGAAAAAATAATCCACTATTTTTCCACGCTGTAAAGTTAAAAAATAAAATTAAAAAAAAAACAGCCTCTGGTTTTTACTGCTAAGCTCGGAGAACGGTCTCCATGAGGAATAACTTGTTTGATCCACTAACCTAACAATTATTTTGCTTCAAGACAGCTCCATTCATCTCAGCGTTTCTACAATGAAGCCACAGAAGCCATTAGCTGTTTGTCTGAATAAACCTACGACCACAATTGAGCCCAAAATTCATGTTACTAAGTGAGACATTTGTTAAGTGAGTTTTGCCCCACTTTATGACCTTTCTTGCCACAGAGTTATTAGCACTAGCAATTACACTTATATACTGCTTCATGGTGCTTTACAGCCCTCTCTAAGTGGTTTACAGTATCAGCATATTCCCACCAACAATCTGGATTCTCATTTTACCAACCACGGAAGGATAGAAGGCTGAGTGAACCTTTGAGCCGGTCAGAATTGAACTGCTGGCAGATGACAGAATTAGCCTACAATAGTGAATTCTAACCACTGCACCACCATGACTCATATATGTTAAGTGAATCATTGTAGTTGTTAACAAGTTAATAACATTGAGCCTAGGTGGCGCAGTGGTTAGAGTGCTGAACTGCAGGCCACTTCTGCCGATTCAATCTAGCGGTTCAAATCCCA
>JANHFL010009849.1:193324-206839 GCA_032468155.1 Oxyrhabdium leporinum | reverse complement strand
ATTGCTAAATAACTTACCTTTCTGCCGCCCACGCTGCCCATGTGAGCTCCGCGTCTCTCCTGCTGTACTCACCGCAGCTGCTTTAATCATCAGCTGCCTCCCTGGAGCTTCGCACAAACCCGAGAGCGGGTTCGCGCATGCGACCAGCGAACCTCTTGCTAAAGCAAGAGCAGCCCGCCTCTGGCTCAAACCATGTTTTTCCTCACGTGGTTGTAACAGTTTTGAACAGTTTCTACAAGGTCATCCCTATGAGTCCCTACAGATGACGAAGTGTACTTCAGTTGATCAGCAAAGGAAAAGCTGATCTCCTCTGTTTCAAAGAGGACAGTCTTGTATCTGAAGGGCTCTCAGATTCAGGCCAATGTTTTTTTAAAAAACCTATAAGAAGAGATAGCGGGAACCTGACAATTGTTCAACTGTTTCAATTGTTTGTATTTTAACAGCAGACGCTGCAATGACCACAAAGGTCCCATGATGTCACCCAATTTCACATAGTGGTGAAATCAACAGTATAATAATTTTCTCTCCTTAAATTCACAACTTTATTGTGAGGATACATCTTTCTACATAAAAGAATGTTCATTTGATGAACATTTGTATCAACTCTTATTCTAATTTTTGAAAAAAAGATATTTCCTACTCTTTATATATGTAACCATATTTGGAACCTCCTCCAATTCTGGTGGACTCTGGGCAAAGAAAAATGAATATTTGAAAAGGATATGAACAATAAAAATAAACAATCCTGGTACATGAAGGGCACCATTCACTTAGTCTAAGGGCTACATATCTGTTGGAACAATGCTGTTTTAGTTTGTGTGCGAAATACTTGTAGACTAGTGGCCATCCTTGTCTCTGGATCATACAATGGGGCTACAGCTAAAAAAAGGGGGTCTCCTGATCCTTTACTCTCCCAAAACCACATGGGGTCTATGGAAGTGCTTATAAGCTGTAAACCGCCCCGAGTCTTCGGAATGGGGCGGTATATAAATGTAATTAAAAAAAAAAAAGTGATCTGACAAACAACCTTAATCTGCACAGAGTTATCTTACCACACATAAATCCTTCCCGCTGTTCTTCTCTCCAGCACACACCATCTTCATTGTCACAAAAGGATGAGAATTATAATGTTTCTTGTCATTGCAGATATTTCTGTCAATGATGGTGACGTTAATTGCACGGAATTTCTTAAATCTCCTTCTTTTACTAGTAGTTCCCCATCCTTTTACTGTGCAGTTAGTTCCTGCTTTGATATCATGGGTAGAGTTAGGAAGTGGGAGGATGTTTATTTTAAGCTTCGTTGCCATAATATGAAGCTGGTAAAAAAAAATAAAAATAGTTCACTTGAATTAATAGGTTTTGAAAAAGGCTGCTGATTATATCACTCTCTAATCTATCGCATATTTGTGGGAAATTAATATTCTTTTCTTACCAGTTGGTGCACTTTCCCACTCCAATAAAAGGGCTTATTTGGGGTCTGCAGATGAGAGGTAAATCTCATATTCCAGTGCTGAGATAGGTAATTCTTTTCTGCTATAGATCAGAGATAAATCTTTCCTCTTCCTTAATGCTGGGACAGGTGAAATGAGAAAATATGGGAAACCAATGGAGCTGGGCAAAGAAGTAGGTAAAATGGAAATCCTGAAAACTGTATTTGGCCTACAGTTCATGAATTCCCTTGCCTGGCTTATAGCACACCCAAAAATAACTGATGGAATTCAAAGCTGGTTCCGGATAGCACATTGGTATTTCCCAGAAAAGAGTAAGTACTTCTGCAGAGTAATACCTGTAATACCCCCAGAATGTTCACCACATTATAGCTATAAATAATCACTTTTGAATGCCTGCTAAGTGAAGGAGATAGAAGGAAGTTGAGTAGTCATACGAAACAACAAACAATACATTTTTGATAATGGAGTTTTAGCAGGCCTACCATGCGAAAAAGTTTGCTCTTACAAATTGCCCTGGTATTATAGTTTTTGATGCATTCTCAGGAAATTACTCTGCAATCTGAACAACAAGCAAAAACTCTCTTGAGTGACAAGCAGGCCTGAACCGCCCCAACTGTGAAAGTTTCAATTTTGGGATCTTGTTGAAGTTAAAGTCTTTTTCACTTCCATTTTTTCCATTTAATTCTTCATTATTTGGTTCTTATTTTAATTATGCATTTTGGCTTCTTAGCTCTAGTAATTTTGAAGTTTTTAGGTTTGTCACCATATCATTTTACAGCAATGATCATTCCTGATTTGTTAAACCTTATTGGTTTGCTTATTTTATTGTTATTGTTTTATGAAATTATAAACTAATTTGTTTCAGTTTGTTGTGTTTAGTCAAGAGCCAGAAAATAAACAAGTATAAATTTTAATTACACACTGCTCAAGGATCATGCTCATATCAATAAGCACAATGCTATAGTTCTTTTTCAGAATGTTCATAATCAATTTACAGATTTACCTTCAAAAGCATAATATCATTTTCAAATGTTTTTGGATTAAATCCTGGGTAAAAAAATATTTTAGTAATGTTTATATAATCTTTTCCTTCATCTTTAATTATGGCTTGTCTTCCAATACCAAGATATGTTTCTTCATTCCTAAGAAGATAAGTTAGAATATGTAGTAATTCAGTATAGTAATATTTGTCTTCTTATATCTGTCCTTCTTCCTATTTACATACAATGTTTTTCTTTGGGCATCTTCCCCAAAACTTCTCTCAACGTTTGAAATTCCACTTTACACAGCATAATGCCAACCACATGTCTGGGAGACTGCAACTCCAAGCATCTGGAATATGTTGTCACTATCAAAGAACAATTTCTGCCTATCCCAAGTCCTTGGGAAGGATTTGATAGGTGGCAGAAATATCAAATCCAGCCTGGCTGACTGCGCAATGAACCATAATAACAGCAACATTAACAAGAATAATTGTCTGTTTGCATAGCTAACGTTCACAGATTGATAGAGGTTCTTGTAGCAGTCAAGATTAACTATGGGCCAGAAAAAAGCCTTGGGGTGATATACATTTAGCAATTTAAATATGATGAAGCTACAGGAATGGATTTTTTTATACAAACATGACATTGGAACATTATTCTTCCAAAATGTCAGAAAATGAATCTCACTTTCCTTTCTTCTTAGAGTCTATCTTCCACTTCACATTTCTCATTTAAAATGGGATTTCTACTCCCTGTGATTTATTGACTGACTGACTGATTGATAGATAGGTATTTAGCAATTATGTTTTTCTGAGTTAACTTAAATCCTATGGGACGTAACTCTTTCTAGCAATTTATATTAGAAATCAACTCTAGATATCTGGATGGAAAATGTCTAATAGGCTTGCCTAAAGTATGTCTGAATGGATGCAATTGCAAGAAAATTTTTGAACAAAATATGGACACTCACGGAAAGCAATGAGCTGCTGTTAACACCCAATTCTGTTTGATCAATGTTCCTGCACATAATAAATGTTTGTGTTTGATGAGACCAACCATATATGGTATTGAACGTTCTTCCTCGTCATATATATCTGCAGATTGACCTATGAGAAAAGCCAGTTGGATCAGGTTGAATAAGCACATCATACTATGGATTAATTATCGCCTAACTATTGAAGAGCTCCATTTACTGACTGTAATCACATGCAAGGAAGAAAGCAAATAAAGATGATCACACTAGTTCTGCTCCTTTCGTTTTCATATTTATGGTGACGTTTCGGTTGCTAGAATTTCTCTGCACAGTTTAGAACCCTGCCAATCAAAATTTTAAATCATATAGTGAGCACGATAGAGAAGACTTTCTATATGCACAAATTGCTCTGTATGTGCGAAGGGTGACAGAAGAGGTTAACATTAGAGGTTAACATCTATCCTTATATTTGGGTTATTTTTCCAGTTACAATTGAGGAGGGTATTGTGATTTTGGATTTCATTTCACAGTCTGAGATTGTGTCATGGAAGATCTAACAAAATGAATGTTGGGGAGGCTTGTCCATGCACAAAATGGCAGTCAGTTGCAAACCAGCCTGTCAGGCCTATAGCTGGATTTCAAAATCAAAAGTGACCAGGAATTGTGGTGGGATAGCGGCTGGAGGGGGTGCAGCTGCAGCTGGAGGAATTGGTGGTGGCGCTGGAGCCGGCATCCACTGGTATTGAATCCAGCTATGTCCTGGATAAAAAGCCCACCCAGGCGGAACTTGGTTTGCGGGTGGCATCCCCGGAAGTGCTGGTGGAGCTTGTTGGATTGACCTGGGTGTGCCTCCTTGTCTGCCTCTGATCCCAGGGCTGAGTCGGTCTGCTGGCCCTGGGGGTCGTTCTGCCACTGAACGCTGACACAGTCATTTTATAGAAGGAAACGTGAGGTTGCTTCCTGTCATAGAAGGCTCCATCTCCCTCCTCAGTTTACTTTCTTTTGGGGGGGGGGGCAATAGAATAGTGGGACATCATTCTTTGTAAAACAGTGGAGCAAACCTGTTTTTAAACAAAATCTACATGTTTCAAACATGTGATAGTTATAATTTTTAAGCCACTATGAACAACTTGAAAGAATATTATCAGAGAGAAATGCAATGAAAAGTATTTTGCACTTGGATAGGCAAAATTCAAATTTATGAATAGCAACCTCAAGTGCAAAATGAGTGGAAACTCTTTGAAGCTTCATTGAAATGCTTTTCTATTTTGGACAGAAGGTAATCCCTTTGCTCGAGGTGTCAGCAGGATCCAATGCTTTTACCAAAATGATAAATCAATCGGAATAGAGCTGGAAGGGACCTTGGGGGTCTTCTAGTCCAACCCCCTGCTCAAGCAGGAGACCCTATACCATTTCAGGTGGACAGGTGACTATCCAGTCTTTTTTTAAAAAACCTCCAGTGAGGAAGCACCTACAACTTCTGAAGGGAACTTCCACTGGTTAATTGTTCTCACTGTTAGGAAGTTTCTCCTTAGTTATAAGTTGCTTGATTACTTTCCCTCCATTGTCTCTAGTCTTGCCTTCTGGTGCTTTGGAAAATAAGTTGACCCTCTTTTCTTTGTGCAGCCCTTCAAATACTGGAATACTGCTACTATATCACCCCAGTCCTTCTTTTCTCTGCGATGAGAGCAGCATCATGCAAAGGTGACAGACGTTTCCACCTCTTTCATATATCCATGTGACATCACACAGAATATATTCAAAAAGCATGAAATTTGCATCATGATAATGTGATGCCCCCCTTTGATCCACTCCTGTGGTCACCTCTGCCTTAGCACAAATCCCTCTATGTATCATTGAGGCTTTGAAAAAAGGCTTTATTTTAAATCTTTTTAAGCCTTGTTGGTGCTTGAAAATCAGTTGCTAGCTGGAGATGAGCATAGAACTGGATCTGATTATGAGAGAATATTCTGTTTGAGAGATTTCTGTTTCTTTAAATCCCCTTGTTCCCATTATGGAAATCTCCTATTTGCCTTTAAACAATTGCTTTTGTGCAATAGGCTAAGTGAGGAAAATATATTCACAAAATAGCACTTACCCCTCTGGTTTCTGAGGAACAAAATAGTAATAGAAAAGCACAAAACAAACAAAAGCTCCATAGGTGTTACTTTGAGTTCACCAACAACAAGATATTCAATATATACTGAACACATAAAAAAAACCAGAATTCATTTGCTAAATGCATTCTTGGCAAGTTCAGAAATATTCACTGATAATAAAAAGTCTTTGGAGAAGGAGGTATCATTTCTTGGCAGCAGAGTTTAGCAAGGTGTGCAGTGGAGAAAGAGAGAGAAGTTAGCTGTAGCTATTAGAGTTGTTACACACAAAAAGGGTAGGTTACAATACTGTAGGCGGAACACTAATCCTGGAGAAAGACTGAACAAAAGTCTACTAGAGGCCCACAAGATTATGACATCAACATTCTATTCCTCCAGCAACTTCTGGAATTTTCTGATGGGATGAATGTTCATCATTCTTTGGGATAGATCCTTGGAAGATGACTAAATCCATCAGTAAAAACTCTGGAAGAAGGGTGCTGTCCCTAAGGCTTATATGGTGCATTCCATACTGGGCCAACTGGTGACACCATGTAATACATACAAGGAATAAACAGTGTTTCTGTTTTAATGAGAATTGTATATTTGAACCCCATTAATAGGCATCTTTATTTATACATTCCAGTCTATTCTAACAACTGGTGGTTTTGTAGCAAGAACAAGCTAAAGTAGGTAGGTTCATGCACAGTACTAATGCATATTCTTTATTAAGAATTTTTATTAATGAAGATTTTTCTGCTCTGTTCTCTTATTTTCCTGTCATTTTGAAACCTCATTGTTTATTGCTTCTTGACAATTGATGAGAAGGAGATGAGGTTGGCAAACAAGGTAAATATAAAACATTTGCACCGAAAATTTCATTTCAGGTAGTTGCAGAGTTAATTAAAGTAAGAACCACCATCAGAAGATGAAAGAAAATTCTAAGAAATTTGTTGTTGAGCACAATTTAGGGGAAGGGTCAAATTGTCAACATTAAAAAATACTCCTAATTAGCCATTTTATTTATTTAATCAGTATAGAATCATGTGAACCAACATAAATAACTAAAAAAGGATATCAGATGAAAATGTTGAACAATGTTTGATGCCTTGGAAATAAAAAGTAATTATAAACTCATAAAGAAAAAAATGTTATTAAACGTTTCACCAAACAATGTTGTCTTCACCAGCCATTTAAAAGTTAATTGAGGTAACATTCCTTGGTTGGGAAATGCTATAAAAAAGCAAAGTATTCTCCAATTTCACTTATCTAGAACACAGGACATGGGACTGGCCTCACATTGCAAATTCTGGAATGAAAAAGATCTGTATCTCAAGTGTTTTGATAGATACCGTAGATAGAAACCAGCATCTTGAATCAAGCCTGGCGAAAAAACCTCAGATGTCCATCCTGTCCTTGCATAGAATATCCTTGCATAGTATAGTATGTTTTTGTGTTCTTGCAATTGTATTGGAGGGTTCAAACATTGCACTGCACACACACACACACACACACACACCTATTCATTCTTGTTTCAAACATGGCTTCAGAGGAAGCTGTTCAGATGTGGAATTAACTGAAAAAGGAAATATTTCTTTTTTGCCTCAGTTTATGAGCAGAAATATATGAAAGGCTTCATGTGATAAGTGTGTGTATCATAAGCCACTGTTCCCAAACACAAGAGTAGGGTAAATCATCCATGGGCTTTTATGTTTGATTCCCATCAGCCTCTGTTAAACTTCTTTTAAATGGTTTCTTTAAGTATTGATCGAGTTCTTCAAAAGCTTTTGATGAGCTGGGATCTTCCTAGATGTACATGCCCCTACATAAACGGTCTATTTCCAATATTACCCTATTCTCTTCATATGTGTAATACTCCTTCCACTAACAGTGGATGCTTTGGAGAATTTATGAATTAAATGATTGTGCGTTAGAGGGGTATATAAATGTAAAAATAAATAAATAAATAAATAAATTACTGTTATTCAGTGATGTCATAATGATTCCTAGAACACAGTGTTGATACCTGGGTTTCCTTTGTGGTTTCAGTTCAAAATGAAATTGCTCTGAAGATGACTGCACATACTGTAAAGAAATATTGTCTAAGAACAGAAAAGTCCTACTCGCATAGTGGCTGTTATACTGTAACCTTAGAGGTTCTAACTTAATTTATAATGTTTAATGTTATAATGTTTATATTATCTTTGTACAATAAATGGATATTAAAATGTATTCCCTACTGGTGATAAGCTTGGTCTAATGCTAATCTTAAGATGAGGGTAGATCAGGTATAGTTGACCTGAGTTTTAAAGGAAAGAAAGAAAAAGCTCTGCAGTTCTACTCTCATTGTGGGATAATTGGATCTCTACTCTGTTCTGCTCTGTTGAGGACTACCAACTTTGGAAAATGATAAAAACTATGGCAGGTAAATTTATCATGCTCTTTATCAGTGCTAGGTTATTTGAAATGCTCCACAGAGAATCTTACAAGCCAATAGATACATTATAAAAGGTTCTAGTTGCTCTGAGGCTAGACATTATTATTGTTGTTAGCTTGCAGTGTATATTCACATGATTTGGGTAATATAATCTGATTTCTGCCAGCTCAGAACACTTCCAGTCCACTTATTCAGGATCCAGCCCCTCACTAGATGAGTCAAAATTGTTATTCCTTTTTTTCTCATCTTATTAGTGACTGGAGTGCAAGTCCCATCAAGTTTGTTGTGTGCATTGGCTTTCTCTGCACATATCCTGGAGCAAGTGTATACAACTCTCTGTTCTAATTTCTCCCCAAATCCTTAACAAAAGTCAAGATCGCTCCTTGACTTATTTCTTCCGAGCAGTGCAGGAAAAAAAATGAGCTTGTTGGCTTGGTGTCCTCTCACTTCCTCCACAATATGTTTATCATACAACATGTCATGCCTTACAGATAAACTACTCTTGTAGTCAATCCCCTGCCTCATATCATCTCAGTCAAATGGTTGTCCCACTTTTGTTTGAAAACATTGAGTGATGAAGACTTCTAACTGCAGGAGACAAGTGGTTCCAATGCTTTCAGTGCTCTCACATCGCCACTCACAAAAGTGGTGCATAGATTCATAAGAAGTCTCAAATGATAAGAGTATAAGGTGTGCAATCTGGGAATTTTGCAATTCCAAAGGATCTCCAATTATAAGAGAAGTCCAATTATCTTATGCCCGCCCCCTCATAGAAGGGCATTTAGAAGCCGTTCCTAGCACAGAAATTCATTCTTCCAAATACAGAAAAAAGTCTGAAGTTTGCCACAAGCAAACACTGGATACACAGATGAACAATGACAACAACAACAAAGAACCCAATAACAAGATGGTTTTCAACAAGGATTTATTTTCTTCCGCTTTCTGGAAACAAACTACCATTTTATTTGTGAGAAACATGGGAATAACTTTATCTAGCAGAGTAAGTGCACAGAGAGAGAGAGAGAGAGAAATAAAGAAAGAATTTCTAGAAACCTGTGCTTAGCTTTTATAAAGGAAAAGAAAACTTTGTTACAAAATTGCATTTAAAGAGAAAACCTAAATACCCAAACTGATCAGTTACCCTCCAGATGAATTCATCTGAAGTAACTGTTATTTTTAGCCAGCAGGCTCAAAGGTTGTGCTAGCTGAATGTGGTGTGACTAGTGAAATATATCTGGAGGGAAAAAGCTGGAAAAGATTGTCTTAATGAATGAATATAATAAAAAAGAATGTCAACATCTAACAATAATTCTATAAATTGCCTTTTATAATACTCTTTATCCAACGAGAATATCTATCTGTCAGAAGGGTGTAGATACCAGGATACTGACGATTTGCACATCCTTTACCAAAGGAAACGATGCCTCTTTGTTCCCCTTTGCACATTAAAGGTCCACCTGAATCACCCTGCACAAGGGAGAAAAAGGGGTGGGTGGGGAGAAGAGAAATGTTGCTTTATTTGCATTATTTGTATTTATTTATTTATTCATTAAATTATTATGCTGCTCATCTGATTGATACAGAGACTCTGTATGCTTTTCTCTTTAAGAGACAATAATGAAGGATTCATGCTATTGCCATCTCCTGGTTAGACTACTATAGTTTGTTTTACAAGGCACTGCCCTGAAGATGATTCAGAAGCTGTAATCCACACAGAACACACTGGCCTTCTTGCTGACTTTTGCTAACCAGCTTAGCCAAACATGGTAACATCTCAGTGGGAGACGCTCTGGTTGCTGGCAGGTTCTGTTCAAATTCAAGAGTCTTGTTCTTATGTATAAAGCTCTAAGTAGCTTTGGACTTAGTTATCTTTGGGACTGTATCCTTCCAATTTTGGCTGGCTGCCCCCACCCCCCCCCGCAAGTGACTGGAAAAAGGGGGCCAGAGGATGCTTTCTCAATAGGTGTTCCTTCACTCTGGAATAGCTTGGCCAGAAGTGGAGAAATATGTGCATCTTGGTTACAGAATCAACCTCCTGCCCTGGACTTTGATTGTCTGGTTTTGGCTACCATCTTGACTTTTTTGACCTTCTGCAGCTCCCCCTGAATGTCTCTCTGTTTCTGTTCTGTCGATCTCTCTCAGTCAAACCTATCTTGCAGAGTTAATTGGGTGGGAAAAGATGGGAGGAGGAATCCTTGATCTGAAAGAGAGGTACAGTAGATGGAAACCTATAGAATAGACAAATAAACCTAAATCTAAAATGGCATTGCATTTCTGACTTAACAGATATACTTGTCCTCCCTGCGTATTTCACTATGTCAGAATATGAGTTAAAGCCAAAATGTTTTTTCCCCCAGCACTTTTGAAGGAAACATGGAGAGGGGAAGAGAGGAGAGGGGAGGGAAGAGGAGACGGATGGGGACAGGAGAGGGGAGAGGAGATGGTTGTATGTGTTTCTGTGTGCATGTATCTCTGTGTGTGTTTGTGCTTTAGCTTACTCCCATCACTGCCAGCCATACCCTTTTTTGATGAGGAAATGACCAAATACTTTTAGCTGTATAAAGATACAATCTATTCTACAAGTGTGAATCCTGAAGAGGTGGAGAATGTAGCCACATTTAGGCAGACAAGGTGCCAGCTGCACTTCAGATTAATGTTCTGAAAAATGCACAAATTCTGCTTTCCATATACTATTTTTGAATTTCAAAAATTCAGAGTAGGTAGATAGATATACTTACAGTACATGCATCCTTGCCTCCTTTCTCGTCACCAGCACAAACCATATTCATTGTCACTAGAGGCTGAGAATTATAGTGCTTTTGATCATTGCAGGTGCTTCTTGCAATGACAGTAACATTAACTTCACGGAGGACATCTGATGGTGTTTTGCTTCCACTCTTAGTAACCCCCCAACCAGCTACCAGACACTGTGTTCCTGCCCTGAGGTCACCATACACCTTAAGAAGCTTCAAGATTTTGACATTCTTGTTAAGTTCTGCTGGTTTATTAAGCTTAAATGGGACAAGAGGAAAGGAAAAAGAGATTAGTCCTTACATTAACAGTCAGTATGGTGTGTAATGCATCACATGTTAGACTTGCACCTTGGAGAGTCACCCTATCTCAGCCTGACCTACATTACAATATTGTGCCGATGCGATGAGTCTGAGAAGCAACACTTTACCATCTGAGCCTCTTGCAATAAAAACAAATGGTAATAGGAATAGTGACAACATTAATACTTTGAACTTCTTTAATATGTATAATTTTACACCTGCTGATCATTTATATAGAAATAAGAATTCCTCCTGCTCTCCAACTCTGAAATGAAAGGGAAAAGAATGTTTCCAACACATAAGTATGAGAATATTCTTTATTCTACTGATGCCATTGTCAGTGGTGGTTCCTATCAACGGGGGCTCAATTGTCAGGCTCCTCTTATGGGCTGCTTGCCAGCCCTTTGAGGTAGGCCAGATCAACAGCATGAGTAAATAATTGTTTCTTTTTCTCCCCCTCCCTTCTCAAGGCTAGAGCTAAATTCCTTGTACAGAGCTTTCTGCAAGGGTATATATAGCTATGTCACGTTAGCCTCTGTCCATTCCCTAGGAAAGAAAAACCCTTGGCTCCATAGATTCAGAGAAAAGGTACTTTTACTAGGGCAGAACTGAATGCAACAAGTTTCAGGCAAGATGTGAGGCAAAAGTGTGTGAAGCAGCAAATTGAAACAAACTGTAGAGCCCAACCCATTTGTAGCTAGGCAACTCTGGCTGCTGCTTACCATAGTTAGAAGAAATAACCTTAGAGAGATAAACAAAGTCCAGACTGTAGTTGCAAAGCTGCAATGAAATATTCTCCACTGACCCCACTCCCATGGCAGCTAGCAGCAGGCTAGCTGACATTCGCACACGCACCCCATAACAGAGGCTTTAGCCATACAAATAAAATTTATACAAGTAAAACAAACAACACATCTCAAAAATGATCTCAACAATATCAATAATCTCCAATCCAGGTGGTCCTCAATTTACAACCATTTGTTTAGCTGGTGTTTGAGATTATGATGGCACTCAGAAAAGTAATTTATGACCAGCTCTCACACTTATGACCATTGAGGCATCCCTGTGGTCACATGATCAAAATTTGGGCCCTTGGCAAACGGCATGGATTTATGGTGGTTGCAGCAGCCTAAGGTCATGTGATTGCCATTTGCAGACTTCCTAAATAGCTTCTGACAAGCAGAGTCAGTGGGGGGAAGCTGGATTTGAATGTTTCACTTAATACCTGCAATGACTCACTTAATAACCATAGCAAAAAAAAGGTCATAAAATTTGGCATAAGTTATTTAATAACCACTTCACTTATCAATGGCACTTCCAGTCCCAAATGTGATTGTAAATTAAGGATTCCCTGTACACATAAAGAAAAGGAGAAACCATTCCTGCTGTCCTTCACATGTATATTAATTATGTATATCCTTTAGAATATACCTGAAGAAGCATAATGTCATTCTCCTTTGTGACATTATCATAGCACGGGTGAGGTATGTGCTTATTAACTTTGAAAGTTTGTTTCGTTTTGCTGTCTTTTTCTGAATGAATTCCAAGAATAACTTCAGTATTTTTTGTTCTAAAAAGCAAAGAGAATAAATAAGAATTGAGTAAAGTTCATTACTAGCAAGTATAATACATTATAATCTCGGCTGAAGGATATTAAGTGTTATCATTTGGCAGTTCAATCTTCTGTGTTTTTTCAGAAGTAAATTCTACTGTATTTAACATTGTTTATTTCTGGCACATAAATTTAAGACAGCAGGCTTAGGTATATTCAGTTATACAGCATCATTTACTTCAATTTTCATTGGAGTATTATTTTAACAGTGAAAGTAAGTATGTTTTTGATAGAAGATGCAAAATACTTTCAATGGCCTATTTCTGGCTATGTTCAATAATAAATTACAGTACATGAACATTCACACCTATATATGGATATTGTGGAGGCTCAAAATCAAAGGGAGGTCAAATTATATGCAATTTTCACAAGAATAATAACACCAATAATGTGCAGGGAGGTATGCGTTATTAATGACATGTTTTGCTCTATATGGAAAAGAAACATTTGGAAGAGGGCTTTTGAGAGAACAGAAAAATTCTCTAATATCATCTATGAAAGTTGATTCCAGTTTCTGGCTAGTAAGTATGCCAGCACAATCTTGTCTGCTATTTTACCCAGGTTTTTGGTTTCTCCCAGTTTCTCCCTACTGTGGCCCGTCATCTGGTCAGACCACACCACCTAAACTAGGTTTTTTGGGGGGTGGGGGAGTGAGGTCAGAATTATTCCTATTGGGTTTTATGATCATGGAATTAGAAAAGAAGTATGAGAAATCATATTTCATATGGTAACTGTGCCAAGATTAGGTCATGCAAAAGGTTGGGACAATGGAAGATTGGATGATAACATTAACTGAATTTGCAAAAATAGCAAAGCCTTTCCAGTCTGGATACAGGAAAATAATAATAATAATAATAATAATAATAATAATAATAATAATAATAATAATAATAATAATAATAATAATAAT
>JANHFL010009849.1:157230-172606 GCA_032468155.1 Oxyrhabdium leporinum | reverse complement strand
GGGTTTTTAAGTTGTGAACCGCCCCGAGTCCTTGGAATGGGGTGGTATATAAATTTAATTTTAAATAAATAAATAAAAAATATGTTTCTTTGGTGAATTTTGAAAAGTACACTGTTGTCAATTCTACATTATTGCTAGCACGTGTCCTTGAAAATAAACATTTGTTGGAAAAATATTGCAATTGAAAAACCAGCCTTTTTGAAGCTGGAGAAGGTACTTTCATATACTGTATATATGGGCCTAATTCCCTTTTTTTTGTTTTGTATTTTTTATCCTTCTCTCATTTGACCTCCTTTCCAATCTCGCATTATAGGCAATCTCATTATTTTGAAAGAATTTAACCAAAAAGGATGGCAGTTTGGGAATTTGAAGTCCTAAACATCGAGAAGGTGGTAGATTGGGAAAGGCTGAGGCAAATTGTTATATCCACTCAATAATTTTAGAAACTTTGTTTGTGGCATATTTAAATTTCTGAAAACTCTCTTGAATTCAGTACAGGTCAAAACATATACAGATATGTTTTATATGCTTCTACATAAATCTGTGGAAATAGAAAGCCCATCTATGTTAGTGAAGCATCACATATAGTACTTGATCACACTTTTCAAAAATGAACATGGTAACCAGAATTTTATGTCAGGCAAAAAGACACAAGAACAGAGTATTAAAAAAAGAAGAAAAGCCTAAAAATGTTAAAAGTTGCAGATTAATGCATAGAATTATAGCTATTTTAGTATATGTGAGTGTAATTCAATTTATATCACAATTAACACTTTGACTTTAAAAAAAAATCCACAAAATTTAATGAATAAGCCTAGAGAATAAAAAGTACTGGTAATCCTTAGATAACCCTGGCTTTATGAACATACATGTTTTCCATTTGCATTTTTCCCCTCAGGATTAGAAACCACCTATTTAGTGGCAATAATCATCCTCTTTTGCTCACCAAAGAATGGCTTAATTTTAATACTCTCCCAATATACAAGAAAGACAATAGGCAAAATTCAGCTATGTATTGCCCAATTAGCTTAGTATCAGTAATTAGCAAACTCTATGCCTGGTTTTTATACTGTAAACTTTTAGATTGGATGTACTGAGGGAAAATCTTGGCTCCTGTACAAGTGGATTTTAGATCAGGATATTCTACAATGGATTAATACGTAATTTCCTACCATTTACAGCTAGTCCTTGATTTATAACCATTTGTTTAATGACTAAAATTACAACAGTGCTGAAAAAATGACTTATGGTCAGTCATTGCATTATAAATGTTACAGTGTGCCTGAAGTCATGTCATAAAAATTTGAGTGCTTGGCAACCAGCATGCATTTACAATGGTTGCAGCATCCTGGCTTCAGGTGAATGCCACTTACGACCTTCTCAGGGGGCTTCCAACAAGCAACATCAAGGAGGAAGCCAGATTTATATAATGACCTCAGTGATGTGCTTGACAACTGAAGTAATTCACTTAATGACCACAGCAAAAAAGGTTGTAAGGTTGGGCACAACTCACTTAATGACCACATTGCTTAGCAACAGATATCCCCATCCCAATTGTGGTCATAGGTCGAGGACTAGCTGAAAAATACTCCATCCTTATTCATGGCACCCCTTATGCTGTTTATATTGACTGAAGGGCAGCTTTTGACTTTATTCCTCTATTCCTCATGAGAGACTAGGGAGGAAACTAGCATTCATTGATTGTCACTTTCTCAAATTGATAATTTTGTTATATCAAAACATGCACTGCAAATTATAGGCAGCTCTAATAGTGATTTAACCGCTCCTGTTTCTATCTTTGCCTCTTTTTTTAAACTTCTATACAAATGACATGATTGTGACCCTTTCTAAACCAGAATTTCACCCTCTCTTGCCCACTGTCCTATTTCAATTCTCTTGAATGCAGAAGACCTGCCCATTTTACCTGTACCCATGGTGCACCTTTACAGATGCTTAGCTGATTTTGTGTCCTATTGTTCTAAGCAATTTATTGAAGTCAATTTCACAAAAACGAAGGCTCTAGTTTTCTTTGGAAACTTCTTTAAGTCTCCTATTAAATGGGAAGTTAACAAAAAACCAAATGAGGAAGTTAAAGATTTCAAGCACCTAGACATCTACTTCAACTCTCCATCCTGTGGATTAATCAACTTTGTGAGCTTTCTATAGGTAGTCTTCAACTTACAACTGTTCTGTTAGTGACCATTCACAGTTATGATCAACTCCCCAAAAGGTACCTACAATCCAGTTCTGAAGTTCCATGTTCTATGCTTATGTCCTTATTTAGCTAGAGTTTGTTTGCATTTCTCTTGGAGCCCACATGAAACTGAGCTAACTTGAATTTTGGCTGAAACATTTTTTTTTGGGGGGGGGGATCTCTGGTTCACCTTACCTTACTGTATAGATTTTAAAGTGGCAAATTCTGATTCTGACCTGGCATTTCTGGTCTCTCATCACCACTCAGCCAAGATAAAGCCTTAAATGAACTAAAATGAAGAATTTGGGATTAAGATCTATAAAATGACAGGATCAAAATCATCCAGCCATGTAATGGCACAATTGAAAGTTCTCTATCGATGATTCCTAGCTGTCTCCCTACCGTAACATCTTGACTCAGCTTGGTGCACTATCTATTAGAGAGACATTGGGCAAATTTAACAGTCTTCCATATTAAAAAAAAATGTAGCAGTCATGATGTCTGGTATTCATAACCATTGGACCCAGATTGTTGGGGCCAATATGCTGACTCTGTAAATTGCTTAGAGAGGGCTGTAAAGCACTATGAAGTGGTATATAAGTCTACGTGCTATTTCTATTATGAGAAATTTTAGTTTTTCTCTGATCAAGAAATTACAATCTTCCTTTTGCAAGACCTAACTTGAACAGCCACTATAAAGGTTGCCAGGTTTCTAGATATCAATATGATTTACATATTGGGTGATATCCTCTTCTCATTAATTGTTTCGCATTTGTTTTTTTTTCTGTATTTTAAATTTTGTACTTTCCTGTATTTTATTAGTCTGGGATCATAAATAAATCTCTTCATATATAACCTTTTTGTGTGGTTAGTCTGTGTTTCAGGATGTGAAGAATGTTGTTTATGCCCAGAAGTTCTTGAAAAGAGAAAAGGATAAATAAGAAATATATGAAATTTTAGTTTACCAAAGTGTAGCGTTTATAGTCCTTAGTGTTCATGAATGTCAATAAGGAAAAGAAGCTTTCATGCTATCTTTCAAAGGTCAGTCTGCACAACCCTTTTACAGGGTGCTAAAGAACAGAGAGTAATCTATCCCCACGGGTACCAAAGCATATATTTTGAAAGTAGGCATCATAATTAACACCTGTCTATAGCACCGTATCTCTTTAAATAGCTGTTTTGATCACTGCAAAGTTTTGAAAGTATTTCCTGACACCTGGAAATTTGGTAAATATTTCCTGTTTTTATTGTGTCTGGAGAAGACAGGAATTTTCCAAGTTGAATCTGATTCCTTGACAGACACTTGGATGACCTGCAAATGGGTATTTATTTGTTTATTTTTCTTTATTGGATGCCAGTATGAACTCATTTTATTTTGGAAAAGTCAAAATTGACTGTTGGGATTCAAAACTAGTTGAATGCTGACTGTGATATTATTTTATCCTTTTAAGGTAACTAAAACATTTTACAAGTGGTCAGTATAACATTATTTTTAACATGCAATTCATAATAGTTATTAGCCATCCTAATCTAAACACAATTACAAAGGAGTAAGCCTATAGGATTCTTATTTATTATTATATACAGGTGAAGATGATGAACATTCATCCACACACAATCATCAGGTGTCAAACCTGACTTGATGGCACTTAGCTAACAATTATTATCTAAGAAGATTGGTGGGGTGAAAGTTTTTAGCCAAATGTTGGTAACAATTATGGATATTTTTATTTGAATAGTTGCACAGAGTGAGTTGGATTTGCTGGCCTAAATTACCCATTTCCTTTTTATTATACTGTGATCCTGTTTATTTGTCACTGGTTTTATTCACACTGTTCTAATCTTGTAAAGCACTCTGCAGATTCTGAGGAAAAGTAGAGTATTCTTAAACAAATAATTAGAACAAAAGAAGCAGAATTCTAAATTCTAAATTCTAAAAATCTTTGTGTCAACCACAAATTGATAACAAAATATTAGGAAAATAATATTGGTTGTCTTTTTAATTTCAAAATGTAGTACTTGGAGAATTCTGTGCTTGTGAACATAATGAGAAATGGATTTTCAAAGTACAGAAATGAAGATCAAAGCATTCCTTCTCTTCCTAGGTCTATTTTTGAAGAACAAGGCCAAAACACAAAACTGAAAAGCTATTGAAATCCAAAAACAATATTAGCAAGACCTGAAGAATGGAATACAACGGAAGAGGAGAATGCAAGAGAGTCCTTGCAGCTGTGACACATTTTCCTACTTGCTATTTTTAGCATGCTATTCCTGATTTTTATTTTGGATTTGTTTGGCCTCCTATAATACTTCCCTAACTCTTTTATAGCTCTTCCTTATAGAACGCATTTCAAACATTCTTTTCTTTCCTTCAAAGGAAACCCAAGCACTCCTAGCCAGTTTTAGAGATATGTGTTTATTTTGGCAAAGTTAGCTTTCTTGGTCAGTACCATTTGAGAAAACTGTTCTGTTGGTGTTTTTTCCTTTTGCTTCTTAGCATTTATGATTTTCTAGATCTCCTTTGGATGAAGATATGAAGATTTATTTTATTTATGCATCAAACTCTTCATCTCCCTTATATCAGATTATTAGATTTTTGACAGTTCGGTTCTAACATTATATGCAGATCCAGCCCTATTCCATTAGCAGAATAATTTGGAAGCAAAATTTAGAATTAATAGAACACTTGGCTTTTCCTAATGGAAATAGAGATTTAGAAAAATATCACTGAAATTGTGCCCAAGAGAGATTTAGCATGACCATATATCCTAGTGTAGCAAGAACATCCCTTTATATAGTAATGGCTTTTTAGTAGTAGGTGCTGTGTTTGAAACTCTCCTTTATTTGAAGGGCTGCTAATCTATTTTACAGAGTTTGGTCCTAGGTTTTCTCATGGCTTTTTGGCTACAGCACTAATATAGGGCTTAATGTATCACTTCATTGTTCCATACTGGTTCTTTTGTTATTCTTTTGTTTACTATTTTACTCAACTAAAGAAGTGTTTCTCAACTTTGGCAAATTTAAGATGGGTGGACTTGAACTCCAAGAATTCCCTATCCAGCCCAGAATTTTGGGAGTTGAAGTCCACCCATTTTAAACTTACCAAGGTTAAGAAACATTAAATTTAAAAAAAACAACATTCTGATCTGGGGCCTTTATTGTCCCAATATCTTGAATTAGCCATGCAAATGTTATAAGTTCAAGCTCAAATGTCTTACTTCAATTACTATGCTTTTTATAACATTCTGCCTGATGCAGAGATTAGGAAATCTGGAAGCACACATTCTCCCCCCCCCTTGACCTTTATTTCCCTAAAGGAGAATATTCGAGCCTGAAAGTAATTGTTAGCTCATTTTGTTGGGGGTGGTGGTGGTGTCAGCCTAATCCTCCATTCCAGCTTCATTAAACTATTAACCAAGTTAATATTATTTTAGTGCCCTTTAGGCACTAAAATTTATTTGTACTTTGTAGGATGTGCAGCAAAATACTACAGTCTGGAGTATTTCATCTCAGAGTTACAGTCTGCCTATTATATTCCACTCCTTATCTGTTTTTCATTTTCTTTTTCCATAGATAACTTTTTGTGGACACTGAGCATGGTACTGGAATATTTAGAAACTTCCATCAGCTGTGAACCTTCTTCCATCCATTCTCAGACTGGGTTCATAGATGAGAGGTTTCTCAGTATCTGTTATATTGGATTTATCTACCTTTCTAGCATTTTTGGCAGTATTTGTCTACATGAAAATGTCTGCCAATTATTGTGCCAAAGATGCTTTTTCAGGAGGCAATTGGACTTACTTGTTTTTTCTTTGAAGATGTTTCGCTTCTCATCTAAGAAGCTTCTTCATCTCTAACAGGAGAGTGGGGAATGGAAGGATTTATACTCCTTGAAGACAGCTGGTCATTTGCATCCTTTTAGAGGGTTGTTGAAGCACTTGTAGGTTTATCTGTGTCCTCAGGGTCACCTGAGTAGTGCTCCTGGTTCCTGTACTCTGCAATTTTTCTCTGGAAATCCATTCCTACTCCCACACCATTCAAACGGTGTTCATCCCAAATTGCATAGCTAAAAGTCTCTAGAGATTCTCAGTCATCCAGGTGATGGTTGTCCCAAAGGTGCTTTACTAACCAGAAGCACTTCTCAGGTGAAAAAGCACCTTTGGGACAACCAAGACCTGGATGACTGATAATCTCTACATATGCCAATTATTTGTAAAATGTATGGGAAGAGTTACTTAT
Source organism: Oxyrhabdium leporinum (assembly GCA_032468155.1). Lineage (NCBI taxonomy): Eukaryota > Metazoa > Chordata > Lepidosauria > Squamata > Cyclocoridae > Oxyrhabdium > Oxyrhabdium leporinum. The sequence goes on along the minus strand of JANHFL010009849.1, from coordinate 166,173 downwards.
TACTGTTACATTACCATTTTCAGTAACAGCTGGTATTACTTCTCTTCATAAGAAGAGAGAGAGAAAGAGAGGGAGAAGGAGAGGGAGGGGGAGAGTTGGAGATGAAGAGGAATAAGAGAGAGAGAGGAGAAATTATATAGTGTTTCTCAATCCTTATGAATCTATGGATTTTGCTGTGTCTTTTCATATTATTTGCAATTTTTTAAAAGCATGCTGAGTGAAGTCTTTTCTGTTAAGCTTTTTGGATAAATAGAAGGGTGGGTAAAACCTTTTCTATATAAAAAAGGAAACTGCTCTTTTCAGGAAAATTGCAACTTATCCTCATTTGATGGAAACAATGCAACTTTCAGACAGAATGGTGCCAAAGAACCAGTGAATAACTTTCCCAGTGAAGGAGATAAGCAATGTAACAGTTGATAGACGTGAACATTGTGACCTAAGGCTGTAACCCTGATAAAGAATTTTTAAGCATTATAGGCACTGCCTTATTCATTCTCTAATCCATTACAATGAACAAGATGCTGGGGTCATGGAAGATCAGTCATACTCAAAGAGCCTATTGGGATAGCATTTGGGGGTAGAGGTAAAAAGCTCCACCTAGCACAACGGTGTCCAACCTTGGCAACTTTAAGAATTGTAGACTTCAACGCCCAGAATTCCCCAGCCAGCCATGCAACAACCATTGCTGGCCAGAAAATACTAGGATTTCTGGGAGTCAAAGTCCACAAGTTTTAAAGTTGCCAAGGTTGGACATTTCTGATCTAACAAAATAAGGAGGAGGCTCCTCAAAAGCAGCAGAGTGAGGCTGCAAATGAATACATCCAAAGTTATCATTTTAAAGTAACAGGGCAGTGTCCCTCCAGTTGAGGGGGAAGAATGAAAGAATGTGTAGGTAAGGTTACCAAGGCAGTATGACTATAGCATGTACATTCCATGTGTAGATAATAAGTATCAGTGAACAGATTTTTTTTTAACCATGGTTTTATGTTTGAGAGCCCAGACTGCCTAATCTTTGTTCTTCAAATTATTTTACAGAAACATCTCGGAGAACATGCGATCCTGTCCACAAAGCAGAGGTAATTCTTTAAGCAGGTTTTAAGGTAGAAAAATGTCAAAACCAACCCAGCTTTTATAATTCTTGCCAGAGCAGTTTTCAAAGCACTTAAAGGCCAGACAAGGAATAATGGATGAAAACTGAACAAGGAGAGATTCAACCTGGATATAAGGAGAAATTTTCTGGCAGTGAGAACAATCGACCAATGGAATAGCTTGCCTTCAGAAGTTGTGGGAGTTTCATCACTGGAAGCTTTCAAGAAGAGACTGAAAATGGTGTAGGGTTTGCTTGGGCGGGTGGTTGAACTAGATAACCTACAAGGTCCCTTCCAACTCTGTTAATCTGTTAAAAAAAACCTCATTAACAAAATAGGTGAATATAGGACTAAGTATTAGGTTAATCTGTTCCAAAAAGGCCTGCTTTGTTAGACAGGTTTTCTAGGTGAAGATATTCTTTTCCTAGCTAGAATCAAGCTTTTATGTAAAAATCCCTCTGTATTTGTGCAGAGAACTACAATGTCTTTTCAGGGTGTGCATTGTGCGCAGCTGATACATGTGCAGAGGTTTGGTATGGTCACAAATATTTCAGGCATCCTAATGCACTGATTGGTGTCTTCCCTTCATGGCCAATGTGGTGGCCTTCTCAATGTGTAACGTTTGCTTGGCTGGCAAGAGCAGTTTTAGAGTCACACGAAGGAATTTATTTGTACAGCTATTGCTCTGCTGTTGATTCACATTTTGGTCGACCAAAATATTCGGCTGGCTGTGCCACGTACTTCCAAAGAACATAGTTTTAGGTCAGTGCAGCGATGTTTATAACCAAAGCACTTCCAGTGGCTTTACTGCAGCAACTCCAAGCAATGTAATTTGAACTAATAATATTCTTCTTTTTTTTTTTAAATGCTAGTTTATTTTTAAACCTTGACATAATATAGTATGGAATCCATTGCTCAGAATTTAAAGTATTTTGTTAGACACCCAACTATGGTCTCCAGTGTTATGGAATGTGCTATTTTATTTTTCCCTTGAGAATCTGAAAGGCTAAAAGTAAGATCACAACTAAACAAAGGCATATCAATAACAGGAAGCTGTTGGTGAGAAATACCCTGATCTTCCTGTAAATTCACGTCACCGCGCTCCTCAGGGACAAAGGTGCACGAACAGCCCAGTAAATAATTATGATTTAATATGGGCCTTGCAATGCTGTTTACCGTACAACAACAAAAAAGAATTGTTTCTCAGGGTGCAAAAAAAGCAAATAATAGAAACCCGTATCAATCTAATCAGGAAACACTGATGTTATGTCTGGGTCAGCTGCTGAAAACAAGTTGTAACCCATAAGTGTATTGACTAGATAGCAGGACATGCACCCGAAGAGAAAGATCGGTTGTACAAAGCCCAAACTTTCAGAAGAGAATAAACTGGAAAATAAAAGCCAATCAACTTCTCGTATGTATTTTTTTTCTTCTGCAGAAAGCACAAAGAGTTCAGAATGAGATTGCAACATTCCTCTCAAGATGTTTACTGTCTTTGTTTGGAATTTACACACATAAAAAAGAAGCATCTTGTACTTTTTCTTTGCTTCTGTTTTTGTGCATTGCAATGTGGGAATCTTGTGGCTTGGCTGCCAGAGAAAAAGCTATAGGAAGAGCAAATGCTTATAGTGGCCTCTAGAGAAGAACTTGGAATAAATAACTCTCAAGTGGGTCTCCATGCGTTTCTTAACAGGAGAGCTCCTTTTGGGGGGTTCTGGACAACCACTCTTCCAGCAAAGCATTCCATTCTGTTCCCATTCCATATTCTCCTTTCCTTTTCTGACTGTGACTTTATCTGGGGTTACTGAATGATGCCATTAAATGCTGGTTTTCTGGTTTTCCCCTTAGTAATTTTGGGACTTCTGCAAATCTTGTGGTTCTATTCAACTGGTGGATGCCTCTCTCTGGTATGCAGATGGTGCCATTTTGTCTGCAATCAGATTGGCACTTACTATATGTTGATTGTTAGGAATGAGGCTTTCACTGGCAAATTTTGAACTTGGAAGCCCTGTGAGCTTATCTCCTATTTGACCTCAGGAGTAGATTCATTGGAAGATTTCAAAACTGACAGTAGCAGATGTGTTTGTTCAACTACCCTGGATTACACCCATTCCTTTAGTGACCATTTCAAGTCACAGCAGCACTGAAAAAGTGACTTACCACTAACCCTTGTGCTTATGATTATTACAGCGTTCCCACTCCCAGGGTCACATGATCAAAATTTAGGCAACTAGCATGTATTTATGATGGTTGTAGTGTCCCAGGGTCCTGTGATCGCTATTTGTGACTTTCCCAGACAGCTTTGGACAAGCAAAGTGGATTCACGTAATGACCATATGATTCACTTAACAACTATAGTAATTCATTTAACAACCATGACAAAAAAGGCTCTAAAATCAGACGCAAAGCACTTAACAACTGCCATGGAAATTCTGGACCCAATGTTAGTCATAAGCTGAAAACTGCCTGTAGCTATGCATTCTAATTGTATATCATACTGTGTATTTTTCAGCTGAAAAGACTCCATGGCTGAAGATGCTAAACATTTCCCATTTTTAATGGATTGTCTATCAATATCACTCTTCAGCTCAACTGCAAAAGTTATTACTAGAACTCTAATGACATTTATTTAATAAGCTGATATGGCTCTCTATCCCATCTGCATGACTCTGGGAAGTTACTAGTTTTCTTCAAACAGCAAGTAGGAGTAGAGTAGGAGCCAGGTTTTTTTTGTTTTTTTTTATAAAGTCGGGCCTACTATTTCACACTTCTAAAATTTTTATGTTTGTGCTTTGGGTGTGAGATATGGCCATCCACTCTTGGCTGACCTTGAAAGTTAGACATAATCATGTCTGATTGGCATTTGGATCGATTTCCAGGGAATATTAGAGCTTAATTAAAATGAGAAATTGAAAAAAAACATCATGGAAGACAGAGTTAAATCTCTTTTGCATTCTGTCAAGAAAGTGACAAAATCATGTCACCAGGAGTTGAGTTCAAAGGAGACTTTATCTTTTTCACCTTCACAAGTAACCTTCCATGGTCCCTTCTCTGCCAGACGTGTTTGATTCCAGCTTCCATAATTATCAGGAAACATCATCAAGGTCTGGACATTATGGGATTCAAGTTCAACATATTGAATCTGGATCACACTAAGGCTGGGAAACCCTAGATAAAATGATGGAGCTTTTCAATAATGAACATGGAAAACTTGTTTTAATCAATGTACTAATTAAAGGCAAGTTCAAACATTTTTGCTGTTTTGTTTTGCTCCCACAAAGTCTTTATACCCAAAAAAAAAGCTTTAAAATATCTGTGGGATCTTGCATCACCACTTTATCCAGCTTCTCTCCCAAAATATTTTGGAGATAATCAGGCAAGCAGTTACGTAAAAGCCATTTAGAACAATTCAGTCTTTGTAAAAGAAGTCTGGGAAAAACACAATTTGCAAAAGAAAAAAACATCCTCATTTTGGCTTATTAGATTTTAAAGCTAAGTTCAAGTCAGGGCAGCGGTTTAATGCAAAAGTTTTGCAAAAAACAAACAATAAATAATAAATATTTGAGACACCCACAGTGGATTTTATCACCCCCAGGCTTCTAAATCTCTACCAAAGCACTATTGAAAAGAATGCCAACTGTCATTTTTTGAGAAACTTACAACAAAGAATCTCTAAAAAGATTTCAAAATATTTTTCAAATCATATTTATATTTTTGTACCCATCTAAACTAATACTAAGCTTCCAAAGAATCACTGTTTAAAATATTGCTGAGTGTCCCTTGAAATTTTCATCATGCTTCCAGATGCCCTGTGAACATTGGCTATGTAGGAACATCTGGATTTGGTAGGACAAACAGAGAAATGTTCAAATTTCAGAGGAAACTTCAATATGCCCCTTCAGAGATGACAGGAAACTAAAAAGGCCCTCAGTATGGTCTTAATACAAAGTTTCATATAGCATCAAGACTTTGAATAAATCCCCAACCTGGTGACCTCAAATTATGTGCTAACTGGAAATTCTTGGAACTGCAGTTCTAAGACAGCTGGAGGAGCAAGCTAATGTAAGGATCATGGAATTGATGTTCTGATATGATTTGTGGAAATTCATTTTTAATCAAATCTGCCATTCAAGTTTCCAATATAGTATGTTCACATCCTTTGGATATCTGCGCAACTCTGCTTCACAATGCAGCTTTCAGACTGAAAGGTAAAGATCCTCTTAAATCAAGTTCAGCTCCTGGGAACCACATTTATGCAGTTTTCTCAGTAGTATTATGCAAGAAGTTTGACAGCCTTCCTGTTTTTTATTTCCCTATCTAGAAAATAGCGCTGGGTTCTTCTCTCCAAATACCAAAGAGGACCAATCCTTCTTAGCATCTAAGAACAGCCAAATTAGCTAGATATTTCCATTTGCTTAGGCAGAAGATACATATGAGAAAAAAAAAGAGATGCTATTTGCTGAGACAGAAGATGAATGTGCAGTTGGGATGATCCATGTTTGGGTGAGATATAGGGCAACAGTGTCATGACGGCTACCTTAATAGATTGGTCTCATTTTGTCATTTAATACCACCAGAGGTATTGCTGTTCATTAAACATCTGCAAATGAACAACCAAGCACTAAGGACTCCATAGAAAACCTATAGCCTCCTCTTGAGTCAACAAGCTGTAAGCCTCAGTCAATCAATCACCTGAAACAGACAAGGGAGACCAGGGAGAAAATGAGCAGGAATGGTGAGGGAAAACTAAGATAATAAAGAGATAAACCCTGGCAGGCCACTTACCCCAGGATGGAAAGACAGAAGGTAATCTACTTATCTAGTTGGGATAATCCCTAATTAAACCATACCTACAGCTGAAGCTACTCAGGAATAGCCACAAAGATCTCACTGTCTTCAGGAAACAGTTCTGTAAAATTGGACTAATATTTTGGTCTCAGACTTGGAGTTTGTTGACTCAAGAGGAGGCTATAGGTTTTTTGTGGATTTCTTGGTTGTTTGCTTGCAGATGTTTAATGAACAATAACTCTGGTGGTACTAGATTATTCTAGTGATATTAGATTATCATTATTTCTGACATGGATGGTTGTGGAATTCTCTGGCATTTGAATTCTCGACCAACACAGACCGCTCTTGTTTGTCTGCAGTTGCCTCACTCCCCTTTCTTGGACCTGACATCTAACTCTGCTTCTTGTCCCTTACAGTTATGACTCTGGACTGAATCTTATGTACTCCTGTCTTGGGATTCTTCAATTCCCAGCTTCAACTCACATTTGAATTGCTGGCAATGCACTGTTGCTACTAGGCAATATGTGATCTTTCCTGACTGTTTGAACTGCAGTCCCATCATTAAAACTGTTGCAACTTGTTAGGGTGATTGCTTAGTCTGCAAAGTAACAGAAAAGGACAGAAGATCAACTCATTTTTTTTGTCTTAGCAGGACTGTTGATACTTCCGGTTAGTTTCTTTTTCCCTCCTTTTTTTGCACCTCCAAAAAGCAATTTCAAATAGATGAAATTCTGATTCCATCTTTTGAAACCTAATTGTTTGATTTTTGACTCAGTGCTTGCTTGTAGCTCTTCTGTCCTTGGCTGCTGCCCATAATCTTGATCTCAGTTTGATCTCAGCATGTACTTACATATTATTCTTTCAAGAGATTGCTACAATCACAGAAAAGTTATTAGGTTCCCTACAGAGAAACTTGATGTGTGTAGATAAATACTCTTTGTGTCTTCATATATCTTTTTCTCAGCCATACACTCTTCTAAATCTTTGGATTGCTCACCAAGGTTCTTTTCTGAAGTCACCCAGAACCTTTGGGGGAACAATGGGCCAGAAGAACAGATATTATGAAGTGTCTGCAGTGGATCTGGAAGGTAAAATCACTTAGATTCTTTTAGGGTTAGATAGTTTTGGGCAAATCCAGTAAACTGTTAACTGGGTTGACTCTAAGACTATCAGATCAGAAGAAGCCAACAGGAGCTTTTAAGACATGCTAGAGGGCATAAGGAGCAGTCAGAAGGACAGTGGAAAATCCAATGCAAAAGCAATGATCACACAAGCGTGGTTTAAATCCATTCCAAGAAATTAATTTGAGAAAGCATCTGAGGGTCCACCCAAAGAAAAAGCGAGGGAGGATACAAGCACATTCAGACTTTCAAGACTGTGTTACTATAAGCGTTATAATAAAATAAGTTTTAGACCTTTATGATCCTGGGTTCTTAAAATGTGGTCTACTCTATAGTCTATAGTCCATTGTCTAAATGTAGCCTATTCTATAGATCTGATCTACTCTACAGACTATGGCTAGATCCCTAGCTTTTCTTGTTCCAAAAGCCTCCAGAGAAATAATAGCAGATTGGATTACAAGAATGGTAAATACATTCTAGAGGAGAGGTTGGTGTATTCTTAAACCAAGAAACCACTGTTTAAATTATTTTGAAGAAATATCAGGCATGGCATGGGCCTGCAGCTGCAGATGATTTTGGAGGACAGATTGGTCAGGCTTCAGGTTGGCTTATAGTACTAAGACCCCATTAATAGCTCTTTCTAGATGACCTGTGGCAGGATCAGAATAAGGAATTGGCTCTCCTAGTCCTTCTTGATTTCTCAGCTGTCTTCAGTACATGATAATATTCTGAACTATCTCCAATGGAGGGAGGGAGAGAAGGGGCACTATTTTTCAGTGGTTTCTATCCTTCCTCCAAGGTAGCTGCCAATCAATGAAAGTCAAAACAAAAGGTTGAGTCTGTTGTGTAGCAGCACTGTTTTACTCTTTCTCCCTTCCTAACTACATGAAACCACTGGAGCAAATTATTTGTTGACATTGGAGTCAAATACCATAATGTGTACTATATACATTGTATATAGATCAAATATGGAGAAGCAATCAAGATGCTGTCCCAACACCTTGAGGTTATGAAAATTTGGGTGCGGAAGAACACATTTATGCTCAGTCTCAACAAGATGGCTGTGGGTTCACAGACTATCTAATAGAGGAGGTATGCCACTTTTAGTCCTGGACGCACATGATGTACTCCATTATTCTGAACTTCATAATCTAGGTATCTGTCTGGACTCAGTGTACCTGTGATAGTTGTGGCCAAAGGTAGTTTGCGATGGGAGAGAATGACTAGTTCAGAGTCATCCAGTGAACATCCATAGTTGTGGTTGGTTTAGAAACTAACACCTTAACTACACCGCAACACAGCCCTGCCTAAAAGTGTCAGTGAAACTGATATCTTTTATCTGTATACTATGTGCATTGCTTCTGGCCTACATTTTTTTCCGTGAGTTTGAACTAGTTTTAAGCACTCCTAAAAAACTAGTTTGGATGCACACACAAGAATCTACATACAAGAATGTTTAGTGACAAGAATCAAAATTAGAGAAAATTTAACAAAATCATTCAAATAATCTAATTCACAAGGCTGCGTGTTTCCATTCCAAATAAGTTTATTTATTCATTGAACAATTTTCTGGTAAGTACAATTTATTCATTGTAATAAAAATCACTTTGAATAGCATGAAACATAAATGCCTATTTTAATTAAATAAATTTAATAAATAAATTAGCCTTAAATAAAAGCTAAAAGCTTGTTATAATGACGTCTGTTCCAATCCGATTCAGGAAAAAACAGCTATTAGCTTTGATATTTCCCACTGGAGACAAGCATGAAAAAAAATAACAGTGATGTTTATGTGCAAAATTACAGAGAACACAAAAGTGTTATAATCCTCAAAAACCTCATATGAGTATCAGATGAGGATGTAATTCTGAAAATACTAGACTGTGCAGAGATGGATAGATTGACATTAAAAATAAAGGATAAAGGAGACACAGAATACTATTTAA
>JANHFL010009849.1:134024-150446 GCA_032468155.1 Oxyrhabdium leporinum | reverse complement strand
GCCATCTGTCAAAGATGTGAAAAGAAAGGACATTTGGCCAGGGTCTGTCATGCAAACCAACCGACAGCTACCACTGCGAGCCCAGAACTTATTACCTGCACCTTTAACCAATGTGGAGAAAGCCAGTTTTTGCTGATATACCTGCAGAAATGTGTAGTGATGTGGCCAAGTTTTCTACAGTGTCTTCTGTTATTCTGTTGTTTTAGAGAGAAACTGTTAACCATATACATGTGCCGATTTTCATCAAACCGTGTATGATGAACCGACAGCTACCACTGCGAGCCCAGAACTTGCCCCCAAAAGAATGCAGAAAAGACAACAGAGTCATGGAGAGGACTGCTTCACCATTTCCAGAGGCACCTGCTATGCAGAAGCAGTAATCTATCAAGCCAGCCTCTCCTCTTGAAAGAAGGTCCATGTCACCATCCTGATTGAGGGGTCTCCTTGCCGCATGGAGGTGGACATGGGATCTTCCATGTCCATTGTCTCCTGGAGTAGAGACTGGTGCCGAAAATCTCAAAATCTCAAAAAGACAGCTGGACTTCCACCATATTCACCTCTGAGACTACCAGGGGAACAGCATTCCTGTTATCGGAACTGGAACCTTTAGAGTATCTTTCAAGGACTTCTTGGGCCCACTGTGACTGCTCGTAGTGGATGGCTCCCTACCGAGTCTCCTAGGACTGGACTGCTTCTCCTCCCGGTGGTCTGGAAATAACTGATATCAACTCCATCAGTGACTCTGATATTGAGGCCTTAATCTCTGATTTTGCAGATGTCTTTGACGGAAATCTGGGCAGGTATATGGGCACATCCATCTCATTCAATCTTCACCCCTAGGTTGCTCTGACCCAAATGAAGCCATGAAGAATACCATTCACCTTGTGCTCAAAAGTTGATGAGCAACTCGACAAGCTCATCAGCCAAGGAATCCTGGAACCTGTTGAGCACACAAAATGGGAGACTCCAATTGTGACCCCTGAGAAGCTGGTTGCTTCTGTCCACATCTGCGCAGACTATAAATGTACATTAAATAAAGCTTTACAGCAAAATGCATACCTGGTGCCCGTAGTCCAATGTCTGCTGCACTCTCTGGGTGAGGGTAAGGTCTTTGCTAAACTGGACCTTGCCCAAGCCTACCAACAGCTACCAGTTGATGATGCCACAGCTGAGGCTCAGATGATTGTAACACATCGAGGAGTTTTTAGATGTCGCCAGCTGCAATTTGGGGTGAGCTTGGCACCGGGACTTTTCCAGAGCTTGATGGAGTGTCTCTTGCAAGGCATCCCAGGTGTCATCCCCTATTTTGATGACGTGTTAGTGTCAGCAGCCAACAACGGCGAACTCCTCAATCGTCTGCGAGCGGTACTCACCCATTTTGAGGAAGTTGGCCTCAAAGTTAAAAAAGAAAAGTGCAAGATTGCTGTTCTACAAGTAGAGTTCCTCGGCTACCTTATCGATGCCTCTGGGTTACACCCTACACAGACAACAGTCCAAGCCATCCAGGAAGCTCCCATACCTAAGAACAAGACCAAACTCCAGGCATTCTTGGGACTCCTAAATTTCTACAGCGTCTTCTTGCCACACAAAGCTTCAGTAACTGAGCCTCTCCATCGTTTGCTCGACAAGATGTCTTGGTCCTGTGGCTGAAAAGAAGCTGCTGCCTTCTCCTCTTTCAGGGAGCTACTATCTTCAAACAGCGTCCTGGTGTAGTACAATGAGAATCTTCCCTTGGTTCTCACCTGTGACGCCTATCTATTCGGCATTGGTGCTGTTTTAAGCAACTGATTCCCAAATGGAAGAGAGGCCTCTATTGCTTTCTTCTCACGGACATTGTCACCAGCTGAATGAAACTGCAGCCAGCTGGACAAGGAAGCTTTGGCTGCAGTCACAGGAGTCAAACACTTCCATGAATACCTCTATGGCAAACCATTTGACCTTATGACCGATCACAAGCCGCTACTGGGACTGCTCGCTGGGGACTTCCAAACACAACAAGTTTTGTCCCCTCACATGCTGCACTGGACTGTGTTCCTAGCTGCATACAGCTACCACCTCCTGCATCGGCCAGGTAAGACATTTAACCACACCAACACCCTCAACCGACGCCTTTTCCTGACTATGGAGGATCTGGCCCCAGCATCATCTGTTTTATTAATTAAAGACCTGCCGTCTGGCCTCATTACGGCATCGGAGATTGCTGCACACTCTGCCAAGGACCATGTCATCGCCCAAGTGCTCAACTGTTTGTGGAGAGGGTGGCCGAAGAGGCCAGTCAGCGCAAGAGTCCCTTTCCACACCTGGCAACATGAGCTGTTTGCTCAATGGGGCTGCCTACTTTGGGGGAGTTGTGTGGTGGTACCCCAGAAGCTGCGGCAGCCAGTTTTGGAACCTGTTCATATAGGCCACCCAGGCATCATGCTGTCAGACTGTCAGATGTTCTCATTTCGGACAACAGGCCACAGCTCACATCAAGCCAGTTAGAGCTGTTCCTGGCGGGTCACGGCATTCATCATGGTGCAATGATTGCACCATTCCATCCTGCTAGGCTGAGCAGATGGTCCGATCAGCAAAGGAAGCAATGACAAGGATGGAAAAACATGCATAGCTGAGTATCTCCCGGTCCAGCACGTCACACCAAACTTCACCATCAACATTAGTCCGGCCGAACTCCTAATGGGTTGCTGCTTGCGGACCAACTTGGACCGCCTGCACCTGGACTACTCCTCGGAGGTCCCTGCGGACTTGACCAGCCAGCTCCGGTCATTCTCACCGGGCGACCTTGTCTACACCCACAACTACGCTGGGGCGCCTTCCTGGATTCCTGCCCGGGTAGTGGATGTTACTGGGCCGCGTTCCTACAGGGTGGCACTCGAAGATGGCAGGTTGTGGCACCACCACATTGACCAACTGCGCGGCCGCCTCGGAACCTCTGTCTGCTGCCAGCCAGAATGGACTCCCCCAGAGACAACCCTGACTAAGGACACGCCAACTCAGCCAGAACTTTGCCCAGAACTTAACAGCTCACATTTAAGCTTCCTTCACCCAGCTATCTTCTATGAGCCCAAGGTTTTTTTCTGGTCTGTTATGAACAGCTCCATGTTATGCTGGTTGAATTAACATGTCCACCAAGCCAATATGTGATTTGCAAAACAAGCTTTACAACTGAGTGTGTTTGTGGACCCAACTGATTGTGGTATATTCAGTCAGCCACATTTACAAACATTGTGATTTTGGTGATCAAGAGCTGCAATTAGCAGCTTTGGAGGAGCTAAAAACTCCAGTGGTAGTAAAAGAAAATAAGCAAAGCATATATTGTACAAATGACTAGGGCTGGAATTTTCACTCTTCTCCCTAGTTTTTGGAAAACAATTGTGTTTTTTCTTTGTCATAAAAATCCTGGCAAACTATCAGAGTTTAGTGGCCACAAAAAGGCATTTGGAAGCCACAAGTGGTCTCAGATCTGTAAGCTGTCATTCTTTAGCTTGGTGAGACTTCAATCACTTCATCTGATTGTTTTCCAAGCACTGGCATGGTTAGCAAGCATTTGAATTCTGCAAATCTTTATCTATATTCTTTTTGCATTTTTAGAATTATTGACAGCTTTTGTAATAGAGCACCAAAGAGCTTCTATATTTAGCAGGGTTTAAGAAGCTGTTTCAGAAAAAAAATCACTTGGTACAGAAAGGGTTATTGGCAATGTCTTCTGGGCCAGAGTAAACACCTGGAATTTTGAGAAAATGGCATCATCAAATATATGTCATTCAGAACCAATAAAACCATATGCATAAAACCTTTACTTGTGCTGGAACGTAACTGAGCAATGGCAATATAAAGATTGTGAAATGCTTAGCTTATGACCTCTATTTTACATGTATAGACAGATATACTTTACAAATCTCATAACAAGATCAATACTTTATTTTCTTTCTTAGCATACTTCTGTTCTCACGTCAAGAGAGTTTTCTCATTCCTAAATCTTGTTTTGATACATTACTCTTCCCTTTTCAAGGTAAAGCATTATCATAAATAGGTCTTCAGATTCATAATGTCATTGTCAACACTGTCACTGCCACCCGAACTCCGCAACTTCTCATTCAATCTTTTCTACAGTCTCACAGAATCTGAAAGCTGATGCTCAAGTTCAGAAAAAAGTTGAGAATTATTTTATTTCAGAATGCAAGTGATAGGCAGCCTTCTAGGGTAGTGGGGATGGGGATTAAAAATGCAGTGCAGTGTCCCACATCAGTTGTTTTGGTGAAGCAATCTCACCGTATGTTGTGGATTTCCTGAACAAAAGACAGCCCTGCATTACTTGAACAAAAATCCTTGATATATGTTCAGACAAAAAAACTCTATTATATGTTTCATTTTTTACTTGTAATGGCCAAACTGTTAAAAATAAATAAAAGGAGAATAAGAGCGGACTTCCTTTATCTCTCAGCATATCAAGGGATGATCTGAAAAACATGTTTAGGTTTCATGGCTGGTATCATTGTAACCTATTTAGTCCAATTTATATGTTTGCCTTCTCATGAATAGGACTAAAACCTCGGATGTGGGCGCACATGTGAGCGGTAATTTGGACTACTTGAAAACATTGCCATCAGTTAACTATGAAATGTGCAAGGGAAATATTTATTTGACTTCAACAGCTTGATTCCTATTGACTCTGGGCAGCTCACAGAATAAAAACAAGCAATGTACAATCCAGATAAAAGACAATAGAGCAAGATGGCGAATCCGGCCAACAGCAATATACATAGTGGCTCCAACTTCTCTAGCCTAAAGCCTGGGAAAACAGCCAGGTCTTTCAGGTTTCTGGAATGCTATCAGCCAGATCACGGGAGGAACCTCATTCCAGAGGGCAGGCACTGTGACAGAGAAGCTTTGCAGGGTTTTATAGATCATAATCAGCATTTTAAATCAAACCCAGAAGCAAAGTGGCAACACAGCTTATAAAACAGACGTGTTGCGAGATGGTTGATAGTGCCTCTGTGACCAAATACTTTATTTATGTAATGTTGATAAACTGTTTGTACCATGAAGTTACAATAACTTCCTTTGCTTTTTAGCATCATTTTATGGTGAAAGCTACATACAATTAAAGTTTGCTGAAACACTGTCTGAAACATCACTGAAATTACGTTTTCAGACACGTAGACCTGATGGATTGCTTTTTCTTGCTTCTGGAAAAGAAGATTATTTTTTGGTGGAATTAAATTCTGGAAATATACAGGTAAGATTGTAAAAATTGAACAGGTAATTTATGCTAGATCTGATCCTTCTCCCACTCTCTTTTTAATAGCTAAATGTATTTATGGTTCATGCAAACCTCATTTTGCTATGTTAGCTCCGTAAACCAGGAGATGACAGCATTGCCCTGCTGCTAGGTGCAGATGACCCTGTAATTCTTTTCAGAATAGGTCTTAAAAGAGTTCTGAGAACTGTGGCCCAATACTGCAACAATGATCATCAGAAAACCAAGATTATGACTTTTGCCAAAAATATCCTGAAGCTCCATTTATGGAGCATTAATGGCCGTAGAATAGAACAAGTGACTATGTATTTAGGACTAGTCATGCATTCCACTGTCTTGAGCAGAGCCCATGTTGAATATGCTGCTGCTACTGGACAAATATCTGCCAATGCTATCTTCAGATTTTTCGGATTTAAGGGAAGGTATTATGTACAAGCTGTGCTTCGGTTCCTTCAGACTAAGCTGTTAGCCCAGCTTTTCTGTTGGACTCTGGTTGACTCCCCAATTTCTTGTTTCACTTGGAGAGGGTAGAATCTAATTCATTAGAACAGCCCTGCAGATGTGTCTCAAACGCATATCTAGGACTGGAGACAGGTATGATAGAAGTTGAGACAAGAGTGTGTCTAGCTTTTTATAAACCTTTGGTTAAAACTTAAATTCTGTCTTCAAGGACTGGCACCATTAGTTCTTCAGGATAATTTTCAATTCACATGGATCAAGGCTGTTGAATCTAATTTTTTAAATCTAGTCTACTCTCCCTCTTCTTGTCTTAAGATAGAATATGATCAGGCGAAACAAATCTAGAAGCAAAGATAAAGGATAGGGAGCAGCAAGCAGATCTAGGAAAGGCTCCTGTCTTCTACCACTACACATTAAATATATTGGCAATGCTGCCAACTAGAAACACCCAGCTTTCTCTCTTGCCCAATGTCATGCTTTGCCCTCTACAGTATTGGATGGTTAATATAAAAAAGTATCATTGCCTGGAAGGTCTGCCTTGTGATTCTAGAGAGATGGAAACTACAGAACATGTTCTTCTTCACTGCTGCTTTGCTGGAGACATTGGAATCAGATCCATCCTACCTTTGATTAGTGGATACCCTCGTTGCCCAGATTCAGCCCATGGCCGGGTGCTGCTCACAAACTGCCTTTTTTAACAGTGCGTGTAGCTAGGTTTTGTGCAGTAGCCCAGAAGACTTATCAGACCCTGATAAGTCCATTTTTCACATTGTTTTCTGTTTAACTGTAATTCATTTACATTATAGATATCACTTTGTTGTAATTTTAGATGTTATCACGTTAATATAATTTTAATGTTCACATTATAATTTAGTGTGGCTGCATTAGTTAGCCCTAGCTAACTAATGGTTAGACATGTGTTCCATTTTGGTTTCGAACAAACTAAAATCACACCTGAACTAAGTGGTTTTTGTACAGATTGCCTACCTGGATTGCTTATGATTATAGACCTGATCATTTTTCTTACTGCCTATTTGGTTTATTATTTGGGGTTTACTTACTATATCAGCCTTGCTACAATGGTTTAGTATTATGTATGAATAAGAAAATTATGACTTATTCAACAAACCATGGTTTAAAATTCTCAAACTGTAGTTTGGTCCTAGCTTTTTTGAATTAATATTATACCACTTTTTTGACTTTGGGTGAAATGGAAAATAATAGTTTATTCTGTATTCAGAGTTGTATTTTACATTTTCTCTGTTGCTCAATGATTTGCTCTTATTTATAATTTGCAGGTGAGGATCAACTTTCACACAAATGAACAGATCCTTCGCTCCCAGTTGCACTCACAACTTGATGATTTAGAGTGGCATCTTCTTGAAATTCATCGTGAAAGAGAAAATATTACTCTAGTGATTGATAAAAATGATCAAACTAGTGCAATGGTGCCAGATTTCCTAGTATTTGAACTAAACATTGAATATGGTCTCTATATTGGTGGGAGAGGTACCCTTGATGTCCACTATCTTAACAGTACATCAATTAATTTCCGAGGATGTATTAATGATATCATATTTAACAACCATGATATCTTAACCTCCCTGAAATCTTCTGCAAGAAATAAAAACATTCACGAAGTATCACTGAGCTGTAGCAATGAATTTTTTGCAGAGGAAGAAGAACCCGTAAGTTTTTTTAGTTCCAAATCCTATGTTTCATTTTCTCTTTGGAATGTCCAAGCAGGAGACGTCTTGGAATATTCAGTACAAACTACAGCTCAGAGGGGATTGCTGATCTACAGTTCTGGTCCCGTAGGAGACTTTGTTGCAATGGAAATTGAAAATGGTCTCATTAAAGCTCACATTAGAATGGGTAAAAATAGACTTGAACTTTGTTCTCTTAGCCCTGTCAATGATAACCAGTGGCATGTTATCAGACTAAAATTTTCCATAAAATATGTTGAACTCACTCTAGAAAAGAAAACTGTGAAAACTCCATTGCCTTCTCATAGTGGGCTTCCTGTTCTGAAAGGGGCCTTATATGTCGGTGGAATAAATGATGCATTCCGTGCAGAAGTGCTAAAACACAGGTTAGCTTCGGTTTCTGGAAGATATGGAGAAGGCGGATCTTTCAGAGGCTGCTTGAAAGATTTGGTAATTGGTTCCCAAAAATATTCCTTGAAAAATGTTCTAGTGACCAAGGATATTTCAGTAGGATGCACAACACCTAATTTTGCGCCAGAAAAACAGGCTGTGAGAACAGCCTCTCCCATTTCTGTTGTTCGTACTGTCGCTCCTAAACTGCTCATGAAAGAAAGTCATGACCATTTTTTGTTTGTCAACGACTTGATTGTGCCAGAAGGTGGGCAAGCCTTTCTTGGATCTAAGCACATTAAAATCAATGTGGACTTCAAAGCTCTGGGGATTCGTCAGTCACAAATTCTTTTTAGAATTAAACATCCCCCTTCTTATGGCCAGTTGAGATTGAATATTGTGTCAAAGCAAGAAGACTTCACATTTAGTATGCTAGATTTGTGGCAAGGCAAAGTTTTATACATTCACGATGGTTCTGAGGAAAGCTACGATTATTTCACTTTCTCTGTTTCTACAAGCAGTAAAAGGAAGATGCCTCTGTATCTCCAAGGAAACAATGAATATATGTTTACTATTACAGTGAGACCAGTAAATGATGCTCCAGAACTCTTATTTCCAAATGGAAACTTACTTCTTCTCTTAGAACACTCCAAGAAATGCCTGAGCATAGATTTGGTAAATATTGTGGACAATGACACAAGTGCTGCAGATCTTAGTATTACAGTCCTTGGAAATTCAAATGCAGGTGCAAGTTTTCTAGAAAATTCCAAGAGTTCTGGGAAAACAATTACTACCTTTTCTTATGAGGATTTACAACATGGTAATGTTTTCTTTGTTCATACTGGAGTTCAGAATTCCAGGATTGTTCTGCGAGCAAGCGATGGGGAGAAAGTTAGCAACACAGTTGTGTTGCGTGTCATGGCTGTACCCCTGGATTATAAATTAGTCAACAACACGGGAGTTGATGTGGTACAAGGCACACCAGTGTTGATAACACTCAGTTATTTGGCCACAGAAATAAATGCTTTTCAACAAGAGCTGGAGATAAGATATGAAATCACAGAAGAACCCTTTTTTGGAGAAATTCAGAGGAGGAATACTGGTCGAGAATGGAAAAAAACAAATTCTTTTTCTCAACAATCCATTGAACGTGGTCGTGTGAGATATCTTTCTACCTTCAAAGCAATTCAGCAAGATAATGTCCAAGAACATTTTAAGTTTAAAATTATCATTGGTAGCAATATAAGCCAAGAGTTTCTGTTTGCTGTTAGAGTAAAATGGCTGACTTATAATTTACTGAAATATGCACCATTATTTATTGATAAATTGGATAGAGAGTATCTTAATTCTAATAATCTTCTTGTGGTGATACCACAGATAGACCTGTCAGAAAATGAATTTCTTTACAAGCTGCAATCCTTACCTCAGAAAGGAAGAATTCTGCTTGATAATGTCCCACTGCAAATAAATTCCAGCTTCAGCCAACAGAATATTTTTGATTATAGAGTAGAGTATCAATTATACAGGAAGTCCCACGAAGAAAGTCTCGATTCATTTCGATTCTTCATTAGTACCCAGTATGTGGTATCAAATATCTATGATTTCAAAATCAAGATCAAAACAAACCCACAAAACATTATTTTGATAAACAATGGTCTTACTGTTATTGAAGGTGAAGGATCACTGATAACAAAATCAGAATTGTTTGTGCAGACCTTCCGTAATACGACTTTTGAATATAAGGTTACAAAAAGTCCTCAACATGGGAAATTGATGCTTATTAATTTTTCTGATTCCCCAGAAAGTAACAACAATCTTAGTAGTTTCACTAATCAGGATATATATGGAGAACGTCTTATGTATATACATGATGACTCAGAGACACAGTGTGATGAAATTCATATCACTGCAACTGCCATAAAATTTGGGGAAGAAGATTTGGAAGCAGAGTACCCATTATCAGTAGAGATCAAATTTAATATTTCTATCCATCTGAAAAATGATGAAAAACCAGTACGACTAGTAGATAAGGTATTCAACATTGTTAAGAATGGAAGGAAACTGCTGACTTTGGATGATCTTTGCTATCATGATCCTGATACTGATTTTGATGATAATCAGTTGTTATACACCAGGCGTGGCATTCCTAATGGAGACTTGGTTCTTGTCAATGAAACATCATATAGACTGTATCAGTTCAAGCAAGAGGACCTTATACAAAAGCAAGTCCTCTTTCTTCATCGAGGTGCAGTTTATGGTCGTTTTGTGCTATTTGTAACTGATGGAAAACATTATACGTCATCTTTGTTAGAAGTAAGTGCTTCTGAACCATATGTCCTTCTAGCAAACAATACAGGATTATTGATCCAAAAAGGAAAAGAAGCAGTGATTACCACCACTAACTTAAGTGCTACCACAAATCAAGATATTAGAAGTGATCATGAAATTAGATTTGAAATATTTTTCTCCCCAAAGTATGGACAAATCTTTGTTAATAATTTAGCCATGGCCACTTTTACTCAGCATGATCTCAAAATGGAACTTGTGACTTACAGACATGATGACAGCAATAATTTGATTGACACATTGAACTTCACTGTTTATGCTAAAGGTCTGCACTTGGATGCTGAAATGAACATTCAGATATATTTGGAAAGTCATCAGCGTCCACCAGTGGTCCTACATAACTATAGCCTTTTGGTTGAAGAAGGGAAACCTGTTCAAATCAGTAATGGAAAATTGCTGGTAAGATAAAATTATCTAGTAATTTATAGCAAATGTCTTAAATATTTTTTGTATTGATTTCAGTAAAAGATTTCAGTAATTTTTTTTCATTTGAGCCTTCCAACTCTGAACATTGAAAGAGCATCTGTGTATTTTCTTGTCCTTAACTTTTTTAATGAATATGTTTTACTTTACTGAAATTATATTGTTTAATGTATTGTTTATTATTTATGCCATTGCTGATTTTATTGAAAGCTATTTTTGAGAGTCTTCAATCTAAGGAGCAGTATATAAATATATTTATGTATTTGATTAATTATATTCAAGTCATTAAGATGCTTCAGTTTGTGATCAAACAATCAGACAGAAAACAATGCTTTAATCAAGCGACTTCCAATGAGGAAATAAGCAGCAAACTCCACACTCACTTGCACTGATCATATCATCGAGTTAGGTAATGAAATATTTGTAAGCAAACTCAGAGAGCACCAAGAAATCTTGTAAACTTATTTCTTAAAAACCCTTATTTAATAGTAAAGGTTTTGTGTGCGTCCCATCTCAAAATGATAAACCATGCTGCCAATTTTTGGTAGTGGTGTCACAGAACGCGAAGTGGGACATGCCAAAAACCCCCCACATAGGTAGATTGACAGAGAGATTGAAAGAGTTTGGAGGCCATCTATACCTGTAGGGAGATAGCTAAACCATCAGAATGTTCAGTGCTTTTGTTATTAAAGATTAAATATAAAAAAGCCGTATTTAGAAAAACAGCACTCATCTTTATGTCCTTAATGACCTGGTCTTTGGTCTTATATTTTTTTAAGGCTGTACATGAAAACAGCTTGCCATCAGAGATAGAATTCAAAGTAAGATCATCTCCAGCCTATGGCTATCTTTGGAAGTTTATATCAAAAGAAAACTACCTTGGAGCAGAAGAAAATGCAGTTTTGTCTTTTACTCAAGAAGACATCAATGATGGTATTATCCAGTACATACAGACCATCTCCAACCAACTCCAAGACCACTTTTCCTTGGATGTGACCAACGGCATCCAGACAGTCAGTGGAATAGAAATGACTGTGGACATCATTCCAAAGCTGATCCCACTAGAAGTACACAACTTTACAGTCACTGAAGGGGGTTCAAAAGTCCTTGAAGAAGATATTCTAAACATTTCTAATAGCCACTTTGCAGAAGTTAATTGTGACTTTGGTCAAGTTGAGCCACCAAAACATGGACGAATTGCAAACTCTCATTTTTTGGGAATGGCATTGACTAAATTTACCAGAAAACAGGTAAAGTTATTCTAAATACATTTACGGCTTTAATTTTATAATTAGATTTTAAAATCATATATCAAAGAACAATTAAAACTTCTTGAACTTACCTATTTTTGGACTTCAGGCTTCAAGAAACTCCCTACTTTTAGAAAACTGTACAGTTCCCACTATTATATATAATATAGCAGGTAAATCAAAGAGAAAAATAATGTGCTTAGATTAAGTAACTCCACTTCAACAACTGGAAACATTACATGCTTATTGTTTAATTTTTAAAGTGGATGCATTTTAAATTTTGTGACTTTCCTGTTTTAGGTAGAACAAGGTTTGATCTTCTATGTTCATGATGACAGTGAACAGCTGCTTGACAATTTTACCATTGTTGCCAACTGCACACAACTATCGAAGCAAAGCTTGCCTCAGATCATATTTGTGACTCTTACACCTGTAAATGATGAAGCTCCCATCATAAAGAGAAATATAGCACTCCGGGTATGTCCTGAGGAATTCAAGATCTAAATGTTTAACTGGTTATACAGTATATGAGGGTCTTCTGTTTGTAAAAGGTGAAGTGCAAACAGAAAAACAAAGATAATCAACACCTTACTAGAAGTATCTTATGTATATGAAAAATAGCACTTGTCTCTGGGTTATCTGTCCTATATGAACAGCCATTGATTGTCTAGAATAACAATTCATAAACATTTTGATCTCAGGATTCCTTAAAAATGATTGAGGGGTTCCAAGTCCTGGAAGAAGATATTCTAAAAATTCCTAATAGGAGGAGTTAATCCTGATTATAGTTGAGTCGCCATAATATGGGTGAATTGTAAACTCTTACTTTCTTGGAGGGGCATTGACTACATTTATCAGAAAACAAGTGAAATTACTTTAAATTCATAGAACTTTGCTTTACGTCTATCAATATTAACTATATTGGAAATGGAACTGATAAATTTTAAAATATTTGAGTTTGTAGACCCCTTGAAATGTACTCAGGGACTCCAAAGGATCCACAGATCACATTTTGAGAACTGCTGTTCCAGGTTATATTTTTTTCCCATTCAATTATGCCCAAATCTCAGAGACTACCTGGAAAGTCCCTGCAGTTTTCTTGGCAAGTTTTTTCAGAAGTGGTTTTGCCATTGCCTCCTTCCTAGGGCGGAGAGAATGTGACTGGCCCAAGGTCACCCAGTTGGATTTGTGCCTAAGGTAGATTAGACAGTATCCTGTTTTCGATCCTGATGCCACTGCACCAAATTGGCTCTCTCACGAGGTTATACCAATGTTTAAAACATCTGGACAGTTTTTACTTTTACTACTGTTGAATTTTAAAGAAATCGAGGGGACAGCGAAAAAGACAAGGCAGAAAGTAATGCATTTTCATTCTGTCCTTGATTTATTTTAAATGCACACATCCCAATTCTGTGTTGCTACTGCCAGCATATAGTTGATCTTGTTTAAAATAAATTAATAACAGGATTAAATGATGAGAAATTATTAATTTAAACAAATACATTGCAAAGGGGAAGAATTATCTCTCCATTTCTACACTGGAATGTTTGAAAGTTGATTTTCCACGTGGAAAACATTGCATCTCTTTATTATATTCAAGAATTGACCCTTGATTGGTAATTCAATCAATTAATTCATAGAATCATATGGCTGAAAAAGACCTTGGAGGTCTTCATGTCCAACCTTCTGCCCAAGGCAGGAGATCTTATTGCATCCTGAACAAATGGTTGTCCAATCTTTTCTTGAAGATCTCCAGCATTGGAGTGTTCATTACGTTTCTTAAAAAAAAACCAGGTGCATACAATTTTGAGCCTATTTGGAACTTTCCAACATTTGAGTTCTGAATGAGAAGGTACAAATCGAATGGGAGCAGATGTCCACATTGCTATGTCATTTCCACATTACCTATACAGTACATAAGTCTCAGTAACTGAAATTGTACATCAATTAGTAAGGTAAATGTTCTACTCCCCCTCCCCTTTTTAAAATTAAATTTAAATTAAAGTCCTTAGCATTGCTTTCTTCATTCTTTTTTACACTGCTCTATTTTCCTCCTCACTGTCATAGGAGTAATCCATTGTCTATAGGTTTCCTCTGGAATTCTTTCCAAATTGTACCGACTGCTTTCTGATACCGTAGCCTGAAGTATCTATGCCTCAGCCCAAACCCATGATCCTTGTCCAGACTAGTTGGGATTAATAGAGGACAATATTAACAGTCATTAAGTTCCTTTTCGTGGGTTACAGGATTAACTAGTCCATTGGTATGTGAAACAAATTCTTATTGACTTTTTATATCTATTTACCTGATGGGTAGGTATTTTGAAGTTACTATTCAAAAAATATCCTTAGGCATTAAATTGCTAAGGAGATAACTATCCAATGTCTTTTAGTCACAGATATACTAATATTGGTTCTCTCTTATTTTCTTAGTAAAGATCCTCCTTTACCTCAAATTTTAAAAATGAGCAAAAATAGTTGTATTTTTAGATGGCATGATTTTTAGCACAAGTACTGCAGTCTAACCAGAAGGGGGAGATCCGTTTTCAATTTTATGGAAGTTTCCCCATTTATCAAAAACATTATTAAGCATTGTGTTCATTTTAGTAATGAAGATCAGAGTGTGATCCTTAGAAACATGCAAAAAAGGGGGGGAAAACTCAAGAGCTGTGGATTTGCTAATATTAACATTTCAAAATGAAAGTATGAAATGGAAAAGCTAAATAAAAAGTGTATGCATCTGGGCCAAATATTTGGTGCTCTCAAATCTTACCAAGAAAAATCCTGTAATAATAGAGAATATGCAAGACAACATTAGGATAAATGAAAATAAAATGTGTTCTTAAACAGATAATACATTATAAAGGTAGGACAGAATACAGTGTGAATATTTTTAGTATTTCGGTGATGCTAAATCATTTTTTTCTTTTCCAAGCTGCTTCCTGAGATCTTCTGTTGGCAAAGTAAGCTCTGTTTTTATTTTGTAAGGATTCAGTATATAAAGTTTTCTGGTACGCACTGATATTTTTTTTCACTTTTATTATCAGCTTCTGAAGGTAGTAATATTTTTTGTCAAATCCAATCTGGATCTCTTTAATTCGTCTGTTGAAACATCAGAAGAACAGGTAGTTCTTGACGTGCAACCACCATTGAACCCAAATTTATGTTGCTAAGTGGGATAGTTATTAAGTGAATTTTGCTCAATATTATGACCTTTCTTGCCACATTTGTTAAGTGAATCACTGCAGTTGTTAAGTTAGTAGCACGGTTGTTAAGTGAATTTGGCTTCCCTGTTGACTTCGCTTGTCAAACGTTCACAAAAGGAGATCACATGACTCCGGGACACTGCATCCATTATAAATATGAGTCAGTTGCCAAGCATCTGAATTTTGATCGCATGACTATAGAGATGCTGCAACGATTGTAAGTGTGAAAAACAGTCATAAGTCACTATTTTCAGTGCCATAGTGATTTTGAATGGTCGCTAAATGAACTGTTGTAAGTCGAGGACTACCTGTAGGTGATATTGCAGTAATCCATAAAAGAGCACAGCTTTATAACTTGAGTTTATTTTGAAAGATTCATGCAATACACTAAGCATGTGTACTCAAGTGGATCAGCTTAAACCGAAGCTCAGGGCTGGAGGAATACCCTTTACCTCACCATCATTTTCAGAAAGTTTATGGCCTGGGTTGGGATGAAGTTAGTCATTGCAGTTGGGATTTAGTCATCTCAGATCTTGATTTCAGAGGGACCAAAGCTTGACTCATTTCTTCTAGAAGCAGCCTTCCATGACGATTAGGGGGGGGGGGGGATGCAGCAGTCTCACATTATGACAATTTCCCCCCTTTAAATCATTGTTGAATGTTGTGGGATGGATTGCGCAGATATAATTATTTTGGTTTATAATTTAACCTTGTTTAGAACATATATATGTCATTTTTTCCCATGGCTCTTTGAAAAACTTAAAATGGATTTTAAATGGATTTCCATCTCTTTGTGTTGCAGCCTGCTTTCAGTTCCTGGGTATCGTACTGTCTAATGCTGAGTAAGATGTTCTGAAGGGATCAAATGTAGTCACTGACCTTTAGGAAGGTCAACATCCTGTAACATGTGACCTAAAGAAAAAATATTCAATAACAGAATAACATTTGTTAAGTGTCGTTTTCCATACGTGCATTACATGAAAGATTTTTTCAGTTTCAAATTTGACATAATTTAATGGCAAAGGAAATAATAAAAACCTAGCATGTGAGTCATCTTTCTAAAGAACAAGCGTGTGGAATCCACAGTGTTGACATATTGCTCTCGCTAGGCTACCCCTCCCGTCACATCTGTCTGAGTAACCACAGAGCGGACAAACTACTATATGCAGCTACAGGACCTTGGTTCAATACTTTCAGTGGTTTTTATGATCAAGGTAATTGGCAATAAATTAACAGATTAACAAAGTTGGAAGGGACCTTGTAGGTCATCTAGTCGAAACTCTCACCCAAGTCCACCACCCCCACCCAAAGTCCAACTGCCCACCCAAGTTATTTTTCTGCAGTGTGCTTCCTTCATTCTCTACTACAATGTATGTTCTCATT
>JANHFL010009849.1:120624-133924 GCA_032468155.1 Oxyrhabdium leporinum | reverse complement strand
TCCTTTCCTTTCCTTTCCTTTCCTTTCCTTTCCTTTCCCTTTCCCTTTCCCTTTCCCTTTCCCTTTCCCTTTCCCTTCCCTTCCTGTTCAAACTTCCATCTTTAATTTAAAATTTGTATTGTTTTTAATTATTTTGAATAACTTTTACAATAAAAGTTATTAAAAAAGATATATCAGCAAAGCTCAGCTGCTTTTTCAACCAGCTTTGTTTACAAAACTATATATTTTAACAATAGAGCCAGAATCTGAGTAACAATTCTTTTTCCTTCTTTTTCTTTAAGGTGTGGGTAGGATCAATCACTGAAATAACAACAAATGAACTCTTGGCAGAAGATAAAGATTCTTCTCCAGCAGAATTATTGTATTCTGTTTCTCCTCCCAATAATGGCCACTTGGCACTCAAGTCTTCTCCAAACAAGAATATCCTTAATTTTACCCAAGCTCATATTGAAGAAGGACAGGTGGTATTCATCCACAGAGGTATTTTGCACTGTTGATGGAATTTCATGCTAGAGTTATTTTATACTTCTGGGATCTTTAATAAATCAGTTGCATAGAGATAGAATTGAATAGCTGTGATAATTCCATGACTTAGCATATAATATATTAGCTGCAAGGAGAATCCTTCAGAAAGCAAACTTCATAAAACGTAGGCTTTATGAAAGTAGAGTTTACGTTTGGATTGCACTTTGAGTGGGAGCAGAAACATAAAAGCATGTAAATAAAGTTTATTTCCATTGCACATCATTGCTCTTATACCCATGATTGTTTGTGTGTGTGTGGGGGGGGGGAGGTGTAGGAAGCAAGCTATTTTAACAGAAATTCATATTCATTAATCCAGAGAATTCTTGTCTGAATGCAAGAAACAAATGCAGTCAAATTTAAATACCGAACCACAATCAATTTAATTACTAATCCCAACAAGCAGCCAATTGTAGATTTGGCCCATGCATACAGATACCATAATGTATTGATTGAAAATATTCCTGTTGAACAGGAACAATGTTTATTTCTATCTACTTTCAGAAATAATTCCTCGACCCAAAGTTGGTTATCAGTACAAAAAGAGTGCACTGAAAATCTAATCATTCTGATTTAAATAATTTAAATAATCATTCTTGATTTAAATTTAATTAAATGTATTTATTTGTTGCATGCTAATTGCTACATGGTTTTTTAATTATTATTGCTGTTGCTTATGACTATATAGCAATAGCACTTAGACTTATATACCACTTTACAGTGCTTTACAGTCATCTCTAAGTGGTTTACAGATTCAGCATACTACCCCAAACAATTTGGGTCCTCATTTTTACCAACCTCGGAAGGATGGAAGGCTGAGTCAACCTTGAGCCGGTGGGATTCAAACTGCCAAATTGCAGGCAGCCGGCAGTCAGCAGAAGTAGCCTGCAGTACTGCACTCTAACCACTGTGCCACTCTATCCCTGCTTTCCTCTAGGGTCAGTGTCTGGAGGTTTCAGTTTTCAAGTTACAGATGGTATAAACTTTGCACCTCGTCAGATATTTAGTATCACAGCTCGAAATTTGGTTATTCGCCTTGAAAATAATAACGGATTAGAAATTTTTCCAGGTAAGGCTTTGTATTCTTAATTTATTTGGAATAAACTAAGATAAACAATAAGATGATTGGTCAATATTTAATTTATTCTTTTTGAAAAAGAAGCAATATTGGGAATGCCAAAATGCATTTATGTCCAACTTGATCTAAGTCAGAATTAGTCAGTGTTTACTTTTTAAAATTACGTGAACCTATTTTATGTGGTTTCTTGATTAAAACTGGTAGGAAACTATACTATGTCAGCAATACAGTTGTGCTAGAAAAACATGTTTAGCAACTTCAGTGGCAAATTGCAATTTGTGATTTATATTTGACACGTGGCTGAATGCTTTTGATCCTTATTTTGACATTTGGTCATAAAAATGCCTTGAGCCATATTCTTTTATAAGAATGTTCATAGGAAGTGAAAATAATTATAAGTAAGCTAGGCCTGGTACATTTTTAAAGGCTGAGTCTTGCTCCTTTATGCCAACATTTCCCCCAAAGTTGACACTCATAATCGAGAACTAAGGAAAACTGGTATTTTTGAAGGGTGTTTTAAAACATGAAAACATTCTGTCATACATAATCTTCTGACCTGTACCTCTACTTTACAATTTGTTTATTATTGGCTGCTTATCTTATTCAAGCTGGCATGTGTGATTTTTCTTCCTTTTAGTCTCATAACATGTTTATGAGGTTAAATTAAGAGAAAGTGATTGGCCCAAAGTCACTGAATGTTTATGATTTAGCTGTCTAAATGACCAGAACCCTTGAATATTGCTTAATGTCAGTAATGGGCTGGATGAGAGAGAGAACAAGCTCAAATTAAATCCAGATGAAACACAAGCGATGTTTGTAACAAAAAAAATGTGGACTTTGCTGGCTTTATTTCATGAGCAGTTGGTTCCAACCTGTAAAGAAAAGTAGAACTTTAGGATACTATAATAAGAACTGCAACAAGGTTTGACTTTCATCTGTGTGAACCTGCTGTTGGAGGTCATTCAGTGTGTTGATACAGGATGATAGGTAGATAGATACACCTCTACCTTACATCAGTTGAGAGAAGTGGTGGAAATCTTGGCCTGATGTCTGGAGGCTGTAAGGATCTGAGTGGGAAGCAACAGGTTGTGATTTAACCCAAACAAGACAGAATGGCTTCTAATGCAGAAGCCAGTTAAATTTGGAACAATGCCAACTTTAACTCTTGATGGGTTTATCCTCCCTGAGAAAACTCTGGTGTTATAGAAAGTAAGGAAGACTGTTTTGAAAACAATACTAAAGAGCTGTTACCTGGAGAAAGAGGGTTGAAGCATTCTTTAAGACCCAGGAAATATTTGGAAGCAGTTGAGGCAACATCTCCCTAATTCACTGAGAAGAAAGGGGAGGAACAGCACAATCATATTTGCAAGATTATAGACAATCTCAATAAAATATAGGTCTCGTCTTTCTGTGGATTTTTTGGTCTGGTCCATCTAAAACATGGGTGTCAAACACGCAGCATCACATCATCGCGTGACGTCTTGTGACTTTTCCCCCTTCACTAAAATGGGGGTGGGCATGGCCAGCATGTGATGCATCCGGGCCGATGGTCAAGAGTTTGACACCCTGATCTAAAGGGTCTGACAAGTATGCACCTCTTGTTGGAACAGCAAGTGAAGATTGGTAAGATGACGCAATGACCATTTTTGGCTGGCATGCCCCTTGCGGCCATTTCTAGAGTATTGTAGTCAACAGCAGTCCACTCATGCTCTCATTAACATATAGTTGGATTACTACAATATGCTATAATAGATGGAACTGCATTGAAATCCATCTGACTGAAGTCCAAATAAAGCTGCCAATGGAGCAATCCAGAGCTATTGAAGATGACTATTTAGCATCAACGCTATAGGAACTTCACTGACAGCCAATTCATTTCAGGTGCAATTCAAGATGCTACTTTAACATCTTTCATAACTTTGAGCTAAGTTATATGGCATACCTTCAAACAGAATCCTTCATCCACCTCCAAGAAATACAGCAGAAGAGGGTAGAGGCATGCAATTTCTTCAAAAGCTCCTATGGAATTCCTTCCTCTCAGAGATAAAATTGATATATATACAGCTCACATGTGGAAACTATTGTAAACTTATAATAGTTTTGAATAGCATTTGAGACAGAATGAATGTAATGTTATTTATAATATTTCTGTACAGTATTTGAGTTCTGTTGGTTATTATTACAGTATTTTATTGCTTCATTGTATGCCACTTAGAGTCAAATTGATCAATGGGCCCTGAAAGTCTGTAAAATAAAGGAATCCAATAATAACTAAATATAGATAGATATAAATAACATGAACCAGACAGCCAATACTATTGCTGGCACTGCAACAATTCTTAGCCAGAGACTCAGAAACCCTCTGTTTGGAGAAGTGTGCTATGCCTGTTCCACCATTCTCCATATAAAAGCAAAAATAACTGACCAGAATTTATAGACATTGCTTTTTTTTTAATTCTTGCCAAATGTCCTTGTTAGGAAATTGGTTTTTTTTTACCTTCTTTGTTTTTACTGTCTTTTCTCCAAGCTTGGATGAGTTTCCTTGTTGACCTTTTTGATCCATTCCATTATTGCTACCTGCTGAGCATACAGTTGAGAACATTTACTTTTTATCCAAATAAATACAAATGTAAATGTTAGCAGCATACATAATTATGCATTTTGGCTCATAGGTTTTTGGAACTGTATTGTTATTTGATTTTAGATCGTATTTGATTTCACCCTTTGCATTCAATGAAAGAATGTAAGAACATTGCTTAAAAACCCTTCTGTTGATCTAATTTTTTAAACTCTGGCCTGGTTGATCTTTGTAAAATAACAGAGTTGTTCTGATCATTCATAAAGAGCTGGGTCAAAGTGCAGAAGCTACATATATTATACCACTTCAAATTGTAGGGTACAACCTCTGTCAGCATGAAGCTTACATTAGAATAGCGTGTTGCAAAGCATATCAATATCTACTCTGAGAACGGAGAGGAACAGCCCTATTTTGGAAGAGAATTTTAGGTGCCTCTTAATTCATTAGGAAAACTTCAAGTGCCCATTCTTAATCCATCCACAACTAATATCAAAAATATCAAAAATAGTTCCACCTACACCGGAAAGGCTCTGGGATCATGAAAGGGAGACTGGCAGTCTGTTTGATGTTTCCCAGGCAATAAAGTATAAATGAGGGAATTGAATGGAAAGCTTGTGTGTATGTGTATGTATGTATGTATGTATTATATTCACACACACACAATATACACACACACACACACACACACACACACACACACACACACACACATATACACACACACACATATGTATATATATTTATATATTTTGTGGTATACTAGATGTCTGGGTGCAAAGATCTTTCCTTACAGGATAATGTTTAGTTATGAGATCCCTCATTTGAAATTATACATTTGGTTGAAAATACCTCTAGATGAATGTTTAGAGGATTGCATTGCTTCTGAATGAATCAACTACTCAAGGGCAGACAGAGTTTAAGATTAAAGAAGATCATAATGTATGGACAATATTATTACCCTTCTGCACTACTATAATTATTCAGGTTCAAGGAAACCAATTACATCCCACAATCTGAAGGCTGTTACCAATGATGTGGTTGAGGTAGAAAACAGAACAATTATTTTTACAATTACAAATTCCCCCAGACTTGGAAGACTGATCCGTATATTTTCTGAAAATAACATAGAGGATATTTCAAGTTTTACACAATCTATGGTAAGTGTTCATCTATTTAGGAAACTGGAAGCATGCCTTATTTACAAATATTTCTTCGTTGCCTAATCTTTTTTAGAATGATACTTAGGTGGAATATGAAAATGTTTGGAGATATTTCTTTTAACTTTCAAAATAGTCAGTACTTGAAAACAGTATTATGAAAAGCCTCCTAACTATGGAGTGAGTTTGGTGGCTACTGTCAATATTGATTAATGTTTGAAAAGCCAGCTGAGTGACCTTGAACCACTCCCTCCCTCTCAGCCCAACTCACCTCATGAGGTTGTTGTGGGGAAAATAGGAGGAAGATGCATTGAATATGTTTGCCTCCTTAAATTAGTTGCAAAAATTATGGATTACAGATTAACAGAGTTGGAAGGGACCTTGTAAGTCATCTAGTCCACTCCCCCACCCCAAGCAAGAGACCCTACACCATTTCTGACAAATGGCAGTCCAATCTCCTCTTGAAAGCCTCCAGTGATGAAGCTCCCACAACTTCCAAAGGCAAGCTGTTCCATTGGTTGATTGTTCTCACTGTCAGAAAAAATCTTCTTATTTCTAGGTTGAATCTCTCCTTGATCAGTTTCCATCCATTATTCCTTGTCTGGCCTTCGGGTTCCTTGGAAAATAGTCTGAGCCCTTCTTCTCTGTGGCAGCCCCTCAAATATTGTAACACTGCTATCGTATCTTCCCTGATCCTTCTCTTCACTAGACTAGCCATGCCCAGTTCCTGTAACCATTCTTCATATGTTTTAGACTCCAGTTCCCTATTCATCCTGATTGCTTTTCTCTGCACTTTTTCTAGAGTCTCAACATCTTTTTATAGTGTGGTGTCCAAAACTGGATGCAATATTCTAGGTGTAGCCTTATTAAAGCTTTATAGAGACTGGAAAGTGAGCTCTACAATTAGGGCCTAAGAAAAGATTTGTTGTATAAATTTTAAGTTTAAGGGAGCTTATTTTTGATTCAACATGCTTTAATATTGCACAGCGTTCTGTGTTTCATGCTAAAGTAGATAAGCAAAATGGTATGCCGTGTTTGGCTATTGGTAGACAGACACTTTCTCGCCTCTTTGTAAATGTTCTTTTGCAGGAAGATAACTTCTGTTCATTCTTGCTCTCCTGTCAAATTTTAAATAAAGAGTACAGTAATTATTGTATTATACCATAAGCTTTTTGTTGTTGTTGTTGTCATCTGGCTAATTTAGAAAATGAATTGTTTTGAGAATAAGTATCAGGTTAATTAGCTCAAGGAAGTATATTATGTAATGCATATATAGTATATATATAGTAAAGTATATTATGTCGTAACATTGAAAGTGATTTTTTTTCGTGAAAGTTAATTTCACAGAGAGAAAACCTAGATTTTATTATTAAATTAGATAATAATTATTAGCTATGATATAATTATTATATTGTTGTTAATTAGATTTATAAGGCTATCCAATTCAAACGATTTGGCACTTTACAGCAGAAAAACAATAGTGTGACTTTCCTGACAAAACAATTCTCAAATCCTCAAACCACATAACATTAAACATCTACAATATATATTATAAATATAAAATCCAAAATGGCCACTAAGAATCACAACAGAATAATTATCTTACAAACAGGGTCCTACAGGAGGGGCAGTGGGAAAGAAAGCTCTATTTCTGGACCCAATCAATCAAAATTCTTTAATCAACAGAATCTATAAATACATTCCCTGCTTGACTGAGTGGGAAAGGTTGATGTGATGGGGTAACATGGTTCCTCAAGTCTTTCACACCTCCCCTGGACTCTGTTTCCTTTTCCCCAAGGAAGACACACCTCACACTTTGGGAAATCCTGAGATAGAGCTATATATCCAATTTTAGCAGACATTTGCTCAATTATACATGTTTAATATACATTTCCTCACTGTATACTTTTCCAAAGTGCATTTTCTCATTCTACACTTTTTAAAGATATCACTATTCTTCATATAGACCTTACGCATGTCTTTGAAATATAGTTTTTGATGGACAATGAAAGACATGACCGGAGTTCATTCATTGCTTCATCTATGTCAATGCAGAATACAGAATAAAAAAATAAAATTTTGAGAAATTATGCCAATTTGTACTGACAGAAATTCATGATGGATTTATTGTTATTTTTACACAGGAAAACCTAAGTGGAAAAATGTTTAGGTAAAATGGAAAGGAAGTGGCTACACTAATGATTTCAAGGAAAATTAAGGGGAGGAATGTTATCCAACAAAGGACCTTCATTATTGTCATCCTTTTTGTCACTATACCAACTCATAATCATATGCAAATACTCTTTAATGTATTAAATTTTAACATAATAGCAATTGTCACCAATTATTAATTTCCGATAACTTTCATTAAATGGTTATCAGCATTTACCTTTGTGTAGACGTTATGTTACCTATTCAAATATATGTCTGCTAATAATATTAATTAAATTATTGTTCTTTGGTTCTTGATATCTGTCTTCATATAACTATAAGTGGATATGGATCTCATTTTTCATATGCAAAATATTGTTCCTCAGTCATAGGAAGAGAGGTACTGAATGAGTCAAAGGAAATCATAAAATCATAGGAAGAGATGTACTGAATGAATCAACGGAAACATGGCTAATAATTCTGTTCCCAACAGTAGCCAGGCAGATGCTGTCAGACAGCCTACAAGTAAGGCATGAAGCCAACAATTGCTTGCATTTTTCTTACAACTGTCTTATTTTTGCATATACTTGCATGAAGCCGCAGTTTTATAACCCATTTGTTGGAATACTTCCACTAAACGTGGTAAGACTGAACAGACATTTATATGCCAGTGAAAGGGGGAAGGCAAGGATTGAGGAAGCAGCCAGTTAGTGTAGTGGTTAAGGCAAACCAGGAGCCTGTGAGTCCTAGTCCAGCCTTAGGCACAAAGCTACCTGGATGACCTTGGGCCAGCCATTCACTTTCAGCCCTAAGAAGGACGCAATCACAAACCACTTTGAAAAACCTGTGGCAATTGCTAGGAATTAACATTGACATGAAGGCATCCAATAGAAGACATCAACTAAAGGAACTAAAGGAGAAATTACCTGACAGTTAAAACAATTAATCAGTGGAACAAGTTGCCTCCAGACGTTGTGGGTACTTCAACACTGGAGATTTTTAAGAAGAGATTGGACAAAAATTTGTCTGAAAAAGTATAGGGTTTCCTGCCCATACTAGGGTTTGGATTAGAAGATCCCCAAGGTCCCTTCCAACTCTGTTATTCTGTTAATATGCTGTATATGTATGTGTCTGGGTATTTCATTATGCTTCCTTTGTCTTAACTTGCTACTTTCTTCTGCCAGTTCCCACATTAGTTCTTCCTTTTCATCTCTCTTTCTGATTTTCTTGTTATTCTATCTAGTTTTATTTTTCCATATTTGCATGAATTCTAGGATTGCTTTCAGCTTTTTTCTTCAGACTTATACTTTTGAGTTTCTACAATTCAGAAAGCACTTTTGATAATATTTCTGGGCTAATAGTTAAGGCTTTGTTATGCTCACAAAGGAAGATGCACACATACTGTACATCCAATTTAGAATGTTTATTTATTCATTTATTAATGAAATGTATATAGGCACCCATCTCACCAAAAGCATCTATGGATGGCACATGACAATCAGATAGAGCAACAAATGTAAAAACAACAGATATGAAGTATTAAAACCATATTAATAAATATCATTAAAGCCAAAATACAAGCCATAGGCAACTAATTAACCATACCATTTACAGCTTTATTGCTTATTGACATAAGCCGGTGATCATTATCATCATAACCAATCTATGTAATAAATTAATCAGACAACATGGAACTGATGGGGATGCAGGCAAATATTCCTATTCACACTAGCCATATCTTAATGATGATGTAATTTATCAAAGAAACAAGAGCTACTCTATATTGGCTTTTGCACAATATATTTATGTGTGTCTAATATTAGTATGGCTTTCTCAGTTCAAATGAAACTCAGTAGTTTTTGAACCATAAATTAACCATGCAGGGTGCATTCAGGCAACTTGATAAGCTAAAATATGGTTGTTAGTTTGTGATTTTCTGTATTATGCAAACCTAGCCAGTCATTCTGGCATGTGATAAAAGTGAGCATGGTTTCTTTGATAATTTCTGCTTTGTTTTCTCTTCTTTGTTCTTGTTGATGTCTTGAATTTATATGTATTCCTTAAAGGTTCTGGTAGGATAAAAGAAGAATGAAATCATATATTCTTATTTGTATATCACATTAAGTGACAGGTATATTATAAGCCAAAAAGAAACCATGGACTTAAAATATAAGTGACTCTGGAAAATAAGCTATGCTGAAGTGAAAAATCAGTCTTACATATTAGTTAGGAACTGACATGGTTATCCATGTTTTGCTCTTTACATCTATAGGATTATGCTGCGAAGCTCTGAATAAAAATGCAAATAGGGATCCATATTTTATTTATTTACCCATGTACTGGCTGCCTAATTCCAGTGGCTGTCAGCATCTTACAAGAGCAATAAAATGCAGTTTACTAATTTAAATAATGTAAAATCAACAGCATAAAAGATTTAAAAGCTTTTGTCAATAGTTGTCTAAAATATCCTGTCTAGTTCCCTTCTGGACCTGATATAGAACAGTTGTGTGCCATTTTGGATATCAAGTTGTAGTAATTCAGCCCCATTGTTTCTGATATGAACATTCAGCTATTACCTCCCAAAGGATGATGAAAAGCATAGCTCCATGACTAATTTTGCGAACATGAAAAAAAAATGTTTCTCTGCTCTCAATAGAGCATCTACAAATATCGGAACACATTGACATGTTTGATGAATCCAAAAATCCAGTAGTTTTGGGGCAGCCTTTAAAGAAACAAATAGGATCTGTGTTTCGTCAGTTCCAGCAACATCAGCATTATGTCTTTTATTATGATTTAAAGAGAGTAAATTGGGGGGGGGAGTCAGGATTAGATTTTACAGGTAGTCTACCATTTATGGCGACAAATGAGCCCAAAATTTTTATTGCTACATGAGACATTTGTTAAATGAATTTTGGCCCATTTTATCACTTTTCTTGGCACATTTGTTAAGTGAATCGCAGTTGTTAAATTAGTAACAAGGTTGTTAAAGTAAATCTGGCTTCCCCCATTGACTTTACTTGTCATGAGGTACAAAAGATGATCACATGGCCTCAGGACACTGCAACTATCATAAATATGAGTCAGTTGTCAAGCATCTGAATTTCAATCACGTGACTGAATTTCGATCATGGGGATGCTGGTTGTAAGTGTAAAACAGTTATAAGTAATTTTTTTCAATGCTGTTGTATCACTAAATGAACTGTTGTAAGTCGAGGACTACCTGTATGCTGGTTGCAGCTACAATGTGTCAGTAACTCAGAAGTGATAAGACATAAGTATCCCATCATTGGCTTTCAGTACTCTTAAATTAGGAGAAGAGAGTACTTTGGTGTTGTGGTTAAGGAATCAACTGCAAGACCATGAGGTTTAATTCTGCCTTAGGCATGAAAGCTGGCTGGGTAACTTTGGGCCAGTCACTCCCTCTCAGCCCTAGGAAAGAGACAATGGCCAACCATTTCCAAAACTGCATGAGTTTTCAGACAATTGCCAAGAGCAGGACCTACCTAGACTGAATTTAACACCTTCTTCAAAAATTAAAAGCTATCCTAATGTGAAGGCTCACAGTTACAATACGTAACAGGCAGCACCTTAGGTATTGTATAATGTGTCTTTCAATTCTATTTGGAAATATTGAAAGAAATATTGAAATAATATTTGACCTGGTGGTGTGGACTTTTTGGAAAAAAGAAATTTGTCTTGACAGGGGGAAAAAAATAGGAGGAAGATTTGAATTTCCCGAATGCTAGGATATTTGTAATTGTAATGACTTTATTTTGATTTGTAAATTGGTTTTAATTTTGAAACAACCATCTCCTACTTTCCTATGATAGTTTCAGTTGTTATGAAAACGACACAGTGGAGTGCTTATAACCCTGTAACATATGCAATTTCCACAGCCTTTCTTAATCTCATATGGTCTTAAAATCCTGATCTTTGTAAGGTTGTATAATTAACTCAGCTGGCCCAGGAGGAGGGTGCTCTAAATTTCCATACTGATTTTCCAGCATCTACCGGTATATTCATAGAAAATTTAGTGTGTTGGCTTTTTTGAGCATTGAATGCCAAACTGAAAGCCCATCATTAAAACTTTAGTTGATCGAAGTAAATGGAACAAAGCAATGGCTATTTCTGTAATGATAGACAATACAGAAATGGAAGTCCTGGCTAACAGCTTTACTTCTTTTGAGTTGGTGATTCTTAGGTCACACGTCATATGAAACAGTAGCAAACCACTTAGAGTTTTAACTACTTGTGTAAAATGCTGTCTTTTTCTGCCGTAAAAGGAAAGATTGGGAATAATGTCATCGTACCATTTATTGTTTCCCACCTGTTTCTACCTCATTTTGGGAGACCATGGCACTTCATTGCAAGTGACCTATGGAAAGCTTATTTCCACACATTTTTATATTGCATTGTCCCAGATCAAGGGAAAAAAAAGATTAAGGAGTAAAGTAGTTTTTTGGGGAAAAAGATGTCTAAAAAAGGATGACACTTGAATCCAGAAGGTGGATTTGAGGCGTAAAGGTACTTGAAGAGAGGACAAAATGTGTTTAGTCAAGCAGTGTGCTCTCCAATCTTCTTTAATCTCATGCTTGGCTGCACTTGAGATGTCTTTTTGTATTTTATCTCCCCAATTCTAGATTGTAAATGTCCACTGCTGTCTTAAAAATGCCCTATAGTATCCCCTAAGTCATTTTCTGTCCAGGCGCTATATAAGGGTTGCTGTATGCATCACCTAGTTACAATCCTTTTTGTGGATTTTTTTTATAGATGGACTGCAAAATAAAAAAGACAATCACACCCTCAAATGAAGTTCAGCGTACATCTCCTGACAGCTATTTTTCTCTGTCTTTGCATGTAAACAATTGACAAAAATCTTTAAAAGATGGAAAAACACTCCTTAGAACTTCTTTTCAAGAGAGTCTAAGAGCAGAAGAAAACAGAGAAGGCTTTTTTTCTTCTGCCAGCATTGCAAGTAGATAATAAAGCACAGAGTGAAAAATGGTGCTTCAGTAGTCTTTCTTTTCTTAAGTTGCTCCAAGTCATACTAACCATTATCAAGATACATATCTGTAGCCATTAAGCTGCTTAAAGCTAAATCTCTGTGCCAAATGATATCCATTGCACAGATATGCACAGACGGGGATCTGAAGGCCGAATGCTGCTCCGTCTAAGGTTTTGAAAGCATTCTTTCAGCTTTCATGTTGTGTTCTAATCTGTGTGGAAACAGGAATGGTTCCACTGGAAGTCAGGATCTAGGTTTCTGATTTCTCTTATCGGCTGATACTTGTATTTTCTGTGGCCCCACTAATTCTTCTTGATGAGCTTCAAGGTGGAAAGTAAAAAACAACAACAACATATGTGACTTATATTATTGTGGCCTTCATGTCCGCTTTATTTTTTTAAATCTTTAGTCCTAGAGGAAAGTAGATTTGTTAAGAAGTCTTCACTATTTCACACCATACAGACCTGAGTGCTGCAGGCAAGCTACAAGACTGGGTTTCTTACTGGAGACCTTTTAGATCTGTAAACTAATTATTTCATTGCAGGTTTGCCCAGCATATGTAGATCCTTTATTTTGGTCTTCTTTAATGTTCTATCCTTGACAGCATTGGATGGGAGGTTTCATTAAATACAGGGGTGGGCTGCTGGGGGTTTGCAGGTGTTCGGGCGGACCCTTAGTGAAGATTCTGTGTGGTTCGGCGAACCACCAAGTCCCACTTCTGGCTGGCCCTGCCCACCCCGCCCCTCCCAGGAGTCTCCACACAGTCCATTTTGGATGCAGGTAAGTGCAGGGCGTGCGCGGAGGCT
>JANHFL010009849.1:102722-120524 GCA_032468155.1 Oxyrhabdium leporinum | reverse complement strand
GTTGAATCTCTCCTTGATCAGTTTCCATTTATTATTCATTGTCTGGCCTTCGGGTGCCTTGGAAAATAGCTTGAAAATAGCCCTTCCTCTCTGTGGCAACCCCCCAAATATTGGAACATTGCTATCATGTCTCCCCTGGTCCTTCTCTTCACTAGACTAACCATACCCAATTCCTGTAACCGTTCTTCATATGTTTTAGTCTTCAGTCCCCTAATCATCCTGGTTGCTCTTCTCTGCATTTTTTCTAGAGTCTCAACATCAATAATAAAGGTGGGATACAAACAAATAATTTATTAAACTTAGGAAAGAAAGGGACTGAAAGATTTAGGAGAAGTAAGCCAATGATTTAGAAATAAAACTTGTATTTGTTGTGAGCCACATTTATAAATAAGAAGTAAAGTTTAATATAATTATGAGACCCATATCAATAAGTCTGTACAAATATTTTCTTCTACTAAATATTCACCAGCAGGCCTATTGCAAATATTTTTATAACTTTTATATACCGCTTCAGTCTGAGCAGTGCGGTGGCCTAGAGGTGGACTCTCACCTCACAGTCTGGAGGCTGTGAGTTCAATCCTCGGTAGCAGCAGATATTTCTCTCTCTGGGTGCAGTCACCACATCTCCAACCCAATGCAAGGGATTACAGGGTCATTACAAGAAAATATATGTGTGTGTGTGTGTGTCTATATATATCTTCAATTTATTGAACTCCAGATGGTTTACAATTCAGTATGCACAATACACAAGAATAATACGGTATTGTATAAATTATGAAATATAATTCTCTTTTCAGCTTCAGGTACAGTACATGCCTAAGATTGCAGCCTAGATATCAAGCCGCTCAGCTACTTATCTCATATTTATAATAATTTGTGCTGTTGTATTATTCCCCTCTTCAGTACTTCCTGGACTGAATATTGTCGATCCAGGAAGTGCTGGAAAGGAAGACATTTTTTTGGCAACAATAACAACAATAATTCCCACGCGTCCCAATTATTCCCCAAAGATGAAGTGAAATAACTGCTTTCCACATCCAATTTTACATTCTCTAAAACTCAAAAACATTCCTTCTCAGATTTTTGCCCTCTCTGACCATGATCATAATTGGTAAATATTTTTTTATTGTGATGGTTTAAGGAAATTTTCAATTAATCTGTGAGCTCTGTAAGCACATATCACTTAGATTAAATTTGTTTCAAGGAAATTGTGATTGCAATCTTAAAATTATCCACAAAATTAAGGTGTTTATGGTTCTGGAGTGCCTACAACACTTGTACAGGTTTACAGATTTTAACACCAAGTTTTGATTAAGATATGAAATGCTCATTCTTACTAAACAAAAGCTTTAAATAAAAATGTATTTGTCACCGTTTTCACTGCCAGCAAGTTCAGCATTTTTTCTTCTGTACAGGTGGATAAAGGATTGATCATCTACGAGCATTCAGACAAACAATCAGTTGATTGGAGCACACAAGATTATTTTACATTTACGGTCTCTTCTCCACCAGCTGCTCTGGGACAGCAGGTGTTCCATATTCGTATATCCTATGAAATTAGAGCACATAAGCAGAGCAGTAAGCTACTTGCCAACACAGGTAAGTAATGTGGAATCACATATTATATTATCTTCTCTGCAGAAATTCAAGGAAGGCTTCATGGAATTATCTCAAAATTGTATACTTTGGAGAAACCTCGTCAACATTATAGACAACTTCCATTATCTGATAAAAGATACATAATTTGTAGTTTCTGTGTTCTTTTTCCTGGATTTTAAATAAAAAGGAGCTATATAAATTGAACATGATGCAGAATAAACATCAAAGTAATACATGGCCTACTGATTCAACATCTTCTAAACAGAAAGACATGCATATTAATAATAAGGATACTATCCTTCTGGTAGGCTGAATAGGGTAAAACATTGAATTGTGCTAAAACACATTCAGACTGTACATAGGAGACTAGGAGGATAATAAACCTAGCTTGCCTCCCCATCTTCTAAGGTGATAGGAGTTATTCTCTTATATCTCCAAAGTCTTCATCCTTAGCAGCAACTTTAACTGTGTCTCAAAATCTCAAAGGCTGAGGAAAGAGCTCACATTTTTGTGCATATCCTCTTCAACTGCTTTTTTCCCAGCAAGAATTAAACCACATGGAAAAGTTAGAAATTATAATCTGGAACGTATTAGTTTAGGCAAGTATTGTAAATCTGTAACTGAAATTTTGCTTTAATGGATGACATCTTTGTGTATGGCAGAGTTTGAAACAAAGCATGTACATTTTACAGTGATCTATAATCCTTATAATAAAATGATGGACAGGTAAAAAAGGTTAATAGTATTTTCTTGGAAGAGTTATGGATTATCATTGGAGACAGATTGAGTGACTCTACCCATACAGTCACCATTGAGCATTGGACTCAACTCAATGGCACTTAAATAATGCTAGTCTTTATAATTGTACATAAGGGAACCATAAAACATTTGCTGAGTTATGTTTTTAGCGTTTTTTTCCTATACTAAATCTAAAAGAAAAGAAAGAATAAAATGTAATTCCCCAAAGATATAAAGGATTTGATCTGTTTCACTTGAATTCCATTTATATACCACATATATTTCTTTCTGAATTTTTTTTAGCAGTATTGCTAGGCTTTCCTGTCATTCAGACTCTGGGCAGGATACATTAATTTAAAATGGAATCTATTTTATAAAAGCAAAATAATAATATACTCAACTTTGATGGTTATCTAAACGAAGCTTCAGGCCAGAAGCTTGCTGGAACTTGCTTCCTTGGAGTTCTCTTGTGTTTTCTGCTTTGGCTTCCCTTACTGTAGAAGTTTTATTACTAGACTAGGAAACACATACTCTCTTCAATATGTCCCTTACTATCATAAAACTAAATGATCTGCAGCTTATGAGATAACTTAAAGGCATGGCGTTCTGATCAGAAAACTACTATGCCATTTATAAAAAAAAAATAGAGTGGGAGGCAATACACCATTTGGCTCAATCCCTTTGGAGATTGGGATCTCCATCCAAATTGGCTTGAGATACTTTCATGCAATATATTAATTAATTAATAATAACAACCCATTGAGGACTACCTGATTTTTTTTCATAGCTTTTTTAATAGACAGAATTCAAATTGATTTTAACTCCACAAATAACTATGCAAATTGCCTCTTGCAGGGTACTTAATCAGAAAGGATTGATATATTCTTGAGCTCCGATATTCCACTGTCAAAACACGTATTCTCACAATCCTGTTTTTTCTAAAGAGGTTCCTTAAATACTTTAATTTGCAATATTTGGCAACTCAATACAGTGTGGAAGCCAGTTTTTTCATCTTTCAATTCTTTCCAACCCAATGGGATACAGTATTGAAAAGAAATTCAGGTTAAAAAAATTCAGAACACTATCCATCTATGATGAGGATTAGTCTCTCAAAACTAATGGAATATAGCCAAATTTGGTGCAAGGCAAAAAGCTTGAAAAGAAAGATTGAGACATGAGATTGAAAATGATCTGGACGCTGCAGTGGAATTTTCAGAAACAACAACAACCCTAGGACAAAATTCCCAAGGCATTTTATGGGAGGGACTGGAGAGTTACAGCTCAGAAGGATGATGACTCTTTTATTCTAAATGTCCCTCTCTTCTCCTTCTCATTTACTTAAATGTCCTGCATGCATTTCCTACCTTGTTTGTAGAATGGAACTATGATAGCTTATTCCTGTCTCCTGGAATATGCATTACCTGCTCTGCGTGGGTGAAAAAGATTGCCAGTTCTGGAGCCAGCCCAGCTTTGTATATTTTAAAAAGTCCAGCTGGCACTGAAATGCCACCCTGTGCATTCCCATTTTCATTTACCCAATTTGCTTTTCTACTGCAATGGGAAAGAAAAGGGCTGCTTTAATTGTAAGATCTGTCTACCTATCAGAAGACTGTCTTTGTATGTGTTCCTTTCACATTTGATTCCTCTGTGCCAATTGCAAAACATAACTTTTTTTCTTCTATTCACATGGTAATTTCCCAACATTTGTCAGAACTAATTCTGCTCTTACTCAGAAAAAAATTGCATTGTAATATTTTCTGTCCACTGGAATTACTCACAAGTAACCAGTGGATGGCCTTGCCCTTAGAATTCCAGTTGGATTGCTTGATGTCTCAACACAATATTATGTTTAAGATTCACTCTCCAAATTTTTTATTGAAAGGGTGTTTTTTTTCTTTTGCAGGTGCTGTTGTCCAGGAAGGTGGCAAAGTTTTAATTGACAAAACTAAGCTGGATGGCTCCAACCTACTCGCTAAATTATCCCAGACACAGCGTTCTTCATTTGAAGTGTGGTATGAAGTCATAGCATTGCCTCAACACGGCAAAATTATTGTGGGAGAACGAAATATTACTGAAGAAAAACCCCATTTCTCACAGTATATCATTAACAAATTTGGAATTACCTATGTTCACGATGACTCCGAATCACTCACCGATCACTTTATGTTTGCTGTGTGGCTAAATGAGAAAAGCAAGTCTACCGTGAAACCCAATATTGATGTTTTAAAAGAGGCATTTAATATTACTGTTGTACCAGTGAATGACCAGGTTCCAAAACTAAAGTCAAAACTGCTGTGTTTGAATGTTTTGCAAGGAGATCAAACAGTTCTAGGACAAGATAACCTAAATGTTGACGATTTGGATAATTCACCAGAAGATATTAAATATACCATTATAACTGACCCCCAAAATGGACATTTAGCACTGTGGACTCGTTTGAATGAGTCTATCAAAAATTTCACACAAGCTGATATTAATGATGGTAGTGTTTGGTTTGTACAAGATGGGAGCCCTTTCTCAGGGGTTTTCTATTTTAGTGTGACCGATGGGCAGCACCGTCCACAATATAAACTCTTTCAGCTTGATGTGATACCGGTGTCCATCACATTGATTAACTTAACAGAAGTGGTTCTTCTCCAGGGACTGGACAGAGTTGCTATTACAAATGTCCACCTTTCGGCCACAACAAATGGGAAGAACCCTGAAATCAGGTTTGAAGTCACGAAGCCTTTTAGATATGGGAATCTTCTGATTGAGAATGAACAGGTGACTACATTTCACCAAAGAGATTTATATGCCGCAAGACTGTTGTACTGTATGGCAGACTTCACTGCTTTTGGTGATACATTAGAATTTGCAGTGTTCGCATCAGACAGTAATCTAACAGGACAGGTTCTGAAGATGTTAGTACAACCTCTTTTGCAAATGGCCATTAATGTGACCGTTCCCAACAGGATGTCTTACCAGCTCAACACAAGTTATTTGGATGCTACACAGTTAGCCAACCTGACAAAAAGCAATCCACAGTTTGAAGTCATAATGTCACCGGTTCATGGAAGTCTTTCAAGGAAATCACTGAGTAACGCTGAAAGCAAAAGCTTGGTTTTCTTCACAAAAAGGGACATT
Source organism: Oxyrhabdium leporinum (assembly GCA_032468155.1). Lineage (NCBI taxonomy): Eukaryota > Metazoa > Chordata > Lepidosauria > Squamata > Cyclocoridae > Oxyrhabdium > Oxyrhabdium leporinum. The sequence goes on along the minus strand of JANHFL010009849.1, from coordinate 115,061 downwards.
GACATGGGTGTCATTTTTCTTGAAACCAGTGTTAATATGACAAATACTGATGTATTAAATGATTCCTTTTCCTTTATACTTAGAGCAGACCATGTTCAGCCTGCCATTGGTGAGTTCCACTTTGTCATAGTGGGACAGGATCCTTCACCGGTTCAGGTGTTTACTCCAGAAGTGCCTTTTTTAACTACTGCTGACATTTTAGAAACTTACATTACAGAAAATGAATATCTGTTTATTCCAAAGCATGATACACACACAGATGTACCAGCACAGACTTTCAGGCCTGACCAAAATCATTGGGAGCATCAGAAAGATGCACAGTTTGATGAAGATAATACAAGAGGCATATCTGTTTGGGCTGTGACCACAGTAAAAACACAGTCTGAAAGCACCTGGTTTCAGACATTGAGCAGTAGGAACTGGATGATCATCATTGTACCCCTTTCTTCTGTGACTGCTTTATTCATTATCATTGCTATTGTTCTTTGTATCTTCCTAATGTGCCATAGATCAAAGAAGGCAAAACCTCTTATTTTAGAACAGCCACCAGTAATTCTCAACAGTTCAAGCTTTTCTGCAGAGAGGAGCTTAACAATACCTACTGTCACAGTGACACCTCTCTTAAAAAGCACGGACAAAACATCCGTTTTACCATTCATATCCCTCCAGCAGGAACAGTCTCATCCAATGCTAGCTACTCACGATCCAGCTGTAAATCTTCTGCAAAGCACCTGGTCCAACCTTGACCCAGAAATTATTCAGCACTGTCGAAAAACCCACCCAACATTGAAATGCAATCAATACTGGGTATAATATACCATTGAAATCAGTAAAGAATGTTCAACCTTGTACTGCGCCTATTTAATTCTTTAGTAGTTGTATAATTAATTATCCATAAGTCAATCCATTTTTGAAATCTTTCCAAGAAAACTTCAGGGGCTTGTCTAGGCAGTTGCCAGGAATTGACTCCTGATTTGGAGACAGCAAAAAAAGAGAGGCAAGGAGAGGAGAGGAAAAACAAAAGGAAAGGAAAGGACAATAAGTAAGCTTCATAAGGTCACAATCAAATAATCTGGTCCAATTACGTTGGTCACAGTGGAAGTAAGAGAACTGAAGTGAATGAAATATATAACAGGTGCTCCATTAGGTGCTACTGGTGGACTTCTGTAAAGTTGTTGGCAAATTGAAAATTTTAATGTGATAGAATGCTCAAATTAATGGTAAATTTGAACCACGGTGTCGCAGTGATTAGAATGCAGCATTGCAGGCTAACCCTGCCCAGTGTCAGAGTTCAATCCTGATCGGTTGGCTTTCCGAGGTCGGTAAAATGAGGAGCCAGATTGTTGGGGGCAATGTGCTGACTCTGTAAACCACTTAAGAGAGTGTTGTAAAGCACTATGAAGCGGTATATAAGTCTGCGCTATTGTTATTGCTGTTAATCACTATGCCACTGGAGATTAATACTGAAAGGTAGCTGTAAAAAGAAAGAAAGTTGTAGAAAGAAGAGTTTGGTTCAATATGGGACTAGGGGAACTTGTTTTATTTATTTTGTTTTTGCAACCAGAATGCTCTTGACCAAATTGTATTTAATTTGGAGAGTTTTCCATAAAACAGAAAGTCAATTTAGCTTATAGTCTGTAGTATAACATAGGGATAGAAGAACAGAAGAAATGGCCTTCTGGGTCAGACTTCTTGTCCATTTAGTCCAGGAGACTGTTATAGTGACCAACCAAATCAAGAGGAAGGTCACTTGTCTCCTACCGTAGCAGATGGCCTTCAGAGGCAGGCCCGCTGCCATCAAAGCTAACAGCCATTGTTCTCCATAATTTCCATAAATTGTCCCAACCCTTTTTTTGAAGCTGATCAAGCTGGTAGCCAGCACCACCTCTCATGGTTTGCTTGTACATTTTAAACCTTGGCTTTTATTCAGTGATTAATAAGTCAAAACTATTTTTATAGTCTTTATTGATGTCCTTTAAAAAGTAAAATTTAATACCAGTAATGTATGTCCTCTGTTCTGAGTCTACTTCCTTTTTTTTTAAAAAATGTTCTTTTTCTCAGAGAAAGGGAAAGCTTCTAATTTTACTAGGTCCTTTGGACCCTTCTATATGTTAAGGCAAGTTTCTGCTACTTGGACTTTTTATTTAACTGTGAGCAAAAAGCCTCTGTAGTCTATTGAGTAATTGATATTGATTGCAAAGCTCTTGGTAATATGAACATTAATGCTATGTTTGCTAAAAATTAATGCTAATGCGAACATTAATTTATTTTCATATTTATACTTCTTAACCATAAAAATTGATCGTATTTTTTTCTGTATGTTGTTTTTAAAATGTGTTCATCTTATCCTCATGGCAAATATGTGTGGCTGCCAGCCATTTTTTCAAATTATCATATGGTTTTGTGTAGAAAATCATATTTTCTTGAATATTACAATGCCAGTGCCAGAAATTCTTATTGGGTTGCACAAATACTTGCTTGGAAATTAGCAGATGGTATAGTAGAGCCTCAGCAGAAATTCTTTTAACTATTTTTCATGAAAAAATGTTAAGAAACATTGTGCTATCACATACAGAAATATCTCATCAAATGTCTGTTATTGCCTTTGTATAGAGGGCTATTTGGACATCACCACATTAATGGTGGCTTGTTTTTTTAAAAATATTTATATATTTTGTATTGAAAATAATTTACTTCAACATCAAATTCAACACACTTCCTTAAAAGGAGAACCTATGATGTGTACATTAATAAATACTTCAGAGCCCCTATTCTTCTTCTTTAAATTATTTTGTAAACTGAATTTGAATTTGGAGAGCTTCTCAAATAGAGGCCTTACAAGAGGACCCAAGAGAAAGAAGTTTATTGATTTTTCAGGAGGCATCCATGTTCATGTCAAACAGTGACAAAATGCAGTATAGATTCAGAAGTTGCCCAAATACGGGTAGTCCTTCGACTTACAACCATTCATTTGTGACCCTTTGAAGTTACAACATCCCTGAAAAAAAGTGACTTACAACCATTCCTCACACTTAACAACCTCTGTCACATCCCCATGGTCATGTGATCAAAATTTGGGACCTTGGTAACCGGCATGTATTTACAAAAGTGGTGGCCTCATGGGGTCATGTGATCACCATTTGTGATCTTCACAGCCATCTTCTCGCAAGCAGCGTCAGTGGATTTACATAATCATCACCTGATTCACTTAATTACAGTGTTTGTTAAACAATCGTGGCAAAAAAGGGTCATAAAATTGTACATGACTCACTTAACAACCACTTTGCTTAGCAATGGAAATTCTGGTCCCAAGTGTGGCCATAGACATGTGACAGGTACTAGTCCAATCCATAGAAACATACCTTCTCATAACAAAACACCAGAATATGTAAAAAGGCAGAGAGTTTTTGGATATCCAATTGTTTTGCCAATTGAAACTCTGAGTTCAGAGATTAATAGAGATTTGCAGTTGAAAAATCATTGTCCAAAGATGCAGGAATCTCAATCCTTGCCTTAGAGATTTTGCAAAAAGAGCCACGAAAAAAAATGTGGAGTCTGGGCTGTGAAATGACAACAGTTTATTCTCTGCTGTTGGGAAAATCTAACCAAAGTTAAGCACGTTTGGATTCCATTGATTTCAAGAGGGCAACATGAAATAGATGAGAAGAATGGAAAGACAAAATTTTATTTTGAGTGCTCCTTCCCTTTCGGCATGGGAAGTATCTATGATAACATTCTTTAAGCAAATTATACCTGTAAAATAGCGCTAATGGTTTTAAAAAAGACTTTCTGTAATGAACAACTTGAATTTGATGCTGTCGTAAATAAAACTTAATTCCAAATTTTATATTTTTTAAGATTGTATCTTCTGAATTCAGATTGTTCACTCATATGTACATGTAGTTTTAGTTACCTTTTGTACAAAGGGAGAAACATTTGTATTGTTTGGCCAATAAGTACCTTGAACCAATTATGGTTATTCATTGCCAGATATCCATAGCTCATAAGTATCCTTTTTCATGTTTGTGAAGACTGTTAATTCATTTTTGCATTTTATTCCCGAATCAGTGAAGAATAATAAGGATACATTGGACTATCCTCTTAGGTACCGGTAAATTCTAAAATACAATTAAAGATCACTTCTTTGTGTGCCATTCACCAGTAAATTCAAAATGATAAGCTTCCTTTGAGGAAATACATTCTGTTGAATGCAGTGGCTTGTATGTGTAAGTAAATTTGCAATGGACTGGGCTGCAAATCAAAGTTTGGGTTTGTAGTTGTTAAGGTTAACCACTTAAGGAAATCAGGACAGTTCTAGTCTTGCCTTAGTTATGAAAACTTCAGCCAGTCACTTTCTTAGCCCAACCACAGGGTTGTTGTGGGGAAATAGGAGGAGGAAGAAGTATTAGATATGTTTGCCATCTTGAATTATTTGTAAAGTAATAAAGGAGAGATTTTAAAATATCTTTAAACGGTGTAGTATAGCTTTGTATCTGAAAATGCATAATTTTTCCTTGAATGTTTCACCAGTGTTCCTAATTTTTCTTAACTGAAATCTAGTCAATGCATATTATAAACATACTAGTCCATACAAAGAAAATAGATTCATCAAAATTCATTTCAGGATGAAGATGAAATGTACAATTCCTGCACAACTGCCAAGATAGTTCAGTTACATCACCGAGCTTATTTCATGGTAGTCTTTGGAATCCTTGGCTATAAAATGATTTGTGAGGAATGTTTTGTGATGAAAGCATTTTCTCCTTTTGTATTATTCATTTCCCCATTTCGTGAACTTCTTCCTTGTTCTTTTACTGCATTTCACTATAGATACTTGGGGGAAAAATAGTAACTGCTTATTAAGCTGTTTCCTCATAAGTTGAAAGGCTTAAACTGAGTGTTATTTCCTTGACTTCACACTGTCTGAGAGATTTAAGCCTCATGCAAATCATGAAAAAAGGAGATGTGAATGTTTTTAGTACTGGAATAAAGCTTAATGGATGTTTTCAAGAGATTTATAAAAGAAACATGATACTAAAAGGAATGTGCAGAATTATATACTTAAATATTCATCCTTTAAACTGCACCCCGGGTAGTCCTCAACATACTACCACAGTTGAGACCAGAATTTTCATCCCAAGTTATCATTGTCGTAAGTCCAATCAGAATCAATTTTATGATAATTTTTATGGTGGCCGTTAAATGAATCACACAGTCATTAAACAAAGTTTCCCCAATAGGTGTATTTTGCTGGAAATGACAAAAGAAAGATTGCAAATCATGGTCATGTGAATACAGGATGCTGCAACCAGACATAAATATGAAACGATTGTCAAAAGCCCGAATTGTGATCATGTGACCACAAGGTGGTGCAAATGGTTGTTTGATATGACTGCAGGAAGGGTGTAACTGTTAAGTGCCAGTATAGGTCATGTGTCATTTTTTCTGAAGACATTGTAACTTTGAGCCATTGTTAATCATACAGTAGTAAATTGAGGACTAACTGTACTCTAAAGTGCTTTGCATATATTTTGAGCGTGCATCCACTTAGATTTATATATTTCACAAATACGTAACTACTGCATAAAACAATGCAGTCATGATTGCTGGACTTCCTGTTGGAGAAGGAGTTGCAAAACCAGGATGCGTAATCAAAAGAGAAATCAGTCTAGAATCAGTCTATGTAGTCACAAGTGGACCAAGTCCAATCCCCCTTGAATTCTGTTGAACCTTATCTAACTCCAAGATAGTGCTGACCATTTGTTGAGCAGGTTACTGTGCATAGGTATGATTACTAATAAATCATTTAACTGGAATGTTACATGATCTTTCGTGCCTGACACTTCCACATAAAAATCTCCACAGAATGTGATGTCAAATTGGAGATGAAAAATAAAGATTCCTCTGAATTGAACTCTAGTATAAGTCCTTAGATACATGTATACCTGTTTTTGGATTACTGCAGTGCACTCTACATGGGGCTGCCCTTCAAGCTTTCTTCAAGGTCTTCAACTGATTCAAAATGCAGTGGAGTATTCATTAATCGGGGCCTCCTAGTTTTGCCCATGTAACACCATTATGCTACCTGCACTGCTTTCCAGTTTCTTTGCAGGTGCAATTCAAAGTTCTGGTCTTTAAAGAGCTATATGGCACAGGGTTAGGTAACCTATGGGACTTCCTTTCCCTAAGGATATCTAACTGTCCTACCAGGTCAGATAGGACCTGGTAAGACAAGTAAATGTCCTAGATCCTTCCCTTAAATATTGCCATGTAATGAGATCTAGGAAGCTGCTCCTGGATCTTCTCCTGAAGTTCAGCAGGCCTCTGCCCTCCTAGCCTTCCATAACGCTTTGAACACCTGGCTTTTCCTCCAAATGCTGAGATAAGATTGGATAGTTTGCACATTAGATGTTTAAATTAGCACATTTAAATTAGTTTAAATTTGATCTGTTAAGTTTTAGTTCCAAATATGATTTTATATATTTTTAACTTGATTGGGAGCCGTCCAGAGTTTATTAGAAGCTATTTGTTTTTAAAAAGTAAATATATATGCAGGCTTCATGGAAACAATACTGAAGCAATCTCAAATTGCTTTCTTTAGGGATTTTTTGTTTATTTCTTAATCCAGCCTACAGTGTAGGTACTTCCTGGTGGTCCCTTTTCCAACAAATAAATCCAACCAGATTTAGCTTTTGAGATCAAGGCCAAGTTATAAAAGGCATTGCATCATTTATCTTAATAAAGCAATAAACTTAATATCGCTGAAGACGTTAGGGGCAGAATCATCACTACAGCCCCAGGAATAAACTAATTGGCAAAAACTGCTTACATCAAACCTTAAAATCACTCAATTTCTTTTTTTCACAGTCAAGGAAATGCTTATCAGCAATGTATTTCCTCTTAACCATTAGACCTACAGGAGACCAAAGGTTAACAAAAGCAAGTTGAGTATTCTCTTGAATATCCAGGATAAGGGTGAGCTACATTTTTTCAGCCTTTGTGGTTTTATCAGTTACTGGGTCAAAGTTTGGAAGCAGGTTACCTGGCCCTATCTATTCACACAGTGCGTGTAATATACACAAAATGTTATCTGTGCTGCTTTCAGTCACTTAAATTGCTGTGCTAAAACAATGCAAAATAGTGCAAATAAAAAGATTTGAGACTAGAGCAGCTCTCATCTGGAAAACTCTTAGGAAAAGAGTGTAAAAGGAAGGACATGATAGATCTACTGTCAGCAAATTTATACTTGGAGGAAGAAACTTGCCTTGGAGTTTTAATTCTGTTGGAGGTGTTACTTGGAACGCCTACATATACATTACATCATCATAGAAAAATACAGCTAAACTCCTTACACATCAGATAAGTTTGACTAAAGGAGACTTGAGTGAATAAAAGCAAGTACCTTTTTACACAGGATATAATTAAGATTTCCATAGTAACTTTTTTTAACTACCTTGCAGAGATCCCTGGACCTGAAGAATGTGCATTTTCTGAGGTCAGACTAGTTCCCTTTTGATAGCTAGCTTGTTTCCTCTTTCATCTCATCTTCTTCCTTCTGTTCATCTAAATAGCTATACATTTTTTCTTTATTTTTCTATTAACCTTTTCTAAAACTTGTTCATTTCGGCTGCCTTGTGACTCACTTCATTACTCCTTATGGGAAAAATTTGTTCAGTATTCATTGCCTCTCTTGGAACCAATTAAAATGAATACCAAGGAACCACTGTTTTGTATATGTTTTGTCTTCTAACCTTTTGTTTTATAAGTGGTCTGCTTGTGACTATATAAACATCATCATAAATTTGCAGTTCCTGTAGGAAAGATAGTGGCCTGTTTCTATGAGAAATAATTACGTATAATTATGCATTCTGAAATTTAGAAAAAATCTGCGGAGATAAATGTTTTTGGTTTGCATCATCTTACGCAGTTATTAAAATAAAACACAAGATAGACAATCTGAGAATTATTTGAAACTACAGGCAGAATTAACATATTGACATATTGGAAATCAAGACTACCACTTTAAATTATTGTCCCATCGCATTCTACCCTTTGAAAACATTTTTGTTTCTGTATGACTACACAGACACTGAGTCAGCATTCAAAGATTTTTTGTTAGCAGTTAGATGGCACAAGCATTTTCAAGCTGCAAGACTATGACAGATGCGTGGTTGTGGAATATATAACGTGTTCTTCTACTAGTGTTTGATGGCATGACATTACAGACTGTCATGAAATGTAGGAATTGCGTAGCTGCAATGCGAAACTGAGAATCTGGCTTTCTCCGATAAAGATTCTTCTCTTTTGTAAAAGAAGGACAATTGACACTTAAGAAAAAGAAAAGGGAAGAAAAGGAAAGGAAAGAAAAAAGGGGAAATATACTTACCTGGCATAGGAGACAACTTTATCATGCAAATAATTAAAGCATTCATCCCTTCTTGAGAAATGGCTGAACAGGATTGTTGTCTTTTAGCACCAATTATACTAATTCATGGGTGGTCTATTGACAGCAGGAATGGGATTAAGACATTTTGAAATCCTCCACCATTGTACCTGCAGAAACAACAGGAGTAATGGTTGATAATAGTTTCATTGAGATGGAATCCTCCATCATTTCTCAGAAAAAGTAGACTCATTTAGAAGATAGGGGTCAGGTTGGTGCATAGAGAACCTGTCCTTCAAGAAAAGGGAATAGATAAGACTGATTGCAAAAACCTTGCCTGTTTTGTGTTACGGCAACTATTGCAGATATTTCTACCATGAGCTATCTATCTATCATTTCTTTCTTGCAGATTGATGAAATGGTTTGGAAACAGGCAGTAGTTGTTAACATATCTACATCAGTAACTACTTACATAATGGGATGATGTGCAATCAGAAGGATGTGTCTGCATCCTTGGTTTACATATTGGTTTACATATTTACAATTTTGTCAAAAATGAATTGGAAATCCTATTGTGTGGTAGTGATGAACATATTATTGCTAAGGTTTATAAATTGTTATTAAATTTGGAAAATGAATATGTAAAGCATTGCATGATTCAGTGGGCAAGGAACTTTGGATATAGTGTAATGCTTGAATAAAAGGAGAATATGTGGACAAAAGGTTTAAAATTTACACTAAAAGATAATTAAAAAGAAAATTTCTATAAGATGATGTATTGCTGTATTTAACACCAGATAAGCTGTCAAGAATGTATAAAGATATTTCAAATGAATGTTGGAAATGCAAATGTAAAGGAACTTTTTATCACTTATAGTGGACCTGTGACCAAGCAAAGAAATATTGGAGAAGAATTCACATCCTAATACAGAAGTTTCTCAAAGTGAATATAAAGATAAAACCAGAAACTTTTATTTTGGGTTTAATAGAAAAAAACTTGGGGGGAAAATGGAACTTTGATGTTATATATGTTGACAGCAGCAAGATTATTTTATGCACAAAAATGGAAGGGCACTTTGATTCCCACAATGGATGAATGGCTGCAAAGTTTTATGGAGTTGGCTACACTAACTGTTTTGATTAAATAAAAAAATCTGATTACTTCTGGACTTTGTGTGTGGAAAAAAAGAAAATGTTGCTTTTGGGCTTTACCGATTAGATAGTTTTGTTGTTATAGAAATGGCTAGTTTATATTATTATGTAAAAGTAAAAGGTTCAGATTTGATGTTATTATATTATTCTACTGCACCAAAGGGTGTCGGAAGTCAATGCCTTTTCTTTCTTTTTTCCCTTTTTCCTATTCTTTTCCCTTCCCCTTTCCCTCCGCTATTTTGCCTATTATTTTCTTTTGTATTTTATATTATAAACCAATAAAAATATAAAATAAAAAATTATAATGGGATGATATGCATGGTATCTCCAAATTAAATTGCTGGAGGCCCATGGATTTCTTCCATGTAGGTGAGTAGGGCGCTGCAGCTGTGATAAATATTCCCACAGAAGCCCAAAGTTCTAACATCACAGGACCACATGACTGAAAACATTGTAAAGATGCACGTTTTCCCAGTTTAAACTCTTTCATCAGAAACAAAAACAGAAAGTCACAATGTCAAGCTTACAAGGTTAAATCAGTTTGTTTATACTCCTTACCATAATTGAAGACTTCTCGGTTTAAAAAAGTAGATATTTTATCTAAGGATCAGTTACTCAGAATACACGAGTATCGTGACAGACAGAGCCGTCAAAACAATTTACATGCATGAGATCCGCTTTTTGTCTCAAAAGTAGGCACAGCTTTTGCCATCTCCAGTCAAGGAGCAATGAAGAAAAGGAAGAGTGGCACCCTTCCAAATTTATAGAAAAGCCATTCTCTTTTGGGGAAGATGCCCACGGCTTCAGTTTAGAACAAAGTGAATTAGGCTTTGTCTGAGAACTGGGAATTGACGTCTGAATGAGAGGAGTCTGTGTCATTCAGCTCATGGGTATTCACAAGCAATACTACGTACAAAATAGCCTTAATAGCCATGAAAACTATGGAGCTAATAAAGGAAAGATACCCCCTCCCAGCAGACTTCTCATGAATATTCAAATCAGCAAAACAAGCTTTTATCAATGCTATGATAAAACCAGCAATCCTCTGTAGAATGGGCGTGATTCATAGATTGGGGGCGAGGGGCAGGGAATGTTTGCCTTTTACAAACTCACACTTCTTGTGTGTAGCATATTTAGGTTTGAAAACTTCCATACAGAATGTTGCAGCCCCCAAACAACAGCCTTTTAACCAACAGCTTTCAAAACATGTTATTTGGAATTAGCAGCAGGTTAGAAAATATAACCTTTTCTTCCAAATACTTGAGCACAAATCCCACAAAAGCAGAACTTCTCTGATAACTATCAACACTGCCTTTTTAATGCTTTACACTTAGAATCGTAGCATATAAGGCAGACTAGGAAGCATGATTGTTCTGAACACACAGGAAAGTTTCTATGGGGTAATAATTAGGAACAAAAGAATTTCTCTACTTTTCCATTTCTTTGTAGTAACCATCAACTTTAAACCTCTTCCCATCATCCCACATAACTCTGAACTGAACTTCTTCAGACTCAGATAACCCACACATAACACTCAAAAAAAGAACCACTGCTACGTTTATAGTGCAGAGGTTGACTCTGCAGAGAAGGCTGGAAAGTAAACATGAGCTGTTTCTGTGGTTCTGGGTTGTGGCCAGTATGATGTCATTTCTGCTAAGGTCAGCAATGGGAATTTAAGAAAAGGGTTGATGAACAAGAGCAGCACAACCACAAAAAGTAGACAATTGTGGGGAAATGCACAAAAAAGTAGACAATTATGGAGAATTGCACAAAAAAGTAGATAATTATGGGGAAATGCACAAAAAAGTAGATAATTATGGGGAAATGCACAAAATAATAGACAATTATGGGGAAATGCGCATAATGTAGACCTGAGGGTGTTGATGTTTTAACCAGCAAAGATCTCATTTATGTTAACTACATACCATCACCTGTGGTGTCAAAGGTGGAATTAACATTAAGAGTTGCATGACTTTCTCACTGAAAACAAATGGAACGATTTCATGATCTTTACTATTTCAACATTACATTGCATGCTTTATGATAATATAAATCCAGGGCCAAGCTAGATATGACCTACTTTACACCATGTAGACTTTTCTTCTGTAGTCCTGAACTTATAACACTTTGTTTAGCGATCACTCAAAGTTACAATGGCAGTGAAAAAATTATTTATGACTGTTTTTTTACCCTTACAACTGTTGTAGCATCCCCATAGTCACGTGATCAAGATGATGCTTGGCTATTGACTCATATTTATGACAGTTGCAGTGTCCTGGGATCATGTGATCAACTTTTGCGATCTTCTGACAAGCAAAGTCAATGGGAAAGTCAGATTCACTTAACAACCATGATACTAATTAAACAACTGCAGTGATTCATTCAACAACTGTGGTAAGAATGGTTGTAAAATGAGGCAAAATTCACTTAATAACTATCTCGCTTAGCAACATAAATTTTGGGCTCAATTGTGGTCATAAATTGAGGATTACCTGTGGTTCTTCTAGTGCCAGTAGCTGTAATAAAGTGAACAAGAGCAAAACTGCAGCATGGAGGCAGATGGCATTCGACTGGCATATCTGCCATTGCATTGAACTTCTAGTACTCTTCCACCACATTGGTGGAAGCTAATGCGGAAGCCCACACTGTTAAAGAAAAAATGACTACTGTGGTGGAGTCAGTGGCTTTAGTTGTTATCTGTACATCAGATATGGAATGGAATGGAGTGGAGTGGAGTGGAGTGGAGTGGAATGGAATGGAATAGAATAGAATAGAATAGAATAGAATAGAATAGAATAGAATAG
>JANHFL010009849.1:88638-98638 GCA_032468155.1 Oxyrhabdium leporinum | reverse complement strand
ATATCTTACCCTTTCTAAAAAAAGTTTTACAAGGACAGAGTATTAGACAACAAACTGCAAAAAAATTGAACAATAAATTGCTCATAGGATCCTCTAATTATTCTTTCCTTTTGGATAACATACTTCGGAATATTAATAAAACATATGTTACACTAGATATCTTCCAGAGAGTTGCATGATTGACTAGAATTTATTGAATTTGTTTCTAGCAGAAGCTGCCCTTTTCTTTTGAAATGTCCTGCAAGATTCTTCTTTATGGCACAACTGATAATCTGAACCATATGCCTCTTTTAAAATGGTCAGGACAGCAAAATGTAGTTGGTTTGGGACATATTTTAGTCAGTCAATTAATGCAAAGTGCAAAACAAAATGTTAATGCCTCATAAAAGACCCCAGAGATTCAGCTGGATTTTAGAAGAGTTTCCAACATGGTTATGTGGAATCAAAAGCAATTTTAATGTTATAGTTTGTTTGGAAGATCACTATGCTGCTATAGCAAAGGCTCAATTAACTCATTCAGGATGGAAATAAAGCTGGGGAGAAATGAGAAAGGCACTCTTTTCAAAATTAGGTGGAAAAAAGTAACTTCATGGAGTTCAAGTCCCAGGAGGACTTCCTTCAAGGAAGGAGAAGGCATTGGGGGATGCCCAGACCTTTAGATGCCCTGCAAAATCACTGCGTAATTGGGGGGAAAGAAATCAGTTTTTGTTGGCACACGAAGAAATGTAACAGGGAAGCTGTAATCATAGGTTAGGCAAGACTAAGGTGCTTTGTCAAATGAAACAGCATGCAGATTTTGTCTTTAGAAATTCTGGAGTTACTATAACACATTCATGTGAAAAATGACAAGTAATGTTCAAAGGATTTTGAAATGCTTTCATTTCAGCTGTCCAGAAAATACTTGCCATTCCTTCCATATTTTACCAATTTAAAAACAGCATTAAAGGAAACAGTTGGCTTGTCCCTACTCTTAGGTCTGTTCATCCACCATTGTGAATTCACAATACTGCTTTTCTTAGTATTTAGAGCAGTGTTTTTCAACCTTGGTAACTTTAAGATGTGTGGTCATCAACTCCTAGAATTCCCCAGCCAGGAGAATTCTTGAAGTTCAAGTATAAATATCTTAAATTTGCCAAGATTGAGAAACAATGATCTAGTGGGTTTTCTGAGAACTAGTCTAAGATTTTTCTTTACATAGACTTCCCATGCCAAAGTCACTCTATCCTTAAAGTATATTAGTAGAAAAGGCCAGGTTTCCCACTCTGCCAGTTTTGAATATATAGTTAGGCTGGAAAACAGAAGCAAGACTATTGAATAGGTTTTGGTTTTTTTTAAAAAACTGGGGCCTATTTAAATACTATTTAGGTGCATTTTGAGCAGGTACATATTTTACCATCATGAATAATTAAGTTGTATCTTTAGGTCAATGCTGTTTTATTTGGTTTTAAAGAGGGTCATTCCTGGAAGCAATTTTACATGTCATAAATATTAAACCTAACAAAAGGAGGAAGCAAGTAGCATTAAGTGCTAAAATGGGGAAACAAAATATGCATTTAGCTATTTGTGGGTGGGACAAGAGAGCTCTCTGGATATCTAGATCAATGAACTGCAAGAGTAAAGTGATAAAATGTTACTTTTGATTATTTTTTTAAAGTCAGAAAATTAGTTGCATTCATCTTAGTTTTATTTTTCCAGACTATAGATATGGCTGAGTGTACAATTTTTGTATTTGCGATCAGACAGATGATTATCGAAGTATATTCCTGCATTTCCTCCAAAAATAATTTGAAAGAACTGCTTTAGATCTTATGCAAGCACAATTCCTCCCTGCTACTGATAAAAGCAGTCCCATCTGTTTTCAGGCTCCCATGTGAGTCTTAAAAAAAAGATTTAATGGCTAGAAGTGCTTGTTTTTGTACTTGTATATAGTCTGAAGCAGTTCTGAATCATCTTCTGAGTATGCATAGCCTTGATTTCTGTTCTCTTTTCTTCTATGAAGTAGCAGACAGGAAGCTATGATTCAGGCAAGCTTCTTCGTCTTGTGACTTCTTGATGGTAAATAAGTTCTGTTTTGGGATAGAAAAGTTATTGATGTAACTCGCTGAAAAGTTCTTCAGTGTAAGAGTACCAGGTCTGGGCTACAAAAGACCAGGCAACCATGGCAATAAAGAGTGACCCTTTTCTCTTTAGTTGTACTCCAACTAAAAGATTCAAAGGAAGGAGGGGTAACCTGTGACCCTCAGAGTAATTTTAAAATCTCTTTGTAAATCATCAGATCACTAGTAAAAATGATCAGTTTCTTCCCACCAGTTGTTGTGGGGGGGAAAGAAATTAACAGAGAGACAAGGAAGAGAATGGGTCATCTCACCAATTCTTGGGTTTGTCCTCATCATACAATGACCCAGTTATCTCCTGCCTAACCCCAGTATCTTTCTCCAGTAGTACTATGATCCACAACAGGAAAATGTTTGCTCATCCCTACTCTACTGATTATGTGCCATCAAATCATATTTAACTCCTAGAAAACACATAGATTTTCTCCATGATGATCCATCCCTAACCTGTTCTTTCACCATCTTGTGGCCGATTGTCCTCTTCTATTTCTTTCCAGCATTAGAAAATTTCCAGAGAGCTGGGTCCTCGCTTAATGTGTCTGAAGTAGGATAATTTGAGCCTGGTCATCTGTACCGCAAAAGGGAACTCTGGATTGATTTGTTTGATGATCCATTGGTTTGTTTTTTTGGCTGTCTACACAGTATTCTCAGGACCCTATAGGCTGTGATTTTAAGCTCTAAGACTTTTGGTTCCAAAACTACATACAGTCCACAAGTTTCCTTTCTGTTAACTTCAAAGACTCTTCTAACAGATGGCAAAGTCTTCTGCTACAGATGGCAAAGCCTTCTGCTTTGAGCTGGGAAATCTTAAAATATAAGCTCTAAAATAGCTCTATCAAAGATAAGCTAAATGCCCTCCAACGTCTTGCTCTGGTGCTATGACTCCACACATATTCTCTCAGGCTCTCCGTTTCACCTAAAATGTTGAATGCAGCCACAATTCTTCCAAATCTTGTCCATTTCTATTCCAAGGCGAGGTGAAGCAATTTTCCCCTTGAAAACAGATACTGAAGTATAATGGCCTCAGGGCAATCTTCCCTAACATAGTGGTTTCCAGTTGCAACAGAAATTCCCAGAATTGCCTAGCATTAATTCTACATGGGAATTCTGGAAAGTGAAATCCTAACACTTCTGAAGGGTATCAGGTTGAGGAGGGTTGCTCCAGGAGATGTTATAAAATATACCTTCTAGTGTGGGACAAATCCTTCACAACGCCTTGGACTGATTTCAAAGCCAAATGTATGCTTTTATCTTTCAATCTGTTAAACTTTTTAAAAGGAAAAAATAAATTGGTCCTTAAAAAATAAGTCATCTTCACTAGAAATTACCAAAATCACTTCCTAGAACTTATCACATTCACCAAAAAGAATGAAAGGACTTTAATGAAGAGACTTTTATATATTTCTGGAAATAGAATAATGCATGGGTGAACATTTTGAGGTCCCAAGGTAGTCTCCGGCCCCTCCAAAGCCCCAATCACTTCTTCATTCGACACTGATTTTTAATAAATAAATTCAATAACTTTAAAATTGGATATAGAAGGAGAATGTAATGGTGGCTGTCAAGTTTATGGATTTTTTTCCCTTCCTCCTTCTCTTGAAGCTGGTGACACATTTAGCAATTCTCATCTGCTCTGAGCTTTTCCAAAGGATTTGTGCAGCTGCATCCCAAAGTCTTGACAGAACGCAAAATATGTTGAGATAAAAGCATCATCTCTAAGAGAAAGCCTGCCGTTTCATACAATATAAGGTTGTAAAGTATTACTGCTTTAGTTTATTGTCTGATTTCTTTTCTAGAGAGCAGGAAGGAAAAGGATTTCCAGTAAAACTAGACATGTAAAATTTTTGAAGGCAACGTGTTTCCTTGGCTGAGCCCACATCAGTGCAAATTCAGCATATTGAACCGATGTACACACCAGCCTTCCTTTTGAAAAATATCCTGTGTGAGTCCACATCAGCAAATATTTGAAGAGCTAGCTCATGTGCCAAAAAAATAATGACTTACATATGCGGCTAGTGGCATGTGAGATGGATGCATCTCTGTTGTTCTAGTGAACTCTTCTTGATATATAATATTGGAATGAGAACAGGACACCATGTCGAGGGTGGGGGACAGGGAGGGGAGTTATTTCAAACTAGTCCATATCATCTCCCCTGTGATCTTTCTCTGGTGATGCTGGAGTTTAACTCAACAGTGGACTGTTGAGGTCAATGAGCAATTTTGGTTTGGAAACAGTTATTGGGAACGGAGGTGGGAAGAGTATTGCGATCACATCTTTATCCTGGTTTATTGTTATTCAGAATCCTTTTTTGCTGGTCCAGTTAACTGAAATGCAGGCAGGCAGGCAGGCAGGCAAGCAGGCAGGTGCATACACAGCCCTCACAATTCACAATAACAACATGGCTACACCTCCATTTCAGTTATAAAATCTCTGAGTTGCAAATTGGTTTGTGTTTCACTCTCTTTCAGAGGCACAATGTGGCTGTCTTGTAACTAATTGTTGAGAGCTGCCTTTATTAGGACCGACATACACAAAACAGCTGTCACAGGCTCCCAGCTACGTTCACATTCACACATGTTTTTCTTTCTAGTTATTCCTCCTGGCAGCTGTCAGAGGTAGAAAGCAGCTCCAGGGAAGATCCCAGCATCCCTGAGCAAATGTATGAATAGCTAAGCAAAGTGAGATGCTTTTTTTGCCTTATAAGCTTTGATTTCAGTTTGCTTCAAGATAGCAGTTTTCAGCTGCTGATGTGGAAGAGGCTGATGAAAGAGAATCAGTGCTTACACTTTAATCTGCAGCGCCAGGAGAGGTAACTGAAAAACCACCTGTTTTATATGTTCAACAACAGATTTTGTTGTTACTGTAAAAATGGCAATTCTCCATGTCGTTTCTGTTCGGCACAAGGTTAATTCTCCTGTGCTAGTTATATTTTTTTGAACCAAAATAAAGTTATGAGAAGGATATAAGAAATTACAAGAAGAATGTAAGAAAATATTGAAATTATGTGCCATCCTATAATTCTAAAATGGGATAAAATTTCCTGAGCTATTCCCATTATTAACTGACAATATTATCATGACATACAATAATCTTGATTAAATTTTTTTGTCAAATATAAGCCAATATGTGAAAGATGACCTAATAATGGATTTAATTATAATTCATTAAAATAATTAACTATCAGATAATTTTATTTCTCAGTTTATAGAAAGAAGCAATACTGTATTTCTTGCAAGGACAATTGTAACCCGTGGTACTTGGATGTTATACTACATACATATAATAAAGTATATGGAGGAACAAATGCTGGTAATCAATTTGATGCTTTTTGTTTTGGTTTTATTATGTTTATCAGAGAATGGCATCTTAAATTTTCCTAGAATGTCTCTGGTCTTAGAGTTGAGTCCACTGTGATCTAGTGATATACTACTGTATTAAGAAGCCATAAGAGGCCCATTTGTGCACTTTTTTTTGTTATTCTGGGTATGTGACTAAATGCATGAATTGTTGTACATATGGTGCATTCAGACATGTGGCTTATGTATTTTTGCATGTTGTTAGAACTCCATCAACTCAATCCCAAATAAAGAAGATTATTCTCATTTGCTGGCAGAGTTTTTACAGTAAACTTTACTAATTAGATAAGGAAATACATTCAGGCCATGTACTAAACTGTACATATATATATAAGTCCTATAAGTGTATATATAAGTCCTCGCTTACCAGCTTCTCATTCAGCAATCATTCAAATTCTGGACAGTGCTGAAAAAAGAGATTTACCTCCAGTTTATAAGGTTGCAGTCATTGCAGCATTTCTACAGTCAAGTGATCCCAATTGGGGTGCTTAGCAAGTGGCATGCAATTACAACAATCACAACATTCTGCAGTCACATAATCACCATTTGCAACTTTCATAGTTAGCTATTTGTAATTTTCACAAGAAACAAAGTCAATGGGGAAGCCAGCAGAAGGTTGCAAGTGGCAGCCATGTGGTTATTTAACAACCATAGTGATTCAGTTAACAACCTCAGCAGGAACTGATGTCATATGTTGGCACAGTCAAATCACATAGCCCAGGGCTTTCAAACTCGTGGCCTGCAGGCCAGATGCATCACGTACTGGCCATACCTCCCCGGTTTAGCGAAGGGGAAGAATGTTGCGATACGTCTTGTGACAACGTGACTCCGTGAGCTTGATACCCTTGACATAGTCATTCACTTAATGCCTGTTGCTTAGCAATGGAGTTGCCAGTCCCAATTGCATGCGTCTTTTGTTTGCCAAAAAGCTTACGCAAATCCATTTATATTTGGTACAGCAGCAGCATCTGCAAGAGGGTCAAACAGGCTAGCCTGATGAAAGCAATGTCACATTATTGCAATCGAAGCCCCACCCACTTTGGTATTTACTTTGGAATGCCACCTGCATGCCCCAAAGGGGTGGAGCTTATAGCATGATGGCATAAGGCTGCTTCCATCATTTGAACGAATACAAGACATGGATGTAGACACTCATGATTTAATGCATAGCACAAACCCAGAAAATGAGCTAGTTCATCCAGTGCACAGGTAGTCCTTGACTTACAACCACAGTAGAGCCCAGAATTTATGTTGCTAAGTGAGAAATTTGTTAACTGGGTTTTGTCCCATTTTATGATTTTTTTTCTTCCCACATTTCTTAAGTGAATCACTTAAATTAGTAACACGGTTGTTAAGTGAATCCGGCTTCTCCACTGATTTTGTTTGCCAGAAGATCACAAAAGGGGATCACATGACCCCGGGATACTGCAGCCGTCATAAATATGAACCAGTTGTCAAGCATCCAGATTTAAATCCCATGACCATGGGGATGCTGTAGCGGTCGTAAGTGTGAAAAATGGTCATAACTTACTTTTTTCAGTGCTGTTGTAACTTTGAATGGTCACTAAATGAACTGTTGTACTACCTGCATTGTTTGAACGTGACTGTTGTGTTCAGATGCATGTTAACACCAAACAGATCCATTCTCTACTCCCTTATATTAAAAGTACAGCAAAGAACAGCAAGGCTGTTTGCAGACCACAGACCGGTGTAAACAGTCCTCAGCAAACCTCTGAAAAATAGAGTTCCCAAAAGATGTTGGCAACAAAACAAAACAAAATACAGGCCTGCGCCATTAACACAATAAAAAGCCAAAGATCTCCGAGTCTCTTTGCCAGCCTCCCCAAATACTGGCCTTGTGGGTTTTCAGGACATCCTGGCTGTGATTACTGTGGCCTTTGGGTCATGCTTTTCCCCTTTTGCTTTCTATTTGCATTTTTAAAAAATGAAATACAGTAATGATCTGTCAAAATGTTGTTTGTCTTAAAGAGCAAGAATAGTTGCAGCTCTCCATCCCTGTTCTTGCCTACAGATCTTGCAAGATTTCCAGGTGGAGCCCCACAATTTGGTGACTGCAGGCAGTATGTGGCATGCTGCATCCATGATGGTATGCCCAAGAGCCAGAAAACACCCCTGGATTGGTGCAGAAAAATCCAATAATAGCAAATATGATTCACATTAAGTAATGCATCTGTTTGCACAGTCTCTCTCTCTCTGCAACAAAGATAATCACACTTCAGCCCTTTCATCTCTTCACGAAACTCCTGTGTTTTGACTAGCATTGCACCAAGACTTTGTTATGAGCACAGCCCCAAAAATTACACTGAAAGGGGACATTCCTGCCAACTGGCTTTAATCTTTGGCTTTCTGTGCCTCCCCATCTGCATCTTGCTGACATTTGAGACGGGCTGCCTTGTCTTCCTGGTGAAATCTTGCTAGCCACTTTTGGTTCCTGAGAATATTTATTTAACCATGTTTCATCCGTAATCCAAGCAGCTGAGCCGGGTGAAGAAGAAAGAAAGAACAAGGAAATAAATTATTTCGAAACTATTTTGTGTAAATAGAATAAATTATGGCTTTATTAATATGTGAGCTTTGTTTAAATGCATTGGAAGACACATCACAGACAAAATCAGGGTTTGTGTTTTAAGCAAAAGGCGTTTTTTACCAAATTAAGGCTGCAAAACAATAAAATAGGTACAAGCAGAGATTGAACAATTTTCTTACTGAAACTGTCATGCATGGGAATTGTTGCTCACTATTTGTTTCTATCAGAGTAAATAGTGTTCTGGCATTTTTCTCTGTAACCTTTATTAAACAATGCATGAGAAGATAGCTAGGTAATCTGGGAATTGAAGCCTACCCATAGACTAGACTAGACTAGACTAGACTAGAATTTTTTGTTGACCAAGTATAATTGGACACACAAGGAATTTGGCTCTGGTGCATAAGCTTTCAGTGATATAGAAACAAAGTTGTAAAGTTTGAGAAACACTGTTCTAGGAGGCAAATCTTTCTGCTACAGATTTCAGAATGGCTATTTATTTCTGGTAGCATCGCCAAACATATTTCTTCCCTGCACATTCCCACTGAAATTTGGGATTCTTATTTACCACCAAAACATGTTCAATGTTTTTAAAAAGCATTTCCCTATAAACATGACCATGCCAAACTTTGGCCAAGAATCTCATTTTTAAAAAAAAAAAAGTTTTCATGACTTGTATAAAAAAAACAGATTGGTTGGGGCCAACATAATTCTGAACTGTACAAATTCAGCTGCAAGTGTTTGGCTGAATTCAGTATATGCCTTTATAGTGCATCGAACACTATGACTTGTTACATTTACATAAATTACCTATGATTGGTTTACTACCATTTTCAGTCTTCCTCAATTACCTGATTAAACATTTTGGTGATTCAGTTTGCAAAACTTTTACAACTTTTTCATTAGCTTGTGACACCACATCTTGATGATTAATGAGAATCACATTCCAGACAGTATTGAAGAAGTCTTGTGTTTGTCCCACTGTAACAGTCTTTTTCTGACTTGTGATTTAGTTCCCGGCATTACACATTTCTCATGATTAGATATGCCACAATTTTGCACTTTCATATATATGAGAGAAGCATGTAAAGCTCAGCCACTGCCAGATTTATAAAAAGCATACATATTTTTATTTCAGTTCTTTCTGTCTGGAGCTTTGTTATGTACTCAGGTTATGGTCACTCACTCACATACTGGAAAACAGCCACACTAAAATCACTTTCAACCGAACAATGAGGCACAAGCAGTTTTTTTTAAGAATACATGGTGAATACATGACTTAGTGAATTTAAAATAACAGCAAAACTTTACTGGTTACAATGAACATTTGCTCTTTCTCAGATGCCCAAATACACACTTAGCCACCCTTCTCAGCTAAGTCTGGATCCAAAAATTATTCGAAGAGGGATGGGCTTCAGGACCCCTTTTATCTCCCAAAGTCTTTGCTTGCTTTTTTTTGTTTCTGTTTTTTGTTTTGATTGAAGAGTCTGGCAGCTATTCTTGCCTTGTTAATTTAAAAGCCTGGTAGCTGTTGATGGGATTTGGGGAGGGTTTTTGTCATATGCTCAGCCCTATCTCCTTTTGTCTGGTTCAGGTAACATTTTTCTTTCTTTCCTTAATGACTTAGTTCACTCTTATCAACCTTATCTAAAAGATCCCTTAGACAAAATGTCTGGGTTTGTCCACCTGCTTACATGCCTGCTTCCTCTTTAGGCTTGGCAGTTTCAGCCTAGTCTCATAGCTTTCAATTAATATAGACATTTCTATAGAAATAACATATTTTATAGACATTAATTTTCAGTACTGTATAGGCAGGGGTGGGATTCAAAAATTTTAGCAACGGGTTCGCTGCCGGCTTGCTGGGTGGGTCTGGCCATGGTGGGTGTGGCCTAGTCGGCCTCCTGCACCTGTCAGCGTTCCATCTAAGTTCCAATAACTCACTCAGCACTCAGATAAGAATTAATCCAAGTAAGAGTTTATTAAA
>JANHFL010009849.1:47573-88594 GCA_032468155.1 Oxyrhabdium leporinum | reverse complement strand
GAGGGGTGGGGGTGGGTGGGGCTAACCAGGAGTGGGATTTGGCGGTTCAGCAAACCACGCAGAATATTTGCTAAGGAACCGCCTGAACCCCTGCGAACCCCCAGCAGCCCACTCCTGTGTATAGGGCAGGGATGTCAAACTGAAGGCCCGTGGGCCTGCCCTGGAAACAACAAAGGACTAGCCCATGGTGCCTCTGTCAGCGAAAACAGAGCTCAGGAGGGCTGTGCAGGAGGCCATCACACCCAAAAAGCTCATTTTCACTGGCAGAGCACTTGGGCCACCACAGGTACCCCTTACACAAGTGATGTCAAGCTGGCCATGCCCACCCTGGCCATGCCACCCTGGCCCCCAGAGGTCAAACACAACCTTGATGTGGCCCTCAATGAAATTGAGTTTGATACCCCTGGTATAGGACATTCTTTTGGGACGGGAGTTGGCTTAGTATAGGTAGTCCTCATTTAGCAATTGCCTTGTTCAGTGACTGTAGCAGTTACAATGAAGATGAAAAAAGAATTTTGTGTTAGTACTCATATTTATTACCTTCACAGGTCTATAAAGCACTAACTCCCTTTTTTCCTCTTTCCTTCTTACTTTTATGATCTGATTATGGAACCAGGAAAAACCTGCAAAATGTTGGCAATACATCTGGGGCTCATATTGTATTGATGTGTTTTTGTGTGATTGCCCTGCCTCTTCTACAGCCCTTGGCTCCATTTCCTGGTTGCATCATCGCTACCAGGTTCCGCCATTGTGGCTTTTCACAAAAGCTTTGTACTTTTTCTTTTTTTAAAAGAAGAAACTACTTCCAGTACACATACACAAATCATGCTTTAACAGATTTGTTTCTTCAGAAAAAGAAGAATATACTCAGAACACGCGTGAAATAATATAGATGCAGTAAATTCAAAGATGGAAAACATAAAGATGGGATTTATTTTTTCCACTTGCGAAAAGATAGTAAGTATTTAAGTGGTTTAAACTACAAAATGAATAGTAGGACAGGTTTCAAACGGGATCATATTGGCCAAATTCAGTGCACAAACATGCTTGCATTCATTTTTACAAGACGGCTTTAAAAAGAAGACACACCCAGGATAGGCCTGAACTGTAACGTATTTAATACATTGGAGAAATACTGATTTAATTCCTTTTCCAGCTGGTGGTGTAAGAACAAAGCAACACACAGCTGGAACTAATCCTGACACAGAAAAGATGCTTGAAAACAGCATCTAGGTTGAAATTGGTGAATAAAAAAACTGAACCACAAGTCAATATTTTTCTATTATCTGTTTAGTTAAAGAATGAGATCACAAAATGTGTTTGTATTTTACCTGTTGTCACTGCAGTGCATTCTATAAAAAAGAAATGTTGAGCATCTGATTAATAATGCTTTGTTATTATGCCCATCTGCATGTGTCTTTAGCTTGAAAAAAAACCACTTTATTAAGCAGCTGCTATCCATTTTTCTTTAATAAACACTGTCATGAAATGTTTTAATGAGATGCTACATTTAAGACTGTTGGTAATGATACTGACTCAAATGTCGTCTTATAAATTAAAACTGTTGGAAAACTGAATTGAAAAATAAGGAACAAAGAGCTGGAAATTCACACTGAAATAAGTCTAATCATGATAAAAAGACCCATTATTTCAAAATTCTGCCTCTTGCCAGAATTTACATTTAGGATGCTAACACTTTTCTTTCCAGTAAGAGACTGGATTCTCCATAGCTTTGAAACCAGAGATCAGGTCAATAAATATTTGGGAATTATTTTAGGATAATTTCTGGTAGTGAAACATATATATTGTTGATTCTTTAAGGGTATATTGGTCCATAAAACAATTCAGTCAATTTCGTAATTGATGTGATTCCTAAATGGAAAGAACTAAGAGGCTCAATTGGTAATAGATCTGACTGAAATGGAAATATGAGTCTTTGGAAGAAATGGATAAACAGACGGTAAAAAGCCTTCACTTCCAATGCCAAATAAGACAAACTGATCATTATTTATACAGGAAATATGCTATCAATAAAGTCCCCTGTTTCAATAGCTGGGGGGGAGGGGAGAGAAATGGGACTATGACCACATTTTGTGGCAGTAAATTCTTCAGATTAAGATTGATTTCTGAATTCACATATCCCAGGAATGTGGAAGCTTTAAGGTCAACTCTGAATTCAAGCTTAGATCTTTTATATTTGTAAATGGCTTTTTCCTCTGTCCTTGCCCAAGACAGGCATTTTGATTTAGAGCAGATGCTGGTTTGGGTGGAAAATGATAAAAATGTTGTAATGTGAAATTCCAGCAGGCAGACATGGGATCCTAAATTAAAATAGGTTGTCTTCATGCATTTTCCTTTTCAATGGGCAATATCTGCATTTGGAGAGGATCCATACCTAATGGAAGGGAAATTGAACCCAGAGACCATAAGAGTGTTTATGAGCCCTGGCACATAATTCATTCTAATGCATGCAGAATGTTCTAGGCTGAGTCCCCAAGCATCTCTAGACAGGCTGGGAAAGATCTGGTCTGAAACTCTAGGGATCTGGATAGACGTTATTGAACTCAGTGGGTCACAACAAGGCCCTTTTTTGTGTGTTTCATACAAGATTGGGTGCCAGCCAGATTCCATTGTGTGAAAGTTCCTTCTAACGTATCTTGGAAATCTCTGCTGTTTCCCCATTCAAAAAATAAATGTTTCGTTTTAGGAATGTTAGGGCTGATAGAGTTCCAGGATAGGATGTCGCAGGGACAATTCTGCTGCAAATCTCGGCTGCTCAAAGTAGATTACAGTTTCTTTCTGGAATGCAGCTAGGCCTACATTCATATTCATGAATCATCTGTCTCAGTACTGTAGCCCTCTGTTTTGCTGCTCAAAGCTGAATTAGGTAAAAGAGGATTACGTTAAAAGAAATGTATGGGTCATACTTGTTTCCTGACAGCCTCATTTGAAATGTCTACTCATAATCATTTGAGATCAGCACTTCCTGAGACACTGCAGAGATTACAATTTGTATGGTTTTATTTCCGATTGGACTTGGGCTTAACTTGGACACGTTTATTTAATTCTTAAAAATAAGTTATTTCATGTCCATAAACTAAGCAATTACTTATTTTTTTACCCTTCTCTCTTTCCTGAAATAGTATCAAAGATCATACCATCTCTGAAAAGCTCTGTTAGCACATATAATAGAGAAACCTACAAGAAAACATTGCAGAATATGTCCCCAAAAGAGGAACCTCATAATGTCTTTATAACCTCTTCAATATGGCCTAATAGCAAGTCCTTCAATATGGGATGTACTACAGTATATTTTCCAGAAATGGATTTTTTTGTTTCAAAAAATTACTTTCAAGCAGTGTTATTTGATGATCAAGAAAAATTTTTTCTTGATATTAATAAATTACTATTTTTTCTGTCTCTTCTCACAGGATGGATTCACACATCATACAAAGCCATACTGGGGGTTTTGCTATTTAGTACAATATGTAAACCCACTTATAATGCTTAATGTTATAATATCAACCAGGCTATATGGGAACCCAAAAGGAGCTAATTTGGGCCTAATTAAGGTGACATGAAATACCTTAATTTTTTTCCTTAAAATCCCTCAAACTTCATGAAAGTCAAAATGAACTGGTTTTTTTTTCCTCTGATGGCTACAGAGAAAGATGGTGGGACGTGGGTGTTTCCGGATCATATTTTTGTCATCCTAATATGATCCACCTTATCTTGCTTCCCTGTCTCGATCCTTCTATCAATATTTTTCAATCTTGGTGGCTTTAAGATGAGTGGACTTCAACTCCTGGCATTCCCGAGTCAGCCTTGATGGCTGGGGAATTATGAGAGTTGAAGTCCACCCATAGATTATGGACAACTTTCCTTAACCTAAAAGGCTTTACACAGGCATACAGGCATTGTCAGTTGTTCTCTATTTCAAGAGAACTCTGACACCTCACAAGCCTTTGTTGGGGATTATAATTGCTTTCATTGTCATTTTCCCCCCTAAAAATATTTCTTGTGGAAAACGTACTCCAACACTATTACAATTTTGGTTGTCTTTCCTCCCTCCCCTCCCTTTCTTAGCTTTACAATATCATTTCTGAGATTGGGCAATTCTCAATCTCAGAAATGACTTCATTTTGAGTGCCCTTTCTCTATTATTTAGCCTGGAATTTGCCCTTTCTAACATAGAACCTCAACCACATGAACAGTTGATGTTTTCCTTATCCATGATGGTTTAAAATTTCTTTTCTATACCGTTTAGATTGCTTTGTTGTTTTGTAGTTTAACTTTTGACGTCTGCGGCGAAACATAATATATTTTCTATCTTCAAACAATTTAAAAACAGTTGTAAGTAACTTTGGACACAAAGGCCCTATATTTCCAGCCCCATGAAAATCATTTAAAAATAAACTTTAAAACTCTGTACTAGAAAATAGTTGCATTATGAAGATCAGAAACAGGTACCCCTTTTCAGCTGGGGACTGATTTCAAGATTTTCCCAGATAATTAAAAAAAAACACCCTATGATCGTGGATGTCATGGAGCGAAAAAGTTTAAAAATTATGACATCCACTTCCCTCCTTAAAAGTCCATCTCCACTGCAAAATAAATTTCAGAGTCGTATATTCCATAGCAGTTCTGGGATGCCATAAGTGATCTGGCTTGGGATCATGGTTGTTCATCTCTATCATGACTGATGATTTATATGCCCACTTGTAGTGACCAAATAGATCTTTTCCATGACAATCTGCCCCCAGTGTTTTCCAGTGATGGACTCAAGGCCACTACAACTGAATCCATCCACCTTGAGCTTGGTCTTCCTCCTCTTCTCTTTCCTTCTGCCTTTCTCAGCATTAGAACCTTCTTCAGAGAGGTAGGTCTCTGGATAATGCGTTTGAAGAAGGATAATTTGAGCCTGGTCATTTGTGCTTGAAGTGAGAACTCTTGGTTGGACAATCCATGATTATTTGGCAGTTTGGCTTTTCTTGGGAATCTTATACAGCACTGAAGTTCAAAAGTATCAATACTCTTTCTATCCTGCTATGAATGTAAACTTCTAGAATATGCAATATCTTTATTGTGTTTCTCCTTCTTCTGTCCCAGGAATACCCCTGGGCCACAGCAGCACACCTGGATTTGTGAGGGGGCCCTACCCTAGGCAAAAGCAACCCCAAATATACAATGTAGTATATTTAATTGTAACTCAGAATTGGGAATCACAATGAAAAATCATTTTTTTCATGCACATGTACAAGGAATGCACCATTATATGCTCACTTTGAAGTTATTGCTGAGCACCTTCAAATCCATTTGGATACCACATTAAATAATTTGGCTACCTAACTGTTTGCTTTTGCTGTCCTGGAGCTTTTTCATTTCTGAATTCTTACATACTGATTGTTTTCCATACATAATTGAAACACTGTATGTTGAAACACATTGATTACTGGATGATAATCCAGTAATTGCATAAACTACTTTGGTATCTTGGAAAGCAGTTGTTTTGTGTGGGTAGTTCAACTATCAGTGTGGAAAAGGAAGTCTAGTACCCTCTTACATACCTATACAGCTATGCAGTAATACTGGTTTAAAAGTAAATGTGCAACTATTCACAACTGAGTAGCATATAGATTTCATTTTAAAGAAAAAAGATACCTTAAAAAAGCAACCAGCTTTATTATTTGCAAATCATTTTTCCAAAGTAAAGGTAAGTAAATATTGAAGGACAATTTATTTAGTTTTGTACACTCTGCTGCTGGTAGGAGCTTTAACACTGCCAAATTTATGTACAGATAAAGTAAACACAAGGCACCTGGAGCCATATGGAGTGTTGAAAATCTGGAGTATAATAACACTACGAGAATAAGATAGGGAGTATATCAGATATTAAGTGAACAAACAAGAAGTTATGTAATGAAGGGAAATGCTGTTATAGGTTGACTCCTTATTGAAGGTATGGCTGAACGTTAAGCTTTGTTGACTAGAATCTAAACTTTGCCAGCTTGTGCTGCTTATTCTCCATACACCTTCTACTCTGATTCAGAATAAAGAAATCTCCCCTCAAGTCATATACTTATCAGTTGCAAGAAGGTTAAAGGGAGACCATTTTATCCTGGCGCCAACAAAATTCTGTGGCAAATTATCCCTAGGTCAGTTAAAAATTTAGCAAATGTATTCACACACAATGCTAAGCTTGAGTAGTGTTAATGTTGATTAGATTTGTGTGTGGCTTAGGGTGTAGTTGAAACTCAACTGGCTTGCTTCATTTAAGATTCATTGTGTATTATCTGGACCCAAAAAATTAGGCAACCAGGTTAGGTATATAATGTGAAGCCAGCTAATCTGCATATTTGAGCAGGGGTCCCCAACCCCTGGTCTGCAGCCTGCTTGGAACCAGGCCATAGAAGTGTCGGTGAGCGCACATGTATGTGCATGCAAAGTTGCATTGTGAAAGCAGCACATGCACATGAAACCATTCCCTAACCCTAACCCACTTCCTGCCACTGCCACCACCGCCTCCGCTGATCTGCTGAACTGGAGACAGCTGGAGACAGCTGTATTAGAGTATGAAGTCTATTGTTGCAAATACAAACCAAGACAAGAGAGCATTGCAGAACATCTGAAACCAGGTTTATGATGAACTCTGCCCAACCAATCAGCCAGCTAGGGTTTTTGTTGGCTTACAAATCATGGTTTACAAAATCATGGCCAAAGACTTATTTATTTTGCATTTTTAAACAGAAGAACTGGATTGGATGCTAATTACTTCATGGCTCTTATGGCAGAATTCTCGTTTTAATGTGAGGCAGGAAAGCAGCTGGTGACTCTCTTCTGTCTTGCAAACTAGATGCCAGCTGGTGAAATAAGATTGCAAGCTATTTTTCATAGTAAAAAATGCAGCAAAGAATACGTCTAGTCCCACTACGAACACTTTTAGTGAAATAGGTATAATTATATTTTCTTCTGTTTAATCAAACACAGATTACATGGAAGCTCAGATTCCTCTTGGAATCCTTCCAATTATTCATGCTGAAGAGGGAAAATAAACTGTAGCAAAGGAGAATATAATCAGGCCCAAACATGCTTAGAATTGCTGATGGGAAGGATATGTCAGTATAGCTTAATAAAAAACAGGTCCAATCCATCTTTAGATTAGGAAACAACAGAGCTCTTTTGCTATGAGTTATAAAATAAATATACGTGCACCAAACATGCCATACAATTACTAATTAAAAATGGCAGAAAATGTAAATAAAAAGGGGCTATTTTTATTGGTGCTATGAAAATTGTACTAATTGACGGAATGAGTGCGTAGGCATATTAGAAAATATGTGGAAGGTTTATATCCAATTTTAGAAATAAAACAAATAGCTAGAAATAGAAGGCCAGGCTATGTACACAAAGACATTCTAGGACTGGAATAGAAATGTACTAAGTTGTCCAATCCAGGCTTTAGATGATGAAACAAAATAACAGATACTCTTAAAATATATGCATATATATATATATAACTTAATATAAATTAAGTCCTTTACCCATGTAGATTTTGGAAGAATGTACTATGCTGCTCACATTTTGAATAGACTTTTGTGGGTTAATTGGGAGCTTTTCTCCAATGAAAGTGTTCTTTTCTTACCTGCACAAAACTAAGCAGAAAACTAAGACGGCACAAATGTTGCTGTCCCTATTCCCAAAATCACTCACTTTGGATCTGTTTGCTGCCTGGTCATATTCTCCTTCTCACTATGCACAGAAACGGGCCCCACCAGAGGTGTCCAACCTTGCCAACTTTAAGAATTGTGTACTTCAACTTCTAGAAATACCCAGCCAAGCTGGGGTTCCCAAGCAGGCTGGGGAATTCTGGGAGTTGAAGTACACAAGTCTTAAAGTTGCCAAGATTGGATACCTCTGGGCCCCACCTTCTCAATGTCACCAGCTAATGGGAAGATCATCCATCAATATCTCAGCACTGATGATTTTGACAGATAATCTGCCCAAGCTGGGAGCAGAAGCAGGGAAAAAGAAGTTGCAAATTCAAACAGGTGACAGCCCAAATAATACCTCAAAATTACAGTTAGGGATGTTGGTGCGTGAATTGTCCCTTTCTGCCATTATACCCCACCTGTCCGGGACTGTATGGACTGCTTGTGAAAATCGGTTTAATGCTTTTGCCGAATAAATATGCAAAATATGCCAAGCAAGTGTGCTTTTAACATTTATTTCTCCAAGGAGAAATAAATAAGCGAGTCATATTTCCATACTTCTCGCCTGCAACTCTTCACATACTTACTTGATAGAAAGCCCTATTGAAAACAGTGAAACTTACCTCCAGGTACTAGGTATGGACAAATTGGATCTGACCCAATCCAAGCTTTCAATCTAAATAGAATTCAGATGTATTGGAATCAAATTGTCCAAACTGCACCAATTTAATTCAAACTGATTTGGGTGGAGAAAATATGTTCGTATGTTTAAGCATGCAAAAGGCTCCTGATTAGTCCAAAGCAATCCAATTTGATTTGATTATTTGAACTAAATTGTTGCTTTGATTCAGAAACCCAATTCAGTGTAGAAACCTGATAGCAATGCATTTGAGTGACATTTCCAAACTGTACATTTGTATGATTCTGCTGAATAATGCTCTTATGTTTAAAAGGTCACAGGTTATTTTTCTGTTTTGCTGTAACTTCTACCGTTTTGTGATTTCTACTAGGATTCTTGGAAAGCCAGCCAGCTGGACGCACTTCATTTCCTTTCTGTTGAAAATGGTGTAATAGACAGAATGATTGCAATTGATCCATTCCAGCATTGTTTATGCTGTTCATGTTTTTTATTTAATTAAGTATTTGATACATGTATACTTTTGCCTCTCCAAGCATGGAATTACTCAGCTTGGTTTTAAGAACATAAAAGTGTAAAAATACACAGCAAGCAAAGAAAAAAAACACAGTAGTACCCCAACAGCAAAACAAAACAGAGAAACAAAACCAATAAATACAAGTAAGCCTCATATAATCCTCATAACCTTCATTCATGTCATAATTAATTAGTTACTTCAGTTTGCACTATTTGGCTTAGGGCCAATCTTGAATTTCAGAAAATCTTTGCACCTATGTTTAAAGTGATAAGAAAGTAGATGCTTCACCAGGATTTGGACTGAATTCATAGAACAGTATTGGCTCAGGATGCTGAACAGGTGGTCTCTGATTTACAGTCACAATTGGGACTGGATAATTCATTACTAAGCAGTGCAGTTGTTAAGCAAGGCATCACATGACCACATCCAATGTTATGACTTTTTTTGCTGTGGCAATCAAGCAAATCACTGCGTTCATTAAATGAGACCTCCCATGATTGTGATTTGCAATCTTCCCTGCTGGCTTCCTATTAACTATGTTGGAAGCCAGCTGGGAAGGTTGCAAATGGAGATGACATGACCCTGGGACACCACAACTCTTGTAAATGTGAGCCGATTGCCAAGTGCCCAGATCACAACCACATGACCGTGAGGATGCTGTGACAGTTGTAACTGTGGGGACTGATTGTAAGTCACTTATTTTTAGTGCTGTTGTAACTTCCAATGGTCATTAAACAAGTGGTCAACTACATCGATGCCGGGATAGCACTGTATCATTCAGTACAGGTAGTTCTTGATTACCTGAACTGATTCAGTGTTGTCCCAGCACTTATGTAGTTGTTATATAACTTACGAAAGTTTATCTTTTCCTGTCTCTTAGCCAGGTCTTAAATCAAGCTCGTGGACCACGACCGAAACTCTCCCTGATCTAGCTTAGCTTCTGAAGGTTTGTATGTTTGGAATAAAAGCTGGGTGTGCTCTGGATAAGTAGACTAAAGTCCCAGAATCCTTTGATGACTGGAGAAGAATGGAATAAATTTTTACAGGACAGAATACATTTCTTCCAATGAAGTGGATTCAGTCTATTTAATACTTTAAAGCTTAAGAGAAAATATTTTCCATTGCATCTGGGGGAAAAAAAATCCAATCAGCAATTTCAATAGAGAATCTTGTGGCACCTTACAGTCTAGCAGTTATTGTGGATTTTGTTTAAAACTATCCGATTTCTTTTTTCTTCTAAACGGATTGTCACACAATTACCCCTTTGGAAAAACAGTGAAACCCCCAACCCCCAAATACAACACCCAGTCTAGATGAGACTGACAACCAACAAGGCCCAGGGAAACAGCAAAGATTTCAAGGTGTATTTAAAGACAGGGAGGGTAGGACCAGGTTGAATCTGTGGGAGGCACTTGTTTTCCAAAGAATGGGAGCTGTGACAGAGTAGCCATGTCTCCTAAGTCCTCCTATTGGATCATATTGTCTCATCAATGGGATCCAGATCTTGTCAGCTCTGTCCAACATATAGAATGGGCAGAAACCATGGAGACCCTCTCAGTTCCAGGCAGCATGGCTGAACGGCTTCACAAAAGAATGAAAAGGCTTCAGAGTCAGCAGAAACCAGAGCTTTCTTTATGAGCCACCATTATCAGAAAGACTTTGGATGGCAGATTTTTTTTACCTTTGGAACTTCCTATCAGGGATTATAGGAGTTGAATAGTATGAACCGTCATAGTAAGTTACTGTAGCTTTGCTTGATCTCTGTTTATTGACAAACAAATTGAAGGCAGACAAAAGGCTAATCCAAAACCAAATCACATTATGCCATGGGTCATCTTAGCCATTGTTGACTATTTTATTATAACATTTGAAAACTGGCAAATGACCAGCTGGCTTCCAGATTTAGAGTAGCTTTACAAAGAAGAGGAAACATAAGCTCAAGGTCATATTTTTTTTTTATTTATTGAATTTATTTGCCGCCCATCTCGTTTCAAAGCAACTCTTCATCGCTTAAAGCAGAAACGTTAAAGTGATCAGAGACGAATATTTCTAACACAATAAAATGAAAGTACCATCAAATAAAATAATAGTTACAAGATGAGGAAGGGGGGAGCTGCAGGGGGGAGGTTATCATATTTATATTTATCGTATTTATATATCCATACACAAGTAGTCCTTGAATTACAACAGTTCATTTATCAACCATTCAAAGTTACAACAGCACTGAAAAAGTTACTTATGACCATTTTTCACACTTATGACCATGGCACCATCGCCTTGATCATGAGATTTAAATTTGGATGCTTAACAACTAATTCATATTTATGATGGTTACAGTGTCCTGGGGTCATACGGTCCCCCTTTGCAACATTCTGACAAATAAAGTCAATGGGGAAGCCAGATTCACTTAACAACTGTGGCAAATGTGGCAAGAAAAGTCGTAAAATGGGGCAAAGCTCACTTAACAAATATCTCACTTAGCAACATAAAGTTTAGGTTCGATTGTGGTCATAAGTCGAGGACTACTTGTATAATAAATTTAATTATATAGCCATAAAATCAATACCATGTTATTTTAGATAAGTCAGCAGAACTAAATTCCAGGAATGTATACTGAAAAGGGGGAAAATATAATATCTTAACCACTATATCTGTGATGGCTGAATGGTTACAATGCAGTATTGCAGGCTAACTCACTGCTCACTGCCAGGAGTTCGATCCTGACCAGCTCAAGGTTGACTCAGCCTTCCATCCTTCCAAGGTCAGTACAATGAGGACCCAGATTGCTGGGAGCAATATGCTGATTCTGTAAACTGCTTATAGAGGGCTGTAAAGTACTGTGAAGCAGTATATAAGTCTAAGTGCTATTGCTATTTTCTCCTCTCTGTAGTTAACTTATTATTTGAGATTTCCTGCATTACTTGTGTACAATATTTCTATATAGATTAAAAGCAGCTCTCTGACTTTCCAATTAAGCCAATCTATTACATCCTAGCCCTTACCTTATGTGCATTTTTTTTACTTTAATGGATGGGCTGTTCTGTTCTTTCCTCAGTAAATGCATAAAATATCTCTTTCAAATGTTGGATTGTGGAATAAAAATTCTTAAATTGACATGCCAAGGTCACTTTCTCAACCCTGGCTAATTATGTCTATTTTTCCTTTCATTTCTAGATCAACAAGAATGGAAACTTCTCAGGGTCTTTAGCAATATTTCCGAGATTAGCTACAGCTTGGCCTGCTCTATGCATACAGCAAAATGCTAAATAGCACTGATAAAACAAAAGGGGTGTAACATTCTATCAGATAGGAAGAAAGAATATTATTTGTGAATTCTCCTTCATGTAAAATACTACTGAAAATTAAACATGTCATAACATCACAGAGCAAGTTGCTAGGTAGTTTCCTTGCTGTGCTGATATGAAATGGAAAAACAGAGCCGGACTGATATAATGCTTAAGATATTACATTAGGAACCTGAAGACTGTGTTCTTTAATTTCTATTTTAAGACAAGCATAAATAGTTATTATGGGGCTGCAAATAGCGGGACCATGACAGAAGAATTGTCTTCTTGGCAACTGTCATTGCCCAATTATTTCTGAATAGTAAAAAGTTTTGGAAGAAATTGTGGGAAGTCAAGGGAACTGCTTAGAACAGTGGGAGTTGAAATCCACAGATCTTAGAGTTGCCAAGGTTTAGAAGCCAAAGTTTTGAAACACTGGAATAAAAGGAATTGCTTCAAATAGATCTGGGCTTTAATTTCTTTTAATTACATCTTCTTTGACTTTATGCTGTGAGATTTGATTTTCCTTTCCTTGTTTTCTTCCTTTTCAGAACAGGTTCTGCTTTACTGGTCCATCCTATTTCCTTCTGGAATGCTTTTTTGTTTCTTTTTGTTCCCGCATAGTTTTACGAATTACTTCCTACACCGTTCCTCTACCACAGAGTTTTGTTTCTTTGGACACCATTTACAGAAGCTACTCATTTTGGTTTGGATATTGTTATCCAGAAATGCTGTGATATCCTTGAAAACAAAAGCTGTTTCCCCATAGATTTATACATGTTAAGTTAATAAAATACAATTTTGCAATGGTTTCATTTCACTAACTTGTAATATTTATCAGCTATTTGTTCAGGTTTCCCATTGTTTAAGTTGAGGAAACTCTTTTGCGAGAATAGGTTTATTTCCAATTTTTAAAAAAATGTTTTTCTTCTGTAAGGTGGATGAGCCACGAAGAGTCATTAAGATGCTATTGTGGCTTTTGCCCAAAGTCTAGGATAAGACTTTTAAATACTCAGACTTCCACTAAATCCTTGGATGGCAATATGAAATGTTTACAGTCATAAATAGAAAAGTACGATGTAATTGAAAGAAATCCAAAATCCAAAATATTTTTAAATTAGAAGATGCTAAGTAAGTAAGCAGTATAGTATTTCTCAACCTTACCAACTTGAAGATGTGCAGACTTCAATTCCCAGAATTCCTTAGTGAGTTGCTGGCTGGGTAATGTTGAGTAATATAGAATACAATCTATATAATAAGATAGTATCATAAAACAGTGATGGTACCACTTTAAATTATTTCAGAATAGACAAAATTAGGAAAAATATGTCTAGCAAAGGTATTATCCTTAACAAGGAAGTAGAACTTCAAATGTTTTAAAGTAGTTTATCTGTGCAAACTACAGGAAAACTAAACTGTGCTTCTGCTTTAAGTTTCCAAAAAGTTTAGCTAGCTAATGTTATAAACAAAATCTGGATTAGCAGAAATCTTGAGCTAAACTAGCAGCAATCACATTTTCCTATGTACTAAAAAAGAAATATGAACCAAATATTCAATCCTTTTAAGATGTCTGGCTGCACAAATTCCGAAACTAATCTTCCTGACTCCAAAACAAGGAGAAACATTTCTCCGCTGGTCCAGAACACAACATTCTCTGGTGATTGCCAAGCTTCAGGGCTAATTCCTTATTATGCATGTATTTTCTGCTTTGTATCTAGTGTACAACAATTGGTCTTTATGCATAAAAAGGGAATCTTCTATTCCTCGGCACGAGGCTATGCTGCTGGACCACTTACAATATTGTTAGGTTAATGCCAGAAGGAACTTTAACTTTACACTACTACCTGCATACAAAACTAATGGATTGGGGCTCTGTTGTTGGGGCTCTGTCTTTAGTTTTTAACTGCTTCATGCCTCCCAAGTCATTAGCAGTGTAACTTTTTATGACTATCTCTTAATGGAGAAGTGCATTAAAAATGAGATATAGAAGAGGCCCAATTAGTCTGTTTATTATAGATGCCTTTCTAAAGACATTTAACAATAAACAATACATTGCCCAAGTGGATTGGCAGCATAAATTTACAATCTTCATAATGGCACTGGTTAATAATGTAAACCTCCCTTACTGGAATGGAGCAACTTCAGAGTGGGAGCAATTGGAATCAGGGTGGTTTCCACCATGACAGCTCCAATACCACAATCCCTATGGCCGTTTTTATGTTGTAATACAATCCATTTGTTTCAACAATGGCTTGGCTGCATGATCAAATGAGCCAGAAGCTAACCAATCCCATTTTACTCTACAATGGGTGTGAGTCCAGCCCATTTGATCAGTTTAGA
The DNA here is from genome assembly GCA_032468155.1 of Oxyrhabdium leporinum. NCBI lineage: Eukaryota > Metazoa > Chordata > Lepidosauria > Squamata > Cyclocoridae > Oxyrhabdium > Oxyrhabdium leporinum. The sequence continues at coordinate 74,107 of JANHFL010009849.1, read as the reverse complement.
GTTCTGTTGTTTGGCCAATAGCAGCTCAGACTTTCCACCAGGGCAAAAGTCTCAGTATTTTCAATCCTGCTTTTGCTTCCTCTTTTTCTGCCCACCCCCATTCCTAACTTTCTGTGTGCACATTTCCTCTTCATAGTGGAGCAGTTGCAAATTTGGAAGGGAGGGAGGCAGCTTTCATAAGAACAAAATCCAAACTTTTGCTTTAAGAACAAAAACAATAGCAACAAGGTACTTTAAGCATCTCTTTTAGCAACCTGAGAGGGAGTCTCCATTACAAACAAAAAGCAAAATGCCATCCTTTTGGAGGATGTGTTTAAAAATAGAAAACTCAGTGAAGATTTGACTCAAACAAAACTGAAACCTTTGTAGATGTCAAAGTGGCCCCATAATAATTGCTCGGCTGATTTGTCTAAGGTTTAGAATGCTGTGTTCCTTCCAGTTTTGATTAAGTTGAATGTAGATAATGGATTAATAAGCATAAGGGAGCTTAATGGAAACAGCCTAGGGAGATGGTCATGTGCTGTGCCCCAATACTGCTCTCTCAACTAGGCCATGCATACATTATAGATAGCAAATCTATCACACCCATTTATATAGGTGCAAAAATCTGGCACGCAGGTAGGTTAAATGTCTTTTTCTCAAGTATCAATATCTGACTCACCTCATACATATTGATTACAAATCCTGAACATGGTCCCACTAAATAAAACTCTTTTATTCCATGCCCAAACATCACAGAGCAAAGATATACTCATAAGATTTATCTTAGTTTGGCGTATAGTCTACATGAAAAGCCCGCCTTCTAAATATTCTTCAATTTTCATTCTGTGCAGGCTATCAGTATCCATATTTTAAGTTCTGTTTGATTAGAATAATCCACTTGGGGCTTTTCAGATGTTTGGGCAACAATGCCTCGGATTCCCAGTTGGCATGGTCAAGAAATGATGATTTGATTACGATTCAGAAATATCACGTGCCTGATGTGTGTTAATGTTGCTTGCTGACGATGAGCAGAGTATGCATCCTCTTGGACCATCACACAAGGGTGTCTACTAAACAGAATGACATAAGTATAGAGAAATGTGCCAGAGGCTTTGATACTTATGTATAAATCAGTTTTTTAAAGTACCTACAACTTATGTGTTATGAGTCACTTGCATGATTAAATGCCCTTGAGGAAAAGTCACCCTTTCTGTACAGATAGTCTTCAACCTGTTAACACAACTGGTACCAGAATTTCCATCGTTAAGCACTTGTTAAGTGATCATGCCTGATTTTATGACTTTTTTTTACCATAGTTGTTAAGTGAATCACTGCAGTTGTTAAGAGAAGCATACAGAGAATCCTTAAAGGGAATCTGGCTTCCCTCGTTGACTTTGCTTGTCAGAAGTCAGCTGGGAAAGTTGGAAATGGCAATCAGTGATCCTAGGGTGGGATGGTAAATACAGTACATGCTGGTTGCCAAGTGGCTGAAATTTAATTATGTGATTGTGGGGATTTTGCAACCATTCTAAGTGCGAGGAGAGGTGATAAGTCACTTTTTTCAGTGCTGTTATAATCTCGGACAGTCACTATGTCAACCTTGAAGCTGGCCTGACTGAAGCCATTTTGACCGCTTCAGTGTTGCCACACTGGAGCTGAGGGATAGGGAGGGGGGATTTGAGATAGAGGGGAACTTGTAGCCAAAACAAAATACTTTATCTTGAGAACCAAGGAAATTCTCACACCTGGCTGGAGGAAGGCAGAGTGATGTTATCCAGTTGCCAGACCACCTGTAATCAACCATCTTCTTGAATAAATGACATTTATTTAGTTATTTGATTGATTGGCTCATTTAAAAGGCCACTTGGCTCCAAATTGTTTCTATTTTATATAGATTTCTTTTGCACCTGGCCTGTACTCTTGGGAACGCAAAGAATGAATTTTGATGATGCCTGGGTTCTGTATGCTTTTTATTCCCTCCAGTACTGTAGTTGAGCTAAGGGGGAAGACATTACATTAGAAAATAATGCAAAGGCAGAACAGGAAAGTGCACTTCACACTTTTGTTAGAGTGTAAAATAAATACATGTAATAGGAAATTGATTGCTTCCCTCTATAATAATCTGTTTATATATGAACAGTGTGAAATTTGTGACCTTGTGTCCTGGGAGGGAACATTCATAATCTTGTTCTCTTTTTCTTGCAAAGATAGTCCACTTTGTTATTTTTTTGACAGGGCTAGTTCTGAAACAACAAACAGGGAAACATAAATTCAATCAAAGGAAAACAACAATCCATATCATGTACGGTACTTTTTAAGATGCTGCAGAAAAAGCTCTAGGGCTCAGCCTTTAATCTCATGTAGTCAAAACATACATAAAGCAAAAGTAATTATAAAGAAAGCAACATTTATTATTAGATGAAAACTGGCTTGTATTGATTTAGATAAACAATTCACAAATAATTCATAAATGATCCTTTTGCTTTGTCAGAAGCAGGTTCATTTCAATTGAATAAACATCTGGTTTCATAGGACAATATTAATAAAGCCACTTCATCGTCTACTATAGTAATGCTGGGCCTAACGTTCTGGCACAGCGGTCGATGACAGCTCCAATGATAACACTGAAGAATTTTAAAATATTATCATTACAAAGTTTATCTTCATTTTTAACCTCAGTCTGCTGCGTTAGAATTTCCAACCATTAGTTCCAGAACTCCTTTACGATTCCACCTTTATTTAGAGATACAGCTCCCTATGATGTCATGATACAGTTTGGTCTAGTGGTTAAGGCACCAGGCTAGAAAGCTAAACAAACAAACAAACAAATAGCTATTTACACCCCTGCTGCACACTTCTGTGAGCATAATTGTTGGTAGCAGAAATACTGTTGAGATGCTGTATACTATTCAGTATATTTTTATTTCTTTAAATGTGGGATGTGTGATGAAGAATGAAAATAACATGCTGCAACTGAAATATTCTATGGGCAATAAAATAATGAGATGATTTACAAAATCTGAAAGGCAAAGGTGATGAGGTGATACTGTTCACCTCATGTTTATGGAATAATCTGTTTAAAATTTCCAACTACTACCGGTATTACGTTTATTTTGCACGTGCAAATTAGATTTCCAATCTGCTAACTGCTTAGACTTTAACAAATTCCTCAGGAATATTTTAGATATAATGCATAGAAAAATAATACATAATTCATCTCATCTTAAGAAGTTGTAGAGATTATTCAGGTGGAGATATACAAATGTCATAGAAAGATGCATTTATGCATGTTCTTGGATGTCTCCAAGGTAGTTAGAGCTGTCTGTAATAAATTTGCACCATCAAATAGTAAGAACAGTCAGCATACTTGAGAGAAGGAAATGTGGAGAAAAGTAATAATAGTAAGCAATTTTACCCAAACAAGGGGTGGCATTATTTTTGAAACTGAATATTACTCAGCAATTTATATCAGTGGCTCATACTCCATGATTTCAGTTTCCTGTTTATGGAGTTTAAATAGATTCAGTTAGTCAGCATTTAATCTAGGACATAAAAATAGAATTATCCAGTATATGTGTGTGGAAGAGTCTGAGAAGTGGGATGGAGTTACACCTTTAGACAGAGTCATTTTCCCCTCCACTCTTTGTTTCAATGGAATTGTGAGATCCTGACTGGATTCAAGCTGTCTGTGTTGCTGGAACTGTGTTAAATTTGCTTTGTTGAATAAAACCCAACTGACTGAGTTTACACCACACATTAAACCCTGATGTGCAGAAGTGAAATCAAAATAATTCTTACCGGGTGCATTGGCTCCAGTTCCCCCAATCAACATGCAGTCTTAGACAGCTATATGATAATCTTCTTGAACCCGATTTGCTAGAGATATGGTAGGAAAATCCCTTCATCCCTAATGAGTATGAGGTTGGCTGATAGCAAACTCTCTTTGTATAAAAGCCCAACTCTTTCCTCTGTATCTGTGATATTTCCAAATTGCATTTTTTTAAACAGAATTTGATTGGAGACCAGTTACCAATTAACTTACTGTTATTTTTTATAATCTGATTGAATTCTTAAATTCATTAGTCAGAGTAGAAATTTATCTGGTTTAAGACAGACTTCAAAGCAAATGATTTATTCCCAGCTCTGCCATTTTACATACTCTAACCACGTCTTATAAGTCAACTGATCTAAACAATAAGATTCTTCTTGATCTGATCATTCAGTTGAATCACCCAATAATCTTGTGGCTCATCTCTTTATATGATACCTCACCCTGTGCTTATTGCTTGAGAAAGAAGATGGGAAGAGAGGACATTGTGTGCTATTAGTATTATTTTCATTAGGAAAACAGTTGAGAAAGTATAGGAATATTTCAGTACCATCTTCACATATATGCAGTAGTACATGTAGAGTCTTAAATTATGAAATTTCATTAGGCTCTTGTCTAATCCTTATTTGTGTGTATGGGCTATGTAAAGCAATTGAAAGAGATGTTTCAAAAAAGTATTAATACATGGAGATTCTCAGTCATCCAGGTCCTGGTTGTCCCAAAGGTACTTTTTCAAAAGGCAACTGGACTTTATTTTTCCTCCTAGGAAGTCCAGTTGCCTTTTGAAAAAGCACCTTTGGAACGACCCATGTAAAGCACTCTTCTTCATATCATAAAGACAGCTTTGTCTTTGGAAGACTCATGTGACTCTTTCAAAACTTTCTGATTGCCTGTGCATCCACACACAATGTTTTTGCTGGATCCACTAACATGTGTTTTCAAGCAACTCCCTCAAATGCTTTGCACAATCTTCATGTCAAAGGACTTTGCTGTCATACTTCTCCTATGATTGATGCCTGTATATACTTTGCTTACTTGCCTGGTGAATTCTCTTTTCATTCCTTTTTTTCCCCTCCCTTAGGGAGTGAAGAGGAGAAGAAGGAAAACAAGTTCGTAAAGTTAAATATTTCTTGGGTGGAACCAATGCAAGAATACGCTGTCCTTTCAGAAGAATTAATAAAATGTATCCCATCTCTCTCACTCTCTCTTTCTCTTTCTCTCGCTGTTGGCATCAGTTAAGGCAAAGTAAAGAGGAGAGAGAGAGTAGAATAGAGAGGAGAGAGAGAAGAATCAAAGAACCAAAGACAGTAAATGTCTTAGAGGCAGGTAGAATATGTAAAGGGTGCATGAAGGACTGGACACGTTCTCCCATATGTCAAAAAACTATTTTTCACTACCATGAATCAGGGTGCTTAATGGACCTATTCCCAAGAACTGTTTCCACCTCCATCTCCATTAAAAAGTTACTCTCTTATATTCAATTTGATCTTAGGAAAAGTTTAAAATATGGTTGTTTTGCAACATGCCTCCAAATTCATTTACAATGAAATACATACACATTGGTCTCTTGTAGATGTTTACAGAGACTTATTACAAGATCATAAAAATAGCAAAATAATTCATTTTAATACACAAGGTAGGTTTATCCAGCCAACTCAATTCAAATTGAGAGCACAATTTCTACATTTACAATAAAATGTTAATCCCAATTCAACCACGGTCTAATGGAGTACTTTTAGGTCTCATTTTCTGACCCTTGTGTTTCTTGAGTTACTCAAATGTATTGGAAAATTCAGGTTCAATAATTAATAATAATTCTTCTGATGAAGTCCTATTTGAACATTAAAGTTTTCCCTCTGACATTTGTTTATATAGTAATTTATATCTTAGAGGGTTTTTTTATGCTGTCATTTATCCTGTTAAAATGGATACCATAACATTCAATCTACAACCATGAGCTTGTCTAAAAGAAGAGGATGCTTTTCTTTTTTTCAATGTGCAGATAACAGAACCAGCTGATTTTGTCTTTAATTCTGGGGGCAGGACATTTCTGCCATGGCCCCAGAGGGCTGTAACCTAAGATATATAGGTGATTGTACAATACACGCATAATTTTGATTTCCAGCGCATTGTTGTTTATCACTCACCATTGGCTGCTTAAAATGGTTATGTCAGTCTTCCTAATGGCAGGAGTAGCTATATCCCTAATTCACAATGTAATAATATTTGCACTTACCTATAAAGTTCATCCCAAACAATATAATCAATTTAGGAATAATCATGAATAAGTCAGTCAATACTCTTGAGATTTTCAATCACATAGTATGTTTAGAGTCGTGGTGGGGCACTGGTTAGAATGCAGTAGTGCAATCTAAATCTGCTGACTGCTAGCAGTTCAATTCTCACTGGTTCAAGACTGATTCAACCTTCCATCCTTCCGTAAAATGAGGACCCAGATTGTTGAGGGCAATAGGCTGACTCTGTAAACCACTTAGAGAGGGCTGTAAAGCACTGTGAAGCAGTATATAAGTCCAAGTGCTATTGCTATATAATGTAATATTTTCCATTCATTGTACCCACTCCCAAAATGGTGCCTGTTTCCAGGAAGCCACTACGTGGCCTTAGTGTAAAAATAAAAAACTGCATGGCAGATCAGCTGCTTTCCAGAGATGTACAGAAAAGTAAGTGGATCCACTTGTGATGGGGGCGGAGGTGTGGGACTCAGCAGGGTGGGTAGCAGGCACAAGGTCTGTGGGATGGGGACAAGGTGGAATGGGGGCAAAGTCATCCCTGTAGTCGGCTTTAAGAGTGGTTGGATTGCCAAGCACCCAATTTTTGTTCACATGAGTGCAGCCGTATCTTTGGGCAAGGGTTGTAAGTCCCTGCATTCAGTACCATTGTAATTTCAAATGGTTGCTGAACAAGCTATCGTAAGACAAGGACTACATGTAAAATCTTCCCCCTAATTGATTCTATTGTCCATAAAATTATACAAACTCTAAGCACTGAGTGATGGCAGATCCACTGTCTGTAGAATTCGGTACCCAAATGACATTTCGTAATAATAGTCAGTACTTCCCAATCAGATGTCCTTCAGACAATTTTAAACATTACTCCAAGACGCACAGCCATACTAGGAAGTCTGAAATTCTGTAGTACTAGATTGGAGGAAGCCAATATAAATGTAGGTAGTGAAAGATGTGTGCTGCCTTGCTCTAGAAAGCTAGAATTGTACCCAGAGGGAAAACAACATGAGATAAACTTAGGGGTAATCTCATTATATTATTTATTTATTCAAGTATTGGGGAGCTATTTCGGTCCTTCAGGATGTAATTCATTGTGGCAGAATTGTGCTGATATAAAGGCACCATAATACTTCAGGGAAACACCAAACAGCATTGAAAGATCTCAAATTCAATATCCGGCATCTCAAGGATCAAGAGGGAGTGATGGTGACGTTGGGAAGAAGCTCTGCAGTGTCTGTGCCATTCTGAGCATACAGTATGTAACTAAACTAGATTAAACAAAAAGTATTCTTTCCAGGCCTTTGCGTGCATAGGCATGAAAACATCAAGAGACTAGAAATTTACTTTAGTATGTTTGAGAATGAGGATTTTGCTTATGGAAACCTAACATACTGAAGCAGACTAAAGGAATAATAAAAAAGAAATGTTTTGAACATATGGAATCCATTTGTATGGAATATTTTAAAATGTCTCTTTCTTAACCCCTGGATTTCTTCTATTTGCTATGTACTTTTCCATTTTCATCATCGAACTGAAAAGATCTTAAATATTTATTAAAATTGCAAACAGCAACTTATTTATCCCAGAGATTAGATAACTGGTAATAACAGGAAAGAAGCCTAATGTGAACATCTTAACTTTATACAGGTAGACTTCAACTTACAACAATTCGTTCAGTAACCATTCAAAGTTACAATGGCACTGAAAAAAGTGACTTTTGACCATTTTTCACATTTACGACCATTGCAGCATTCCCAGATGATCAAACTCCAGTTGCTTGGCAACTGGTTCAAATTTATGATGGTTGCAGTGTCCCTGGGTCATATGATCTCCTTTTGCGACCTTCTGACAAGCAAAGTCAATGGAGAAGTCAGATTCACTTAGCAACCTTGTTACTAACCTAACAATTGCCATGATTTACTTAACAACTATAATGTTATTATTGGCAGGCTTCCACAATGTGTTCATAACATTTCCCATCAAATAACCTGAGAGATAATTAACAAATGTTTTTTCTTAATTTTAGAATAAAAAGTGTCAATTACAGCTACTTGAGACTTAGGTGATATTATCATCACAGTAAGAACTACGCTAAATGCCATTTATACTGCCCCAATCAATGGGACACACAAGGACGCACTGTTTTCTTGCTCAAAAATTAGAATTCAAGAGGGTCCAACTACAAAACATTTTTCTGAAACCTAGCATGCTTCACATGCTCATCGGCATCTAATGGCCTGCAATTCTGTTCAAAATAGTATATTGAAGTTCTGCAGGAGTTTGCCAGGAGATTCAATGGCAAACAGAAGACATATGGATTTCCATTCCCTTAAGTGGAATTGAGTACACTATTTTAGGCAATGGACTCTTAATGCTTCCAAGGCACTCTACATATATTCCATCTGCCTCCTGAACACTGTCCACCCAAAAAAAAGAGAAAAAAGATAAGAACCAGAGGCGATACAGTTACGACCACAATTGAGCTAAAAATCCATGTTGCTAAGTGAGAAATTTGTTGTGAGTTTTGCCCTATTTTATGACTTTTTTGCCACATTTGTTAAGTGCAGTTCTTAAATTAGTTAAGACCGTTGTTAAATAAATTTGGCTTTCCCACTGACTTTGCTAGTCAGGTCATTAAAGATGATCACATGATCCCAGGACACTGCAACCATCATAAATATGAACCAGTTGTCAAGCATTTCAATTTAAATCACATGACCATGAGGATGGTCATAAGTGTAAAAAATGGCCATAAGTCACTTATTTCAGTGTCACTGTATCTTCAAACGGTCACCAAATGACTGTTGTAAATCAAGGACTATCTGTATCGAGATCTTGTGGATTCTAATTACATTCTGTGAAATTGAGTGATTGCAATACTTTCCATTCCATTAACATCAGATGCAGATTAAGCCAGTTTTATTTGAACTTCTAATGTAAGAAACATGAAATTGGGAAATTAATTGTTTATTAATCATAAGATAAAATATTTCTAAAATAATCTTCATATTCCTAAATTAAGAGGTTGCCTAACAAAATATTTTTTGTTTGTTTTTATTTTGTGGAACCAGCAATAAAACCTGTCTATTCTGAAAATTCCCACTAGGCAAAACATGGTCTGGTTAGGATTCTTTTCATATGTATTTTAATTTGAGGGGAAAAATTGAAAAACGGATAATGTATACATTATAGTTAGTGTGAGATTTCCAACATTATGCTTGTAGAACAATAATTGTATATGTATAAGAGGCTCTCAATTTACAGAAGAAAAATAAAGGATTTAAATTATTAAAATGATTAAATTATTAACATGATAAATTCAATTGCTAATATAATTTAGCTTCATTCATCTTCATATGGCTACTCCTTGACCTTAAATGATAATAGTAACACTAATTTCACACTACCTGTAAAGTTTAAAAAAACCTAGGTGCAACAGTTGCATATAAATATAATTGAACTGACTGTTATTAAATATGCATGTTTATATGTGATCTTCCTCCATAACAATCAGGTATATGATAACAATACAGACAGGGATATAGACAAGTTTCCTTCTGTGCTTTAGAAGTCCCGTAAAAGACTGGTATGTAACCCAAAGGTCGTTACTTATTATACAAAAGCAGAGCTCTGCTAATGAAATGAATAAGATAATGGATTCCGTTTGAGTGAAACCATTTTTAAAGTCTTGAGTACTTCTCCCTAACTACTAACATTGCACAGTAAATATGATTCTTGGTTACTGTTATTTAACACGGGACAAAATAATTAGAGTATGCTGGAGAACAAGCTGTTGCAATATCTTGCTGATTTTTTCCCCCACATAGGAACTTATAGCTGGATGGCTGCCAGTAGAGGAATGCAGGAAACCAAACTGTGTTGTAAGATCTGATCCTTGTTGCATATATTTTATGTTCAAAAAGTTTTGTTTAAGTGAACAGTGGCAGGAGAATTGTTTTTCAATGATCAGAAAATTTAGGCAAAAATCAAGATATTATAGTAAGGTTGGATATTTTAAAAAGCTTAAACTGACAGTTACCTTAGTTAAGGAGTGTTCAAAACTAAACTGGAACTTTGAGAGCTAACCAGACCTATTTGTACTTTTTTCTACTTTTCTCAACTACTTGAAACACTTGTGTATAAACCTTGACATCAGTGAATGGATGTTAGTTGAATAATTTTACTTTAAATATATTCCAAGGGAACAGGAAGGGTAACTATTCATTTAAAATTAAGTAACACAGCTTTTCTATGGATGGATCATAACAATAAGATCACAGACTCTTAAGAGTGTGTTCTAGACATTTCAAAATGCAATTGCCTCAATTCCAAGCTGCAGTTGTATTCTGGTTCTTTGAAGAAAATCTCTTTGTGAATGAGTGAAAATCACTTTTAACTAGACATGCATAGCATTAGATTAGATATATATAGCATTTGTGTGATCATTTCGCTGTATTCAGGTATGAATTGTTTTTGTAGCAACTATAGCCGTGTCAAATAAAAACACAAAGGTCAATATCCTACAAAACACAGTAAAACAAAAAAGGCAACAAAGTTTTGTCACACTGAATTGTCTCAAAGAGAACTACAGTAGTAGTTTGGGCTAATCAGTATATCATAGGAACTCCTGTTGTTTCATTTTGGTTTAGTGAACACATTTTAGAGCTTGGTGGTATATATGAACCAAGTCATTATGGCTTGCTCAGCAAACCATGATAAAAACCACGGCCTAGTTCAATTGACTAATCTATAGTTTATTATAATAATACTTATATTAACTTATAGAAACCTAGGTCATTCAAGTTTTAAAGTTGTCTCCTTGCCAGAAAGCATTGTAGTTTCAAATGAGAGGCTGGGCAAAATATAAGAAAATCTCCTTTTTTGAAACTAGATGTCTGAAGATTGCATCTTTCAACTCTTGCACTCTGATATCAGAAAAAGGTGGATACATTCAAGAAACACTGATTCTTGATTACCACTTGATTTTTGAGAACTGAAGTTATTTTAACAAATTTAAACCTGAGAATATTTACAAGCTAAATGTATCTAACAAGAAACATATATCCAAATAACAGATAAGAATTTGAAAATTTTAAAAGACTGATAACAGAACGTTTTAAAGCTACTATTCAACCCAGCTAATGTGCTTAAATAAAACTGTTCAGAAAGCTTCAGTGTACAATATTATGTTACATTAGTTATGAGAGTGCTTGTCCCTAAACTGCAACTGTGGAAAGTCAAGGCTAATACTGACAGTCACGTAAGTATTTTAGAAACAAATCAGTAATTAAAAAGAAATAATCCAACATTGCATTATCATCATGTTTTTTTTCCCAGATAGATTTTTTAAAAGAACAGTTCACTGAACAAAACTAATTGCCATGGTTTGCATATAATATTATGCCATGAGTGAATTCACCCATCATTATAAGTTAAAAATAAACAAACTACAACACTGAGTGTTTAGGGAGAGAAGAAACTCTGTATGAAAAGTTGTTCATTTCCCATGAAAAGAAGCAAGAAGTTCTGGACAAGAATTAGCTTGCAATTACTGGTATTTGAAAGAATTCCACTGAAAATAGCAGCAACTGAGAAATGCAGCTACTAATCTTCCTATTCCAAAACTAAGTAAATAACCTGCATATGTATTCCCACTTGCCTCCTTATTAATTCTAACATGCATATAGCATCCACAATTTTTTTTAAAAATCCACTGACAAAGCTTCTTTAATATATTCACAGCAACAAATCAGATCAGTACCTCCAAACTATTGTGAAAATATTTTAAATTATTTCTTAAGTTATACAGATGTGTAACTTAAGGAATCATTTGAAATACTTGACCAAAAGTTACTCAACTATTATCACAAAATTCAAGGGAAGTGCCTTTTTTTTTTAAACTCGTGTGCTAATTCCCTTCTAACCTTCATGGTTGTTTCACTGTCATTTCAGATCTTCAGATCAGGCGATACCTTTCTTTCATCTGAATGTAGTTCTCAGATAATATTAAACCAGGATTTAAACCATCATTTGTAGAACATAAATTTATCTTGGTAGCATTATGTTTGTTGATGGAGGTACAGAAAAGAACATTAACCATCAAATGGAATGGCGGCCGTATTTTAACATATGCATCCAATTTGGTCTACGGCAGCCATAAGCCACAAAAATAAAACTCTTCAAGAGTGTGGATATACCAGATGCAATATATGTTTGTGAAACATGGAAGGGTACAATCAAGATGATTAAATGGTTAAATGTTTTCCAACAACGCTGCTTGAGAAGAATCCTCCATGTTTCATATCGTGACCACATCACTAATGAAGAGGTGCTACAAAGATCAAATCTAGAACACCTATCGAGAACTGTGAATGAATGTCACATGCAGCTTGTTGGCCATATTTTATGTATGCCTAAAGACCAGCATCCAAAAATTGCACTATGTTGGATACCTCCTAGAAGAAAGAGAAGACAAAGCTGGCCTTGGAGAACTTGGTGCCAGACACTTAAGGAAGATCTTAAAATTATTAATGTCTCTTGGGATGATGCTGAAGATGCTGCAGATGATTGAAACCGCTGGAAAACACTTGCTGCACAATGTGCTCTACACAGGACCTAATGATGATGATGATTTGTAGAACAATTCATAATCGCCTAATTCACACACATAATCCCATTCTAATAACAGTTTAAAGTTGTGTGTGAACGAAGTTATATATAAAATTAGTGGATTTAGTAAAAGAATAGAAGAATATCTTTCTTGCCATAAAACTATAAGAATAGTTCAGCCTTTTAAAATTGTAACACAGGCATATTTTCATATTGATGCAGTGAGATATGCAATATCTTTCTATATTTAAAAACATCAGTAATACTAGTGGCTGAGGGTAGTGGTGGCCAGTCAAGGTGATGGCCATAACTGCACAATCAATGGCCCAACTCCCTTATGCATTCAAAGCTCATACAAAAGGGGGTGGAGCTTCAACCAGCAGATTTTAAATTTGCTTTGCATATTTATGTATTAGTTGGCATAGACATATAAATTTGAATCTCTATCTATGGAACATATTCACATGAGAAGCACTTCAATGAGACTGTCTCTAACCAAAATGCTTCACTTCCTTAACGATTAGCATCAGGAAGGATAAGAATCAGGAAGAATAAAAATTGCTATAATTTCTCAAACAACAGCTACCAGTACTACGTAAGACAAGCGCAATATAGAATGCGTATATACATCTAGAATGCTGGCACCATTTTCTTGAACAAGTAAAACTGCAGCACTTGTTCATTTGTCCTAATATTATTCCTACTTCATACATTCCATATTCAAATTATTTTATTGAGGGAAATTAAAAACAAGGCAGTGTCTTTCCCCTTTATCCGCCTGCCCCTCCTTGAAGAATGTCAGACAGCACTTTTTTAAATTCAATTTTTAAAAAATATATTTCAGAAATAAGAAGACAATGGAAGCTTTCTGAAAAGCAGCAGAAATGTTTGAGAAAGTATCTCAATACTCATACTCAATACTCATACTCATACCTCATAACTAAAAAGTAGTTAAAAAGTATTTCTGAATGTGATTTAAAATGGAATGTCACAAACTCAGTTTCCTTTCAAAGGCACCAACTGCAGTTTGAGCAAAGTGACTCACCCCATCTTCCAGAACTCTAAAACTTGCTGGAGACCACTGTGTTGTGATCTCCTTGCAGGGAGCAACTGTTTGCAGCACTTGTGACTGATCTCACATCCTCTCCTTGTCCACAGAGGAATTACAAATAGCCAGTCTATTCACTGGCTCTTCATTCTACTGTGGTCATTGGTTCTGCTTTTTCACAGAGCCATTTTCAGTTGGCTATTTCTTTCCCTAGAAATGAAGATCACCTGAAAATTTCAGAACATTTGGGCAGGTATAGAGGTAAACAAACAAACAAAAAATCAAAGAGTGATGCAATGGCACTGTTAAACAAACTTCATAGATTCAATCAATAGGAGTCAATCCTAACTTAAGAAAGTCTTAACATTCTTTATGACCAGCATAACATTATATGTTTTGGTCAACCTGCAGAAAGTTACCTTGATTGTGCATAATTAGCTATGTATTTTTCTAGAATTTTACCAATTATATTTTTAAATGCTGGAATAAAAATAAAAACAAATATTTTGGCCTAGGCCACCAATCTCCATGCCCGTGTACTGTAATGTTGCTACTGGAACTTCAAGCAGGAAGACTGGAGCAACTTCAATGTATGGTGTGAATTTTTTCTCCAACTATATGCAGATGTACTTCTGTACATTATCAAGCCAGGATAATAGCATTTTTCTAAATTTGGAACCAATTTAAATATGCCATATCTATGCAGTAGAGAAATAACTAGATGTCCTTCTTCAACTGAGTTGAACTGGATATACTATTCAGTAAATTCTTTTTAAAAGTTTTTTGTCTAGTAGTAGATTAACAGCCCAGTATAAACAAACTTGTAGGGCTATAATTAGATTGTTTTACTAAAATGTGAATATGTTCCAGAACATATTCAAAAAGCATTCTAACAATACAGAAATAGGTTGATTCTAAAGACTTCTCCCAGCCGCCACTAAAAATGAGACACCAGCAGAAAAAAGTGATAGAGGGTATGTAAATTGAGTAAAATACCTTTTCCAGCATCTCTTTGGGTTAAGGCCTCAATTAACATTTTAACACAGTGGGTTCTTAACCCTCTAAAGAACAGAAATCATGAGCACAAAATATGCTAATATACGTGTATTTTTTTCTAACCAACAAATAACTTCACTGAACAGTAATGCTTCCTGGCTTTAGCAAGTTTCAAGTGACAATGTGGGCCAATGTTTAGAATCAAAATAATCAACTGCCAGAAAAATCTTCCAAACAACAGACACATGCATGCAAGCATTACTCTTTGAACCTTTAGTCGTATCCCACTGATATAATTCAGTATCCTTTTATTAGATAAATGGTCCAAGTTTCTATCCAAAGTTGTATTACACAGAAATATTTTATGCTGACATATTAAGAAAGGAAATACAGCAATGCTGCATTGTTGCTTGTGTACTTAATATTCTGGTAAAAATAATAAATAGTATTTTTAATCAACACAGAATCTAAAATGATTTTAAATTTTGTTGCTTTATCAACATTTAACATAGTATCTAGTGTGCAAGTTATATAACTAGTTATGTTTGAGTCACTATGAGGTTTGAAATCAAGCCCTGTCAGAGGTGCCAACCCTTCATTCAATCATAAAAATGTCATTTACTAGAAAAAAAAAAGAAAAATGCTAAAGGCACAAAATCGCATAGCTGCTCTAATAGGAATTTGTAAACAGAGAATTGGCTGAATTTAAGAAATTCAAACCAAGGAGAATTTTTAAAAGGCGTATGAAGCGGACACTAGCCCACTTCCTTAAAGACCTCGACATGTTGAGGTCTATAGCATATGCACTAAAATACCATATTTCAAAAAAGCAATAAGGCAAATAGTATAATCATTATTTCAAAAGACATTATGATGGTAGTGTAGGCATTTTGGGTATAATTTAGTTACAATGTATAGTATAGTCTCTGCTATGAATGCATAATTACTTTCTCCTTATGCAATTATTAGGTTCTGGAATTCAGAACAATTACAAAAAAGAGCTTTGCAAAACACCCTGAGAGGTGTTAATGGTCATTAGAGCAGCATTTGCCTCTGTGGTTGATTCCATCTGCAATCCAAGAAATAGCCACCATTGTAAAGTTTATTAATTAAGCAACATTAAACGTTGTCATATTTGTGAAGAGCTTCTTCTAACTTTTGGGTCACTTTTTGAAAAAAAAGGATTTGCTGTTGTAAGAAATGCTGCATTTGTGATTTGAAGTCCCTGACTCGAATTCTATGGAAATGGTGAATTTCCGCCAAAGTGGCAAATGAAATAATGTTACAACGATCCTGAATCCCATCAGCCTTCTGGATTTCCATTTTTCCTTCTTCTACATGCCGCTTACTTTCCTTCACTTTGGTAAGGGCTCCTGCACGTTGGATAAAAATAACAAAAACAAAACCATTATTGAAAGATGAAAAATAGGTTAAAACATATTACTAATTTCTACAGAAATTATAAATGGTTACAATGCTATATGAAATAGACACTGTAGGTATAAATCTTGTCATTTTGAATATGTCTGATTTGTTTGACTAAACAAAAACCAGAAAAATTCAGCAACTCAAACATCTGTTTTGCCTTGAATTTAAGACATGCTTGAATTGGAATAGCTGTTCTCTTTCAAAATAGTAAGTAAATATAGTGGTTATCAATCTAAGATATTATCTCTCCCCATTCTGTAATGTTCTGTATTTAAGAATAGGGAACAAAAAGTAAGTAAAAGTGAACAAAATATCATCCAAACTTGTTTATTTATCAAATAAGAATTATTTTCTCACTGAGCACATTTGGTATTGCTAGAGGTATTTTGAACCACTCCCTGGAATTCTCTTGTTTGCTTAAATAGACTTCAAACCAACAAACCGTTGTCTTCAGACTCATTTGAAGTAAATCAAATCAAATTTGAAGAACCATTTAGAAAAGAGTTGTCCAACCATGGCAACTTTAAGACTTGTGGACTTCAGCTCCCAGAATTTCCCATCCGGTTGGTTGAAAATCACATTGTAACTGCATAATAGTCTGAAACATAAAACCATGCTTTGGATATGTTCTCATAGTTCTGTTAATTTTATTTTGTAAACCTTTTAGATAAGCCATTAAAAATGTTAAGTGCTACACACATTTTAGTACACTTAAATCTATGGCTAAATTTGTACTTTCAGAAAGACATACAGATCAAACATTTGTCCCAGCTTCCCTCAATCTATTTTTTTTAAAACAGTGGTCATAAACATCCCAACATAAATCAATGGTGCTTCCATCCCTCCGGAGTCTGTTGCCAGAGATTAAAGCATGCTGGAACTGCAAGAAAGGCAACTCTGAAAGGTAACCCTAGAATCAATGTCTCCTCAAACCAGCATTATGTTAAACCATTTTAATATTAATTAGCCATAATAGGATTTTAATTACTAAGCAAGGTTATTTTACCTATTGGATTAAAAAAAAAGATGCAGCTACTACTAAATTAAGCCAAAGTGCTTCCTGAGTCTTACAGGTAGAATATGTAAGCATTGTATGGAACAAGTCAGCTTGTTGGAGCAATTGCTTTAAATTTTTTAAAACTTTCCAAGAGAATTTGCTGAAGAAGCTCTTTCAAATTCTCTTTCATAGAGAAAAGACAGTTCATAAAAGTACTGTGAGATACAGTGGTTGCCAAATTTCCAGGAACCATTATTCTGAATTCATTACTGACATGCAAGTTTCTAAATAGCATCAGGATTTCCAAGATTCCTAGAACTCAATTGGAAAATCCATGACTTACATTACAGTAGGTGGTACTATAAAGTAACAGTTGAGTGAGCTGATTGATTCTGGAAGTGTCCTCAGTTTGTAAAATATTTACTACAAGTGCTAGTGGGAAGGGATGAACTGGTTAGACATTATTTTCACATTGTCTATATAGGTAGTCCTTGACTTATCACTACTCATTTATGGATGATCAAAACTATAGCCTTGAAAAAGTGACTTACAATTCATCCTCAAAATTACAAATTGCAACCAGCTAGCATTTACAACAGTGGCAGCATCTTGTGATCATGTGATTGCAATTTGTGACCTCCCAGTGGCATCTGACAAGCAAAATCAATTGGGGAAGCCGATTCACTTAATGATTGTGTGACACATTTAATGACTACATAGCTTAAGGACAACAGCAATTAGTTTAATGACTGGTAAAAATGGTTGTAAAATTGGATCAATTTTAAACATGTAATGACATACTTAAACTGCATCACTTAGCGACTGAAATGCTGGTTGCAACTGTGGTTGTAAGCTGAGGACTACCTGCACTTTGTTTTAAAAAGATATAGATCATATCTTCAAAATTGGGTATCATAAAGAATCCTATCGCTGAAGGAGGGTCAGGAGAAGATTCCACAATGCGGGCACCACAGTTCCGTAGACAACAGAAACAGGCCCACTCTGCTGGAACTAGGGTGATTTACCATAGAAAATCTACTTTCAAAATATGAAGCTATAGAAACCACACAGAGACCAACTATTCTAAGTTAAAAATCACAGAAGAGTACAGGCTAGGCCTGGGGAAGCTATGACGCAATTAACACACAAACAAAAAAAAAACTTTACCTGCCCTTTCTTAATGACATTCCATTTATTATTCATTTATTTAAATTTATATGCCATTCATCTCCCCAATTAGGTGACTCTCTACAGATCATAAAAAGATAAGCACAAAAAATAATTAAGATATTAAAACTATGCAAATTCAAAATTCAAAACTATAGCAACAAACAAACAAACCAGGACCAAGAGACAGATGGCATGGAAAGGAGGTCTTCTTATCCTGTCAACCACATCCAGCAGTGAGTGCCCCCCCCTCCCATGCCCCACTCAGGGCACCAAACCAACCAGCAAAACTAAATTGTAATATCCTTTGAGAAGACCAAAAGGGTGGGAACAGTTCTCATCTATGGTGGTAGCGTATTCCACAGGGCTGGGGTCACAGCAGAGAAGGCTCTTCTCCTTGACTCCACCCACTGAAATTCTTTTGCAGATGGAGTCCATAGCCTAGTCCCATTGGGGTGAGATGGCTCCTCAGATATCCTGCTTTCCCCTTCCTTGTTGCAAGAAATGTTCTGTCTTGATTAATTCAGTAAATATTATTCTTAATAGCAGTTCTCTTCCCAGAAAAGTAAAGCTAACGTCTTATATTTGGTTTATCAGTGTGTAGCTGATAAGGGTTTTCAGATCCAGATAAGGTTAGCATTGCATTGCTATGGGAGCTTAATATAATTCTTAGTGTTATGACATATTTAAAATATAACAAATTTTTGAACTACTTTCTTTTCTTTAAAAGAATGCTTACATTAACCTTTTAGTATGGTTTAAGATGATATGCAATTTCAGTTTCAACTATTAGAGTTTGGAAAGTCCAACTTTTTGTTCTACAGTACAAAGTCTCCACAATCCCATCAAAAACATATTGCACCAATGAAGAGCAGAAACCTATACAGATCCATATCTAGTTCACACATTTGGTTTTGATAGTTACAGTAATACTGAGACAAGGTCCAAATCACAAAACTGTTACAGGTAGATACTATAAGTTTCTGAGAGGAGTAGATCAATCAGTGAGTGAACTGAATTCGATTCCATGCAATTATTATTTTTCTGCACTCATATTCTGAAGTTACTGAATATTAATATCCTGAAAAATGACTTTCCCTAAATTTTAGATCATTGAAAAACAAGAAATAGTACATATGCACAGAGGGCATCAAGATACGAATTCACTTTAACTTGAATGTCTTTGCTGGAAGCAATAGCTTAAAAATTCTGTAACATTGAATAGATTTGACGAAAGTATGCAAAATTTATGTTTTACAATTAAAGACATGTGCTTCAGTGTTTTTTAAATAACAAACTTTTTTGTTACAATAATTTTTCATCTGTTCATTATTAAATAAATAAAACCAAATCAGGAAGACTATTAAGATGATAAAAAGACTGAAAGCCAAGTTGTATCAGAAACAGTTATAGAAAGGATAGTTAGCCTGCAGAAGAAAGTATTGATAGAAGATATCATAGCAGTTGTTAGATAACTCCAAAAGTTTGCCATTGAGGAAGAAGTTAGGCTTGCTTTTTGTTGCTTTTGTAGGCATAAATGGAACCAGTGAAATGGTAAAAAGCAGCTTCAGGTTAGCTGTTAGCCATATGTTTCTTGGATGCTAAGACTGATAACATTTGTTACATTTCAGCTCTTTGATGCACTGCTATTATTTTGGAACAAATCTCCAGAATACTCTTTCCAGCATTCTTGCTTCAGTTTGAATCCAAATAATTTCATTCCTTTACCATGTGTATGCATAAGCAAACATATGCTTGATTAAAAACAAAGATACCTTTTCAAAAGTAGATACTCATCAAATAATCATCATTCTCATTCATCTTTGGATTTCCAAATTGTACTCTTTAATTCTGTCCTGCCCACCCATTCATGTTGCCTAGCAAAATATTTTCCCCCCAGATTGCACTTAATTGGAATGTTTTGCAAAAGTGTCTCTGCTTTTTCCAGGTAACATTTGCCGGGTGTGCTCCAATAAGTATAACATGAGTTGGTATGCTCCAGTAAGCATAAAATGAATTGGTATGCTCCAATAAGCATATATGAGTCGGAACATGAGCATAGAAAGGGAGTTATCAAAATCTGCAAAATAGTTGATGTACAACTGTGATCCAAGTTCAGCCCTCTGGCTACATATTTACAACTTCAATGCACCCCCCAAAAGGGGCAGCCTTAGATTTATTTGGTAAATTTATGGTTGCCCATCTCACATCTGTGACTCTGATGGGAGTCTAAATCATGATGTCGTTCCCACCAACTTCACCCCACCTCACTATGTGGATATTGCTGAATGGGGCCCTCTTCATCTGACACTTCCAAAAATGTTAGACAAAACTAGTGTTTCTCAACTTTGGCAAATTGAAGACATGCAGACTTCAGCTCCCAAAGTGTTGGCTGGAGAACACCTTCAAATTGCCAAAGTTGAGAAATAAAAATATAGACATATAATATCTCATTTTTGAACAGGTTCATTGTTGGAAAAGTTTCAGTTAGTCTGAATATTATTTCACATTTTTGTTAGTGTAACAGAATGCTAAAACCAGTTTTTAATCAACTTCAGTCATCAACTTGACTGAATTGGTATGTACAAGTATAAACTACTAAAATAAAATAAATCAGGGGAGGCATTATAAATTCATCTAAATAGCCCCCTACTGTTTATCCATTTTATTAAAAAAATTAATCAAGAGATTGATTACAAAAACAAATTCTAGACTTAGATATTTACCATATTGTATGACTTTTTCAGCAGGCATACAAAATATCTTTATCTGATATTATTATTATTATTTTTTTAAAAATCTTAAATAGCTTACTTATATTGTGATCGTAATTAAGTGCATTGTGAATCAACCACTGGCAACGTGAAACTCTCAAGTAGTTTGTGCAATTTCCTTTAATGCTTCTGGAATGCAGTCTGGTCCTGACTGGCCTTTTAAGTTGACTAACAGAATGATCACATCTCAGCCACCTCTGCAAATGAATACGACTCATTCTCAACTGCCCAGGTAAACTTTGAGAATAAATGCCCCACAAATGGCTCTTTGTCTGTACAGATAGTCCTCGACTTACATTTCATTTAGTGATCTTTCAAAGTTACAACGGCACTAAAAAAGTGACTTATGACTGTTTTTCACTCTTATGACCATTGTAACATTCACATGGTCACCTGATCAAAATCTGGATGCTTTGCAACTGGCTCATATTTATGTTAGTTGCAGTGTCCTGGGGTCATATGGTCACCTTTTGTGACCTTCTAACAAGCAAGGGCAATGGGGAGGCCAGATTGACTTAACAACCATGTTACTAACTTAACAGCTGCATTGATTCACTTAGCAACTGTGGCAAGAAAGGTCGTAAAATGGAGCAAAATTCACTTAACAATCATCTTGCTCAGCAACAGAAATGTTGGGCTCAATTGTGGTCTTAAGTCGAGAACTACCTGCACTCCATTCCCCAGTCTATTCCCCACTGGACAGGGCACAGTGATTAGAATGCAATATTGCAGTTTAACTCTGTCCACAGCCAAGAGTTCAATTCTGACCAGCTCAAGGTTGACTCAGACTTCCACCTTCTGAAGTTGGTAAAATGAGGATCCAGATTGTTGGGGGCAATATGCTGACTCTGTAAACCACTTAGAGAGTGCTATAAAGCACTATGAAGTGGTATATAAGTCTAAATGCTGTTGCTGTTGCTATCACCTGAACTGAATATAAAGCTTTGCAAAACGCTCTTTGTTCTTATTTCTTTTTGCTCTCGTGGAGAGCCAAAAAATTTGATTGATTCTCTGCATAAAATAAGGAAAGATATGTAATATTCCATTTAAAGATGAGGTCTACTGGTATAGAATAGTTTATCACTTTATCCAGAGTTAAGTAGAACAGTCTTCCAGTATAAGATTTTATTTACTTTTATCATTGTATCTTGATTCTTTCTTCATTATTCTGCTTATATTTTCTTCAATAAATTTTATTGTTTGATTGAGGTAGATTTTGTTGCAGCCTTGGGAATGCATCTTCTTGTATGGCTAAACTGTTTACCTAGATCTAATTTAATCTAAATGGAGTTATTTCTTCTGTTAGACTGCCAACTATTCTGCTGCAGAATTTCCTAACAAACGTTTCGAATTTCATGATACTGTATCTGAACAAGGTTTAATGTGAAACTTTTGAACTCTGGCAATGAAAAGTCTGGGTGGGTTTAGGATTGCCACTGAATGAACCTAAAGGAAAGTGGGAAGTAAACCACAGCTCCCAGTTCTCTCCCCACATTTCTTGGCCCTGGTTACATCAACAACACAACAGGAATTGAATACAGATACTAAACAACAGATATATCTCCAACAGATATCTATTACTTTATATCATATAAGGAGGTCAAAATATGAGGGAAATCTAGTGAAAATTCTCCTAAAATTATCTGGGTCATGCAACCCAGAATGGTTGACTTTTGAAGGAGCAAATGTTCTGTTGCACCCTCCCAACTGTATTCACTCAGTGCATTCAGAAAGAGCTCTTAAACAAATCAGGATATGTTTATAAATGGTTTGTTTAGTGTTAAAATTTGAATTATGATCTCTAGCTTGATCTTTACTAACAAGCCAGCGTTAGTCTGGACTTTGTCTTTCCCTTAAGATTCTAGCATTTGGGGGAGTAAAAAAAAAGGATGTAAATAGTCAAGGAGGGGTAGTCAACATTTGTTTAACTGTTCCCATTGGCAAAATACCCCAAGCCCTACATGAAAAAAATTGGGTAATATGCAAAAGTACACTTGTTTGCCAGAATGTTCAGCAAAAACAGTATGCCAAGTTTGATGATGGCATGTATTCCATCCTACCTTTTTTATTGTTCTAAAATTGAAGTTCTCAAATTTTCTCAAGACCTAAGTATTTTATAAATTATACATAGTAGGTTAATTAACTCTATGACCTTGCATATAGATAGCCTATTTGATATCAGCTGCCTTTCCATTAAGCGTCAAGTTTTTCGTTCGTTTTTTTGATAAACAATGGTGCTACATACCCCTGAGCAATGGACAGCTTTGGTACCCTTTAACATCCTGGAGTCAAAGTGCTGATCTATCTTTCTATCTTTCTAAGCACAGCAGATTCCAGCTTTGTAACTCAGTAAGCTTTGAATTAAAGCAGAGAGACAAAGGAGAGGAAAAAGTATAGCCAATAGTATAGATGGAGATGACGCAGCATGTATTGCTTAGAACAAGATTATCATCTTATCATGAAAGGTTCAGCAGTCCAAAGTATCTACCATCTTATGTATATGATTCTTCCATTGTTATTGCTTCAGAACAATTACTTTGTTCAATCACAATTTTCCCTTTACTTCTTTCCAGCATTCAAAGATTTTCCAGAAAGACTGCAAAGGAGGGAAGGCAGGAAGGAAAGGGAGAGAGAGAAAGAGAGAGGGAGAAAAGGAAGAAATACAAAATTTAGCTGTTGCTAGAAATAGCTAAGCAAGTTTTATTTACATATATATGTCTCTTGAATGACAATCTCATGTTAAAATTAAAATCTAAATACAACAACAATAATAAAGTATAATAAAACCAAAAATAGCATTAACTTAAAGTTAGAGAACTTACATTACGTCAATAAAAGTTTTTACAGCGTGGAACAGATAGAAAGATATTTGTTAGCCGAACTCTTTAGGAAGAGTTTTCAATGCTAAAGTACTACTAAACAAGTGTATATTCTTCTTGAGAGCCCACCGCCCTCATATCAGATGGCAAACAGGATAACCTTCATAGAAAATTCTGATTTTGAGAACTTGTATATGGAAACAAGCAGTCATTCAAGAACCACTGATAGTCAAGGTATTGTAAAAGTTTAATATTATTTTGCTAGCTTCTTATTCTCTTCTTGCTATTAGTAGTAATAGTGATAGTCACTATTCTATCTGGCTTTCAACTGTTCTGGCTTTGCGGACTGGCGGTGGCAGGAAGGGAGGGTTTCGTGCAAGCAGCAGGCTCATGCATGAGTGTGCGCAGCCCCATTTGTGCAAGTTGCAGGTGAACATAGCACCGGTTGCGTGAATAAAACTTTGCGCGCATGCGCACTGCTCACCCAAATGGAGCTGCACACATGAATGTGCTTGCCCGCCACTTGCACGGCCCAGTTCCAAATAGGTTGCGGCCTGGGGGTTGGGGACCAGTGATAGTAATACACATACATATACAGTACATAAAACTAACTCAAAACCAGCAGTTTTAACCGAATAGCAAATACAAAAAACAAGACCTAATTGGTAATCTATCTGCAGATCTCAAGCAATTGTCAAAGGTAATCCTACATTAGAATAAAGTGGTGTAAGTACTGAGGCTGGGGAATCTCTGAATAGATATAATTTGCCTTAGCTGTTAAAAGATACCCCATCTGAAAGCTGATGAACAACACTGGTGACGACTGATTGGATTTGCTACATCCAAGATAAAGTAGAAATGAATAACTTTATCTCTATAATACTTTGTGGACATCTCTGACCTTTAAGGGTTTTGTTCATAAGATAAGCCCTTAAACCTGAGGGATAGTCCAATGGAATGCAAATATAGCAATAGCACTTAGACTTATATACCGCTTCACAGTGTTTTACAGCCCTCTCTAAGCTGCTTACACAATCAGCATATTGCACCTAACAATTTGGGTCCTCATTTTATCCACCTTGGAAGGATGGAAGGCTGCGTCAACCTTGAGCCTGGTGGGATTTGAACTGCCAAATTGCAGGCAGCCAGCGATCAGCAGAAGTAGCCTGCAGTACTGCATTCTAACCACTGCGCCACCACAGCTCAATTCCAGCATACTGGAAACAAACTGAAAATATGCTGACCTTACTGACTATGAATAGGTTCAATTATGAACTGTTACTTTGATTAGATTTTCCTGTCATTTGTGCTCTTCAATATTACTACTTGCTTCATTCTTTACAACTCATTAAAACCAGGGATTGACTGGACTCTGCTCAGACAGCAGCACTAGCATTAATAATAATACTCTGCCCTAACTTTACATAATCCTTTATAAATTGCTTTTATTAAACGTGTATAGTCTTTGTATCATGCTTGGATACATCATTATGTGGAAATAAATAATTAAGAAAAGTTGAAGGAAAAAGAGGAAGAGAATGACCAGTGACAAGATGACAGATTCAGTTATGACAGCAGTGAATATACCACAAAAGGGTTAAAAGGTCAGTTGGAAGGTAAATTATTTTGGAAATTATCTAGGTAGTCAATACTGACATGACAGTACTCATTCAGTGATCCATCTTTGGCTGGGTAGCACAACTGTCCTCTGTACTTGCTATACAATCTCACTAAAGGGTGTTCTTGCTTTATGGTTACAAATACTGAAAAGCACATTGAAATTTGAATTGAAAGAATTACAACTGCATTTTTACAAGATTTACAAACTGTATTGTCTTTTTCCCCAAAAGCATATCCTAGCATACAATACATGCAGTTTTTCATCCCTTGCGTTTACTAAAGGCAAGTCAGCAGTCTTCAAATCTAAATAGTAATATGAATTCTGATGTCTTCAAGTCCAACGCTTTATTGACTATAACACCACTGCAGAAACTATAAATTATACTGCAGATTTTAAAATATAATCAACAAATACAAATTTTGGAATATCTCAGACCCTTAGAGTCTGAGTACAGGTAGTCTTCATTTAGCGACTGTCTCTGATAGTGACTATTCCAGTTTTATGACAGTGATGAAAAAGTAACTTTGTCCCCGATATCCACATTTACAACCTTTGCAGGTCTCTAAAGTGAAGAAAGCTGAAGTAAAATGGTAAAATTGTGATGGTTCACGTTGTGACAGCACCACTTAACAACCATTTGCTGGTCCCCATCGTGGTCACTAAATGAGGAGTACTTGTACTGATAAACTCTTATACCAGCAGACGCTATGTGTGCATTTTAGCAAAACACTGAAACGTTCTTCAGCGTTTAGATCATATCAGCTTATTTTGCTATTAAGACGCAAAACTCAGCACCCGGTCATGATTGTCCATGGATGAAACAAAATGATCTAGTCATGCAAAGGTCATAACTTATGTAACTGCAGTCAGCCATCCTGATGCAACTACATAAGGGCAGCATTTGTATATTTACATCAGTGTACACTTATCTCTTTGGTATCATTTATTTATTTTATTTTTTTTTACATTTATATACCGCCCCATTCCGAAGACTCGGGGCGGTTTACAGCTTATAAGC